>CM029644.1:22966469-23506469 GCA_017311315.1 Dendrocalamus latiflorus | reverse complement strand
TTTGGACACCATGGTGCCCCTATTATTTATACTATATATATAACTAGCCGCATAAGCGCGGCGCACGCCGCGCTAGCTACCGTGTGGACCAAAGTAAAAGAGACGGTAATTCGCAGGGAGCTTCGTAAAAAAACCAGGGACAAATGCGTAATTTCGGGAAAATAAAAGGGTTTTTTTGTAAAAAAGTGAGGACTTGTAAGGGCCTGTACGTAAGTAAATAAGGACCTATACGTAATTTTGGAAACCCGCGGGGCGCCATCAAAAATTTTTTTAATGGAAAAAACTTGCAGGGACTTATTCGCAAGGAAAAAGGACCTTGACGTAATTTTCAAAAATTCTAAAGAAATCACCTCGGCCGGCCGTACGCGGATTCTCTCGCCACGCGCCGGCCGGCCGAGCGCAGGGCCGTGACGTGGATGCGCTGGGGGGGGGGGGCGGAATCCCCCCAGCTTTGTATAGCGGTAGCATTTCGTTGAAACATTAAATCACCTTTATCAACCGATGGTGTCACGACCGAGGCCGGCGCTGGGAGGTGCAGAAGCGGACTGCCGGAGAAGAGAGAATATATTTCATACCGGTAGTTGCACCGTAACCCCAGGATCCTTCCTCCCTGACGCCCACTGAAATGCTTAGGAATCACCTTCACTATGGCCTCGAGGCAGCTCCGGCAGTCGGCCGGTGTCATGTCCGGCGTGCACTGCGCCAGCCCGTAGATGCTGGGGTTGCTCTTATCGAAGTCCTCCTCTCCCGTGCCGAACCGCGTGGACGAGTTCAGCACCGCGTAGTCCACGATAGCGTTAAGAAGAACAAGCACGGCGGCGTCGAACAACGCCGCCGGCGAGGTCACGTTCTCCATATTGGGCATCACGTGCTGTTTGCTGTTGACAATGGAAGTCAAGAAGTTCTGGTTGGAGAAGCGGAGGAGGCAGGGGTCGTAGTAGACGGTCACGTCCATGTTGTACGCGCACACCTGCTGCGCGTCCCGGAAGGCGTTGGCGACGCAGGCGGCGCAGGCGGAGGCCTTGGTGTCGCCACGGCAGAGCGTGAGTGCGTAGACAGTGTCCGGGATGGCGCCAACGGCGGCTGTTGCGAAGAGGGTGGGAGATGAGGCGGCGTTCACGGGGAGGGTGGCGGAGAGTTGCTTTAGGTTGGATTGGTAGGTGCTGTTCGCCGTGTAGTTCCAGCTACTGTCACAGATTTGCCATAACATGTCACTGGAGGCGATCGGCACAAGGAAGGCGACGATGAGGATGGAGACATAGGAGGGGAGTATGTGAGAGATCATGGTCACGGCCGTGGCTATCCTGGTGGTGGTGTGGGGTGGAGACAAGAAGATTTGGGTGCATGTGATCTAAGTGTGCAAGAGAAAACACGAGTGTTTTGGCCTATTAGGAATTTAGAATGGCATGGCGTTTTGGCTGGAGTGACCGTGGGACTAGACTTGCACAAACAAAACCCACAGGCTTAGAACACTATGCAACCTGAAAAAGAGAGGAACATTTTGAAAGGAATAAGAAAGGATAGGAAATCTTGACCTCGGTGCCGGCTAACAACACAAACCAATCAGGGTTAAAGCAGGACATGAATTTTCCGATCTTTTCTGCTGCAAGTCATGCATGAAAGATCAGTATTATCAACTACCATTAAGTATGTAGTGTTGAAGTACCAAACTGATAAGTCATCGTGCTGCCAGGTGCTAGGACTAGAAGGCCAGCCGGAGAATATATTGTAGAAACCGCGCGGTCTGGTCCTCTTTCTGACGTCCATTGAAAACGACTGTTTTGCCCAGATGACACGGCCGGCTAGCTAATAGGAAAGATGATCATGTTTTAACTTGTACAGAATTTTTTTAAGAACGAATTGCACTACCATTTGAGAAGTTCGCCGCTAATCAAGAGCTCTATGCTAGATTCAGTTCTACGCTGTGCTAGTTTATTGTCGGTTTTTTCTACAGTATAATACTTCGCTTCTATCTAATTTCTGGGCCTTTTGCTGCAACTGATCATGTACTCGTGCCTTTCCCTCTCTTTACGGAAATGAATAACTGACCTTATGTCATCGAGAAGAAATATAAGCAAATGTCGAAAATTTCGTGCCTGTACTGTAGGACCTATTAATTAGTAGACTCCATCGTTTTGGTCTTCTTGACAGCTAATTTTCTACTAGGGATTATTTAACTCGTCTTTCTGTGAGACCGCACATACGTGAGGAAGAATACGAGGACTTGGAATTATGAGTTCACACACGTGTCCATTCAATAAAATTTCATCACATTACTACTATCAAAATACAGGCTAATAAAATACAAAGCTATCCGAAAAAAGCATGGTTATTACTTTCACAGTAAACGGATTGCGAGGTTCCCACATGTAACGTGGAATTTCAGGATCTCTCAAATGCTGAATTTGTACAGAAGAATAACCGAAGTTGATTTTTTTTGTCTTCTTTTTTAAATCTTTTCATAGGATCGGAATGCATCAGAAAATCATAGGTTGATAAACTACCCATTTAT
Organism: Dendrocalamus latiflorus; assembly: GCA_017311315.1. Classification (NCBI taxonomy): domain Eukaryota; kingdom Viridiplantae; phylum Streptophyta; class Magnoliopsida; order Poales; family Poaceae; genus Dendrocalamus; species Dendrocalamus latiflorus. The sequence continues at coordinate 23,503,957 of CM029644.1, read as the reverse complement.
GTTGTCTCACCTAGGGTCAAAACAGAAGGACCATATGAGAGGTTCTGAATTATGTTGTGATGAACAATTGTAACTTAGGAAGGTTAGATTTTTGAAATGCGAATTGATCGGCTTTTGTCAGCCGGTCTGTAGTCCCAACGGTTGAACCGGCTTTGTGTAACATCCTAGATTCCAGGGAACGTAAAAATAAGTGAAATTTAAAACTTTTTGCATGCATATTATTTATCTTGGCTTTTATTGGAGTATCCTTGCAAAAGTAACTTACAAACATATTTTTTTCAAATAGAAATGTACATTGAAAAGAATTTGATTTGAATTCAAAATCAAATTAAAAAGATGATCCAAAAATGACCTAGGAGAATTCACAGTAGAAATAATCTCAAAACCTTGTAAATATATTTATAGCACTGAAAATAAAAATTTTGAACATTTTTGAACATGTTCTTGAATTTATTCCAAATCACAATAATGCTTATTACATAGAACAGAGGCCTTCCAAGATTTTTTGAGAAAAATCTACAGCTAATAAAATTCTAAAAATTTATGTAATGATCTACACTATATTAGGAGCATCTAGTGCATCTTAAATTTTCTAAACTCTCAGGTCACCTTAACTCTCTTTCTCTCACTGCCATGTGGGGCCCACCCGTTAGGCCACCCCTTCGGACACTCGAATCCTAACAATGACGAGTAGGACTAGACCCCACCCATCAGGCCGCCTACCCTCCACTCGCCGAACCCACGCATTAGAAGTTGTCTTCCACCTCATGCGCACCCACACCACGTCTGCTCCGTTGTGGCCATGCTGACACAGCTGGTTTTTGATGATCAAGCCCATGGTTTCTAGTTCAACTGTCTTGCCACACCTACCGGTCGCATCGTCGCGCCAAGTCCCCACTTTCTTGTCCGTTCTATGTGTCGTACATCACCGAGAAGCATTCGGAGTCCATCTCGCCGCCGCGATCGTGAAAACGCGTGTCCGTCTCGGCCATCCCGTGCCTACAAAGTTAGACTAGCTATGCCATCCTCTTTCCCATCTCGCACTTGCTTCATCCCCATGAAAACCCAGGCCTTTTCTTTCTCACCACGCTTGGAACGCGCCACCTTCCTTTGTGCCGTGAGCGTGCTCCGCCAAGCCTTGCCATGGCATGAGCTCTCCAGTGCACCCCTAGCTTCTCTAACCATGTCATATTATGTTCCCTATCTTATAGAGCTTTTCCCCTCATTCAATTTTGTGAATCACGTAGACGCCTGCTGGAATCGAGCCGTCATCTTTGCCTCCAGCTAAAAGCACCACCGCTGGCTGTCCTTTATCTCTGGTAAGGCTTAAGCCTATTCCTTGCTCTCTGAGCATCACCACCGCCTAAGGGAGCTAACCCGACCATGCTTTTGCCTTGTCTTCCACCACAGTAGGTTGTCGCCGTGCACGTCATCGCCACCACCGTTGCTCATCATCGATCAGATGCTTCGATGCCTCTCCAACATCGTTAGGCCCCTCGATAGCTTTCTAGTAGTCCCTAAATGCTCATGCGCTAGTTTAATTTAAAGTTGCACCACCGTAGCATGGACTTCACCTTTGCCGTTCATGGCGCCACTACTGAGCATGGTGCTGGTGAAGCTCCAGTGACCTTTGGTCCCTGATCCAAGCCCCAGATGCTTTGCAACATCACCCTAAGCCGAGTAGACTAGTCTTATGACACATGCATGTCTCCCTTAGCCCCGCCATAGTCTGCCGGTGACCCACTACTGCCTCTCGCCGCTACACCGCCACCGTCGACCACCATTTTGGTTGCCATCGTCGCCCAAAGGTGCTCAAGGATGTAGTCATTCCATTTGGACCATGTTAACCCCGGATCGTAGGCCCCTCACCATTGGCGAGCTCACCGGAGTGTCGCTCCGCTTGGCTCTGTCTTCCTCCCACTGACAATGGGCCCAACCTATCAGGCAGTTAGCTTAGCGCTAATGACATGTTTAAATATAATGACTATATGACGTTTGGACCTAGCACTACTACCAAAGAGGCTATACTGGACGGCTACATCACAGACAGTTCATACGGAACCGTCTGTGCTTAAACTATCATAGACGGTTTATACTAGCAATCGTCTGTGATATTTTCACAGACGGTTATTAACACGAACCGTCTGTGATAATTGAGACATCACAGATAGTTCGTGTTAATAACCATCTGTGAAATTTTACAGACGGTTCATAACACGAATCATCTGTGATAATTGAGACATCACAGACGGTTCGTGTTAATAACCATCTGTGAACTTTTACAGACGGTTCTTAACACGAACCGTCTATGATAATCGAGAAATCATAGACGGTTCATGTTGATAACCGTCTGTGAAAGTTGCGGACATCACAGACAGTTCATATAAAAAATCGTCTCTGATATTCAAAACAAGCTATACTGGACATCTCACCACAGACAGTTCATGTGGAACCGTCTGTGTTTTGTCCTTTGTCGTATGAACTACAGAAGCTACTGAGACGAGAGTCAAATTCAAGGCAAATTTATTACAAAAGTCTGAAAAAAGAGATTCCCATATCTTAGTCTTTTGGGCTTCATATGCTTCTTCTTCAACTTTTGGAGTAGGAGGATCAGCTGCTGAGTTCTCGAATGCCGTGAAGATTGTCCTTGCCCTCTCCACTTCCTCCTCTAGCCTGGTAAATCATTAGCATGACCCATAATCTCAAAGAGGATGCCATGATAAGCTTCCTCAGAATCGGCCGATTCTGCTTGATCGGCAAGGTTATCTATGTGTCTCTCTACTGCCGCAAGAGCTTCCTCCGCTTTGTGTACATTGCAGAGAAGAACGAGGCTGAGGGCAGTTTTCCTTTCCTGAGCGACAACAAGACACCTCCATCGACGACGGATGATGAGGTCCAGCTGACGGATGGAAGCGAGTCGAGGATGGAGAGCAGGGCGTGAGCGGAGGAGCTGCTCTAGACGTAAATTATTGGCCACCTATGTAAGGTTGCGGCCGAACAACTCATGATTGATAGATGAGAGGAAGGAGATCAAAAGAATATTAGATGTCATTATTGAGAAATCTGGTGAAGAAGATGAGGGAGAGGACAGTTTAGAAGAGCTAGATTAGGGCGTGCATATTTGAGCATTATCACAGATGGTTCGTATACCAAACCGTCTCTGATATGTGACTTATCACAGACTGTTCGTATACTAAACTGTCTATGATATTAATACCACAGACGGTTCATATACCAAATCGTCTCTGATATTAATATCACAGATAGTTCTTATAACAAACCGTCTCTGATAATAACACATCATCGATCCATGGCGTATACCCCAGGATTTCGATCTCACCCATCCATTCTCTCCACATCGAATGGCAGGCACCGGTTCCTCCCACCACTCGGCCCTTATTAATTACTCCCCATCTACCTTTCCACCGACAGTCATACGTGAGTTCATCCACTAGCCAGCTTCCTGCATCCTCCCTCGACGACGCCAATTACCACCAGGAGCTAGCGCCTTCGTTGTGACACCACGGTTGACTACAGAAAACACTCTTGTCATAAGTGTGTCTTCTTCAGTCTCACCATCATGCCACAAAGGTAGCGCTACCGCCATCCGATGCATCCAGCTTGTTCCTCAACGACGTCGACTACTGCCGTGAGCTAGCGCCTCCATTGTGACACCATGGTCGACTGCATAACACACTCTTGTCGTAAGTGTCGTAAGAGTGTCTTATGCAGTCTCACTGTCGTGCCACAAAGGTGGGGCTACCGCCATCCGATGCATCCAGGTTGTTCCTCGATGACGCCGACTACCACCGTGAGTTAGCGCCTCCGTTGTGGCACTACGGGCGACTGCACAACACACTCTTGTTGTAAGTGTTGTAAGTATGTCTTATGTAGTCTCACCGTCTGGCACTACCGCCATCTGATGCTCCATTGCCAGTGATATCCGGCCGCCATCTGATGCCCTCCCCTCTCTTCCTTGATGGCTAGGATCTCTGTTTCTTATATATTCTTTCCGTGTTGAAGAGTTGGGTTCATTATCTTGTTATCCTGTAATGGAATGTGTTGTTATATTTGCCACTGTATTTGCTTGTTTTCAAAGGGCATGGGTAACATTATTTCTTGAGGCTAGCCAAAAAATGAAAAATTTTAGGTATAGAATGAACTATCACAGACGGTTTGTGCTATAAATCGTCTATGAAGGATTATCACAGACAGTTCTATATACCAATCGTCTATGATACTCACCAATCACAGACGGTTGGTAACTAGAACCGTCTGTGATGTGTGAGTATCACAAACGGTTTTTTGTTCGAGCCGTCTGTAATAGTTTTCTTCATAGACGGTTCTAGTTACAAACCGTCTGTGTTGTTTTTACCACAGACGGCTCACAAACCATAGTGATAACCTCCGATTATCACTAACACATAAATACAGGTGGTTCAAAAAACCGTCTATGTTGACCCCTTTTGTAGTAGTGTAGGCTAATTAATTAACTAGAATTATAATTAAAACTATGTTTAAAAATTGTGAGAGTGACATGTAGGACCCACGTGCAAATAATGATTTAAAACATGTATGACATGTAGGACCCACCTGACAGGATGTTAATTAACTCTAATAACATATTTGAACCAAACGAGTCTATAACAAGTGGGCCTGGTCAAAACAATTAAGGAATTTTAATTAATTCAAAAATAAAAAAATATGAGTCATCCGATGTGCCACAGCTACTCAAACATTAGTGTCGTAAACAATGCTAAAAACCCAGTACAATACTCTAGGACCAAGCACACTAATATTAGATACTATTTCTTTAGAGACCATGTAGAGAAGGGTGATGTTGTGCTTCACTTTGTAGAGTCCGAAAAGTAGGTTGCGGATATTTTTACCAAAGCTCATGACTCTTCTCGTTTTGTTTCTTTGCGAGTGGAGTTGAGAGTTATTAGTCCTTTCGGCCTATTTTGAGAGGGAGTTTGACTTTTTTTACATTTATTGTATTGTATTGCATATTTAATTTTAGCAACTTGCATATGTAATATAACTACATGGTGTTTTGATTATTATCCCTATGTGATATGAAATCTTGCTATATATCTTGACATGTGTCATGCTAGTTTACTAAATTTATCATATCCTTCTATGTGTAGCTTGGCTTTTGCCATGCGAACTCTATTAAATGTGAAACTTAAACTAAATCATATATTATTGGATCTTGTGACTAGTTTTTCTCTAGTGATCCTCTTATGATTCATGATATGTCAAATAGGCTAAGTTAAGTTTTGAATCTAAATTGAGCTTTAGATTAAGCTATGCTAGTTCTTTATTAAAGCATGAGTTTACTTCTTTTAGCCTTTAGCGGCTCAGGTCGGGTATAGCTTATGGATTAAGGAGTAACTTATTATTCTTGAACTGAAAATGAAATCTGAAATATAATCTCTTTTTGTGTGAAATAGTAACTTATTATTCTTGAACTAAAAATGAAATCTAAAATATGATCTCTTTTTGTGTGAAATAACTAATCTCACTATTTTTTCTTATGAGACAACTTACCATTGCAATAGGCATGAACTTAGGGGAGTTTTGAATGACCTAAATCAATCTTTTAAGCTTCTTGCTTGGAATAGTCTTAGTAGGGCTTGAGATCTAGCACATGGCCAAGAAAGCAAAAATGTGAAAAATGGTTAGGCTTAAGAGGTAGTTGTGGATGGCTCCTAGTCCAAGACTTGCTTTGCTAAGATTAAACCAAAAATAATTTTAAGCAAGTGTAAGTGTGATAATTATGCTCAATTACAAGTTCTTGAATAAAATGATTCAGCATTGTACTTGTAGCTTCTTGGTTTGATTCGGTTAAATTATGATCTTGAGCAACTTGACATACCAAAAATCAATTCAATTTCAGATTATTGCTCATTTGGTTTTAGCTTTGCTATATATAGTTTGCCATTATCTAGAATAGCTATTTCACATAATATGGCTTGGTATAATACTTGTAGAATCACTTTGAATAATTTTTATGGCTCATTATGCTAAAAATGGATAAATTGTAGCCACTTTATATCATCCATGCCCTATCTTCTTGCATGCATCTTGATGACTTCATTGTCAAAGGGGGAGAAAGATTAGTAAAAATGCATATCTAGAGCATGAGTTGAAGTTTTTATGCATTTTTATTGTGATTCTCTTGATCTTTTGATCTCTTCTCACCATGACCAAAGTCAAATAGAACAATTATTCCTTCATAGGTCTAGATCTCTTCGCTCCGTGCTTGCAGACGCAATGATACTCATAGAGCCTGATGATAGTATAGTTAGGGTCTCTTCCATTTGAGGTGGAGGTGGAGGCGTAGCCATTTCATTCTTGAAGAATAAAAGATCTTTTAGAGAAATTCCATAATCACTCACAAAAAAATTGGCAAAATTTTCTATGGAGAAATGTAGAAAACTGCAAAATTCCAATAAAATTATACTATTACCCATTTTACATGACAACAAAGAAAAGTAAGAACAAAAAATGTATGAAAATTACTATTGCTACCTGTTTTCTTGACTGTAGGCCGGATTTTTATTTTTTTAGATTATTGGCAAAAAAATATTTTGAATTTTACCAAATTATCACAAAGTGTGCTGAATTTTTCATAAGAGAAGTAGGAGAAGAGATTGCAGGTTTAAGTGTGGTTAAATGAGGGAGGTTGCTGCCTATTTATAGAAAAATTTGAGATTTTTTTAATTTATTTCATATTTATAAACTCCCAAACCACTATAAGACATCATGAAATTTCATAAATCTGACCGTTAACGAGCTAAATGGGCTGAATTCGTGCTAAATGGGTTGTGTCATGTCTAACGGGCTAATCAGACCTAACAGTCAATTTTCGTGATTAATGGGCTAACCGTGCCTAACGAGTCATGTCGTCCCGATCATGCCTAACGAGCTCCCGTTCCTAACGGGTCCTACCGAGCTGACTGTGCCCGTGCCGGGCCTAGCACTATTTGTGTCATGCCGTGTCAACACGCTAAGCCAGGGTGGTGGCCTAATGATGGCTCAACGCATCATGTTGGGCCTGATTCCTTTGTGGGTCGTATCGTTCCTAGGCTAGGCCTATAGTAGCGTGCCATGGACCGGTCCGGTAGGCACGACCCATTTGGCCACCTCTACTTGGAAGTCCAAGAAATATATTGTAGTGTCACAGTAACTGAGGCTGAGCTTCAAGCATTGGCTGCTACTATTGCAAAGATTGTTTGACTTTGTTGGATCGTAGCTGATCTTAGTGTCATAAGATACTCCTGTATCTCTTCTGTATAACAACACTAGTTCTATATAGATTGCTACTGATCCATAGAAGTATGAGCTTACTAAACAAATTAGTGTGGATGCATCCTTTACACGCTCTCATTGTCAATAGAAGACTATTGCTCTTCAATATATACCATATGAGATTCATGTTGCTGATTTCTTCACCAAGGCTCAAACTCAAGAGCAACATCACTTCTATCACTCCAAACTCCATGTTTCAGATCCTTCTGACCTATGTTGAGTTTGAGGGATGTTATGTGTGTGTGTATGGCCCATTAGTTCTAGAGTTGTATTGCATTATATATAACTATTGGTATTCGTCTAATAGATTTGAGATCTTCAAATTCGATCACAATCATCATAAAATTCTCCCTCCCTTCTTTACTCCTCTTCCACCACCGATAGGCCCGGATCTGGTCAATATGGGTCCGTGGACCGGGTGTGGTGAGTGATGGCAGCACAGCAACCACCTCCACTGCTAGCTACATTCCCCCTCCTCCACCATCAACAGGCCCAGATCTAGCCCTTGTCGGCCTCCACATCGCTGGATCCAGTGGTGGGAGTTCTGATCTGGTGACGAAGGTTACTGAGCTCAGATTCGATGGCGCAACATCATTGTCCTGAGATCCAGCATGGAGATCGTTGGCGACTTCAGATTTGGCAACAGTGGGCCCAGATCTAGGCATGGCGCTCGACTACCTTGCCACCGATGTCCCGAAGCCTGTGGAGGCGAGGGCCAGATCCAGCGGTGCAGAGGCCGGAGAGGGCTGGATCCAGCGATGTGAAGGCCAACTAGGACCATATTTGTCATCCTCCAGCCCTCTGGTGGTTGGATGCAGTCGTCCTCCACTCCTCCAAGGTGCACCTCGTCCTTGCACGTGACGTGCACACCACTACCAGGCGCACCTCGTCGTCGACCGACCAGAGAGCTCTGATCTGACAGCACGTTAGCCAGTGAGCACATTATCCTCACACATCCCCTTCTCTCTTCCTTTCTGCTGGTCTCCAGTTGCACATGTCGTCGTCTTTGCCGTTCGCGGTGCACATCACTGGCCGCCATAGATCCACACTGTCTCATGTTGTACTATGTGGTGTTCCTCACCATGTCCACTGGTGTACAATGGAGTGTATTTTCATTTGTGCAACTTCTATGTGCCAAAAGTTGTATTTTTCTTGTACAGTATATAAATTTGTAAAGGCATTTTTCCTGTGTGTGGAAATATGCATTCAGGCCCTGATCGGTTCGGCTTGAGCTTCTGGCTTATTTTTCACTATTCATAAATTTCATCTTTTTCTGAACTTTTGACTTTTTGTTGAGCTTTTTTGCCAGTTCTTTTTTTTCCCTGTATTCATTTGTATTATACATATTGGGCTAACATATTTTTTATATTTTTAAAATTTTTTAAATTTAATTATGCTAAATAAGCCTCTGTCAGCTACAGTGTTTTTTCAGTCAGTACAGTGTTTTCAGCCATAAGCCATGATCTTTTAAGCCCAACTGGTCACCACCCAATACATGTGTGCAAAATGACTATACATTGTACTACATTCAAATTTCAAATTTGAAATGTGCTTGAAGTACAGCTCATGTCAAACCAGGGCCCATCTCCTAGAAAATACAGCAATTACAATACTTAAAACTAAAAATAATACACCTCAACATACACTTCCTAGCACGGATTTTGACGCACAGTCAAAGGCTGAGATTAAAGGTGGAAATCATTCAGGTGGACAGATGCTTTTCCGCAGAACATCCCCACTCCTTGCATGGCTACATTTCTTATCTCGGCTCGAGCTCGGTGATGGACATTTCGTTGGGCGACATGGGCACGGACCTCCCCGTGGACGGCAAGGTCCCCACGAACGACTCCGAGTACGCCTCCGGCCCAGCGCTCTTCTGGATGTAGAACGCCGGCCTGGAGGGGGCCTGCAGCGACACCGTGTTGCTGCTCAGCATGACGTTCACGGCTGACATGGCCGGCCTGTGCGCCGGGTTCTCCTGCACGCACAGCAGCCCGATGTGGACGCAGTTGACGATCTGGCCTCCGGGCGCGCGCTCGCTTAGGGACCAGTCCACCATCTCCGCGATTGTTCCCATGGTCCAGTGCTCCCATATCTGCGCCAAATTTGTACTTTGTTCAACTGCCATTACGATCTTAATTGGACTAGCAAAGTGTGCAAGTTGTTGGTGCTCACGATGCTTAAAAGATCGATCGATTGCTCGCTGTTGTAGGAGCCGCTGTTCCTTCTCCCCAGTGGCGGAGCTAGAGCAAAATAGAGGGGGTGCACCACTTCAAAACGAATGGGCTGGACAGGGCGAGTGAGGGTGTTTTTTGAGCTAGGGGTACACCATATTGGGCTAAGGGGTGCACAAAGGGTGAATATTTACTAGTAATAACTAAATTTTGTTTTGGAACCGGGTTCCTGGGAACCCCCTCCGGCCCATGTGCCTCCGCCCCTGCTTCTCCCCGTGACGATCTCTAGGATCAGGACGCCGAAGCTGAACACGTCTGACTTGATGGAGTAGTGACCACGCATGGCGTATTCTGGCGCCATGTATCCACTGCAAATTAAGAACATAATTAACTTCACCACATGTGATACTCTTTGATATCCTGTCATGGTGTTGGTGGATAGCTGAATGTGCTTACTATGTTCCGACAACGCGGTTTGTGACATCCTGCGATTGATCACCTCCGAAGAGCCTCGCTAAACCGAAGTCTGAAATCTTGGGGTTATAATCGGAGTCTAGTAGAACGTTGCTTGCCTTGAGGTCCCGGTGAACGATCTTCAGCTGGGAATCTTCATGGAGATACTGCAATCCTCGAGCGATCCCGTTTATTATCTTCAGCCTCCTTCCCCAGTCTAGCAAACTGCTTTTGTCATGATCTGTCATTCAAATGAGAAGCATTAGAGGCATGAATTGTTTGTGCAATTGTTGTAGTAGTGCTAAATTGTTAGCAGGAAAGGGGGAAATGCACCGAAAAGAATGGTATCTAGGCTTCTGTTGGGCATGTATTCATAGATAAGCATCTTCTCATGCTCCTCCAGGCAAACGCCGACAAGCCGGACAAGATTCTTGTGCTGAAGCTTGGCCACCAAAACCAGCTCATTTTTCAGCTCCCCCTCCCTTGCCCAGAGCTCTGTGAGAGCATTTTTACTGCTATATCCTGACCATCAGGTAGGGATCCCTGCACAAATGGAGATGCTGATAATTGGTACTTGTTGAAAGATGTGTATAGCTGCAAAGAGACTGCTTTTGCTTACAGTCAAAATGTTAAATGCGTACGAATACCTTGTAAATAACACCAAATCCTCCTTCACCAAGCTTATTGTTTTCAGCAAAGTTTTCTGTTGCGATTCGAAGTGTGGACAGATCTAAGATAAGTGAGTCGATACTTTCGATGCTCTCCGAACGAGACGCAGCTGTAGGAGATCACTTAGGAAGTAAACATAGAGGGAAACCGATCATCTCATTGTCATTACATGGTTTCAGATTTTCAGAGGGCGTACACGGTAGTGGTCGTAGTGGAGGGGTTTTTGCCGGTCTTCTTCTCCTCCAGAAACAAAAGCCAGTTACAGTGGCTGCCAGTATGGCAGCAAATACAGGCAGCACAATTGCAATAATTGTACCAGTCTTAGTACTCTTTTTACCTGTATGCCCTGATCAACTCGGCTTCAGTTTCTGGCTTATTTTTCACTATTCATAAGTTTCGTCTTTTTCTGAACTTTTGGTTTTTTGTTGAGCTTTTTTGCCGGTTCTTTTTTTCCCGTATTTGTTTGTATTATACGTAATGGGCTAACATATTTTTTATATTTTTAAATTTTTTTAAATTTAATTATGCTAAATAAGTCACTGTCAGCTACAGTGCTTTTTTCAGCCAGCTACAGTATTTTCAACCATAAGCCATAAGCTTTTCAGCCGAACCGATCACCACCTAAAACATCCGTAGCAGCACAGTTTTGTGCGTTAGATACTCAACCCAAAATCAAGAGAAGACAGCTAATGTACCTTTCAGACTTCAACACATAAGGAGAATAGAGCTGAGGCCACACTTCAAAACGCAAGGATCCGACTGCCGAGTCTTTCAAATTTCCAAGTGGTAGAAACTTTATGCAAAATATTTGTTTCAAAAAGACAACTTAAAGTAAAAAGTACCTTATAGTTTAAAAAACAGTGGATTTACTATGCAATTACGCAGCTAGATATTATGATATAATTATTTTTAGTATACAATTCTACTGCCTATAATTAAAATATAATTGTATTTGTTATACAACTCTAATATACATATATGATTAATCTGTATCGTTATAATCTGATCTCACCAAAATAAGTGGTGGAGATGCTTTTCTTTTTTCTTGATTAATACGAGAAATTTAGAATTTTTTCTTTTTAAGATTGTTGTGGGATTTTCTTGCTCCAGTTGTTTTTATTTATAGATAACAATTTCTATGGAACTATTTTTTTTTGTACGAAACGTGTTTCCCGAACTTACGTCCGCGAGTCACACTAACTACGATTTTACAGGGAAGAAAGAATGAAGCAGATTAATTACTCCGGTTTCTTCGGGAAGAAAGAATGAAGCAGATTATTACTCCGGTTTCTTCTTTGAAACTGGCAAATTAGTCAAGCCAATTAATCGCGTTGACCACTCACCTCTTGTGGTGCCCGGGCCAGCAGGCGGCTCGAGCGCCGGCGCCGGCGCGGCTGCCTCGGCCTGCAGCTGCAGCATCGCGGGGCCGGTGTAAGAACGAGTACAGCTCGACCCTTATGTTGCACCGCGCCCCGACGCTCCTGGCGCCCTGCGTGTTTGGCACGAACGTCTGCCACCACCGCCCCACCAGGTCGTCGAGGCACCGCCGGCACTGCGCCGGCGACAGGTCCGGCGTGCACTGCGCCATGGAGTAGATCTTGGGGAACTGCGCGTCGAACCCCACCATCTCCCCCGTCGCGAACCGCCTGGTCGAGTCGCCGGCCGTGTACGCCGCGGTGGCTTTGAGGAGGCCAGTGACCGCGCGGTCGTAGCGGCCGACGTCGCCGCTAACGTTCCTGGCGTTGTAGAGGTCCACCAAGCCGGAGTTGTCCGTGGAGGCGAGGAAGTTGAGGTTGGAGAAGCGGAGGTAGCAGGAGTCGGAGACGATGGACACCTCCTTGTCGTAGGAGCACAGCTGCTGCGCGTCCTGGAAGGCGGTGCCGACGCAGGCGGCGCAGGCGGAGGCGGTGACGTCGCCGCGGCAGAGCGCGAGGGCGTAGGCGGCTTCCGGGACGGTGCCGGCAGCGCCGGAGGCGAAGAGGGCGCCGGAGGAGGAGGCATTCCTGGGGAGGGCGGCGGCGAGCTGGTTGAGGTTGGCTTGGTAGGTGCTATTCGCCGAGTAGTTGCCGTTGTTGCCGCATATCTGCCACGGCTGCGCGGCGGCCAGGGGGAGCGCGAGCGCGGCGATGAATAGGAGCGCATGAACGGAGCCGCCGTGCTGCATGGAACCAACGGAGATGAAACAGGCGAGCTAGCTCTGAGTCGGAGGGTAAGAAGAGGTGGTGAGGGAGACGAGCAGAGGGGTGGCTGCAGCCTGCAGGCAGCCTGCAAGCCCGAAATTTTTGTATAATCCGTTTTTTATTTGAAAATACATAAATATGCCCACGGGAAATTTTTTTACAAAAATAGGCTCCAGTCGCCCCTCCATTGGGCGACTGCTGCCTTTCGCTCAACCGCGAGGCGACAAAATATCTGTCGCTGCACGTCCGAGCGACTTCATGTAGTCGCTTTCCAATTGGGCGACTGCCATGCAGTCGCCCAATGGATGGAGACTAAAAGTGCAGTCGCCCAATGGAGGGGCGACTTTACTCAGTCCTCGTGATTTTTTAGAGTTTTGTCAATTTTGTAGTTTTAAACTGGAAAAAATGTGGTATAGTTGTAATAAAAGTTTATGTTTATTGTATGTTGTAGATGCATTAAAAATTTGAGAAATTTTTTTAAGAACAATTGACTGTAGAACGTTTGATATATACATTGGTAAGTGATATTTTCATGTTAGTAAGAATTAGTGTACGAAGAGAACTGGTATGTTAATATTGTTAAATGACTTGCTATCTGAATCATTGAATGCGAACGCACGAGATAATAACCTTATGTGAATAGAAATAAACTTCATAATACAGTTGGGAGTAACATCGCGGGTACATTTTTATTACATGCATAACATATAGTATGATATGCGACTAACCCACCCAACTGTTATAACATATAACATTTTGTCTACTGGGTGTAGCGTGGTTGTTTCCCCTTTTTGTCGCGCCATGAAGATGGCTCCGCTGCATCCTTCTTCCTGTCACTCTTGGTCTTGAGAGCTGCCTCACGAGCTTGAAGCTCTTCCTCCTGACGCTTGATGGATGCTTCACGCAGACTTAACTGCTCCCGCCTCCTTTGCAGCTCATCCTCCTTGCCCTTCAGACGGATTTGGTCCACCCTCACGCGGCGATCTTGCTCAAGCCGCATCTGTCGTTTCACCTCGCGAGCCTGAGTCATCTTGACAAAGTATTGTCCTTTGTTTTCTACCTCTATTGGCCGGTTCCGTGGCCATGTCGGCGGCACCCGATCCACCCATTCGATGAACTTGCAAGGCTATGTGCAGCGTGGTAGATGTCATGGATCAAGTTGAAAAACGATAACGAGAAACAAAGGATTTAGTTGTCGTCGTTACCACGAAGTCGTCATCCAGGTCTGGACACTTGAAGAACTTACGGCCGTAGTTGGCTCGTTGTACTGGATCCGTGCAGACGCCCAACATCGTCCTAAAGCCGCAATGGCACTTCGGCCGCTCATGCCACTTCGGCACTCCAAATGGGTCGAACCTCCAGGAAGACATTGTTGTGTAGTAGTATTGTGATGGCTTGAGGAGGAGATGTGGTATGGAAGACATAGGAGGCCTTTTTGTAGGCGGGTTATCTGGTGCAGTGGGCATAGTCCATGGAGAGGACGACATGGGAATTTTTTCGCTTTTTCAGGATTCCAGTGTAGCAATAAATGTCGCTATGAAGGCTTTTCAGAGCCTGTAGTCTCGTAATAACGCAGCCTTTTCAGTCGTTTGCAGGAAACAGTACGTTCCACGAAATAAGTGCTACAACAGTGCAAACATGTCGGCATATGAACTATTTTTATCATGGACGTCAGAAAATTTCGGCAGAGTTACCAGCACAACACCAACTACATTACAGAAAAGGGATGTAACATGCAAGGTTTACAAATGGTACATGAAATTTAGCATGCATTGCAACACCAACTACTGATCAGGACATGCATTGCATCGTCTAGCTGTGTGCCCTTCCTGACCGCATCGCCCACAACGTGCACTAGGGGTGTGTTTGGTTCGTGGATAGAGGTTGCATCGTATATCCTGGATGAGTGGATGCAGGCTGAGTGGAATCGTATTTCAGAAAAAGAAGATGTTTGGTGAGGCTGTATGAGCGGATACAAAAAAAACTGAGATGCTGTTTGGTTGCCTGTATGAGCGGATGCAGTCTACCAAACCTGAGAGGCTGACACGTGGGACCGCATAAGATACACTGCATCCACTCATCCAGGATGGCTAGTGAAGCTCATTTTGAGCGTATCCACCCATCCAGGATGAGGGCGTATTTTTGTATCCGCTCATACAGGCTGTATCCGCTCATACAGGCAACCAAACAGGCTCTTTCTCAGATTATACGGATCCACCCATCCAGGACGAAGGAGATTCAGGCAACCAAACACACCCTAGATGTTTCAGCTTGTGATTCGTCCATGTCATTTCTAATACGTCGGCTCTATCGCCGACCCTTCCCACCCTTCAGCATGTTAATATCCGGAACCCAGGTCCTCGCTGAAATGTCCAAAGTGGCGAAGTTTCCTACCACCCTGAACCCCCGGAGCTCCCCACACCAAGCTTGCAGTATTCTCTCCTTGAAAAAGTACTCGGACATGAAGTTGGAAGGATCCATGCCACGGCCCCGCATGCGGCGAGGACATGAGAGCATGGCTTGTGTAACAACTTAAGCTTGTTGCATGTGCAGCTAGGTTCATTTGCATGATCTCCAAGGCATACCTCGTGAGTAATAAGTGAACGAGATGTCCCAAATCCGGCTCTGTCACGGAGTATCACCTCGAAACGATGCTCCCTGTTGCCCATGGCATACACTGTGTGCAATTGACCCTTCTGTGCCTTCGTCTCCATGTACGCAGTAATTTTTGACGAATACAGGGCTCCGGGATTGGCCGCATGAAGTGCGGCACTCGCGTGCCTCTCCCTGAAGTAGCGGATTGTGCTGTGAAGAACACCTTCCATGATGGCGACAAGGGGCTGAGAACGGAGACCCCTGAGAACCCAATTGTACACCTCGACAAGGTTAGTTGTCATTATTCCGTACCTTGTGCCATCCGTGTCGTGCAACAGCGACCACTTCTCCCATGGTTCCCACTCGATCCACTGCGAGAAGCACTTGATGTTTCGTGCGCTCCTCCTTCTTGGACCACTTGGGTTAGGCTCATCGATTGCTGGCAAGCATTGCGGTTGTGCCGCCCCAGGAGTGACCGGCCCCTTGCTCCTCTCGTCGACGTTCTTCCTGGTGTGCTCATCCAACAACCCCCATAAAGCATCAAATTTTCTCTGCTGGTTCTGCCTAGCCAGCCTCTTGAATAGCTTCATCAAAGATTGTTTCGGGAATTGCTTGAAAAAGTTTGCCCCCAAGTGACGACTGCACCACCGGTTCCTCATGTCCGGCCAAGGAAAGGTCTCCTCAGGGTCTTCTTGAAGTTTTCGTATCGCCTTTATAATACCGGCGTGGCGATCATTAATTACGCACACACTAGGACGGGTGCCTACAACTCCAGCCTTCACATGTCTGAGAAACCACAGCCGGCTCTCATAATTCTCACTCTCCACAAATGCAATAGCCAGCGGCAATATTTGATTGTTACCGTCAACGCCTATGGTCGTCAGGAGCTGCCCTTTGTATTTGCCTGTCAAGAAGGTCCCATCTATTGAGATCACTGGCAGCATGTGCTTGAATGCTTCAATGCTAGCACCAAATGCAAATAATGCTCTCTGCAACACTGTAAATCCCGGTGGACTTATGGACGGCTTCTCGTGCACGGCGATGTACGTGCCCGGGTTCTTTTGTTGCAACACCTTAAGCATACGAGGAAGGTTGTCGTACACCGCCTCGAAAGTGCCAAAACGTTTTTCCAACGCCTTTTGCTTGGCACGCCACGCCTTCGCATAGCTAATCTTATACTTGAATTTATTCTCGATAGCTACCACAATATGTGTGGCCGCAACATCTTTCTTCTCCACTATCTCCCCATACATCAAATTGGCTATAAATCCGGACGTCAGGTTACGATGCCTCGCCAAGACAGTTTTTAGAATGCAGGAGTGCGGCTCCACCTTGGACACAATCCAGCGAGTCTCATACTTGGGTCTACGTGCGTGCACCCTCCAAGGACAACCAGCCTGCTCGCACTTCACAGTGTACTGCTCCTGGCTTGATTTGACGACGCGAAATGTCCGTTGCATTGAAAGGGCCCAAAGCTTGATGGCATTCTGCAGCGCTTCCTTGTCAGCAAACATAGTATGCACCCGAACCTCTGTCTCATGATACTCCCATGGTGATTCATGCTCATCATGTGCGGAAACACCCTCCGCATTAAACCGGTTCCATTCCTGGAGGATAGGCTTCTTCATCATCGGAACTGTTCTCCTCCTCGTCCTCTACAGGTTGCTCTTCATCCCATGCCCTCTGGTCATCAGATTCCATCTGCTGCACAATATACTCATTATGCTCTCCTTCATTAGCTTGCCCAGTTCCCTCTCTATAGCTTGACAGCTGTAACTCTCCTCCATGTACCGCATCGGCTTGCCCAGTTCCCTCTCTATAGCTTGACGGCCGTAACTCTCCTCCATGTACCACATTGCCTTCATCACGAGCAACTTCATCGGCTCCACCAACGTACGGCCCGCCCCGAGCTGCTAGCACCTCCCGAAGCATAGGCGGACGCACGAGCTTGCGCAGCTGCTTGTAGTGAGCACGGTTGCACAAGCAGGACACACTCGTATCCACGGCGTCGGCACCCTTGCACAAAGCCCTTCCACGAAGCAGAGCGCACCAATGTCTTCAACTCCCATCTGATATCAGTGGGAGACCGGCTCCAAAGCCCTTGCACAACGACGCTGCACACCTTGGGGTCCAATGAAAAACTCTGGGTCAGCCAATGCTGCGCATCTGTCATTCGAGCATTCTCGTCATCCGGAAGTATGAGAGTGACTTGCGGAAAATCGCTCAAATCCACACCATTCAGACCTTCACGAATAATTCCAGCACCATAATACACTTTCAATGTAGTAGTGGTCATTAATGATGTAGGCCTACATGTATGATTGAAATTTACGATATGTCAAATAACATCGTACAACACTAAACTAAACTTTCTATACTAAAAAGGGTGCTAAAATTTCTATAATACAAAATGTTCCATACTATAAAATGTATACTACATCTACAATTTTTACTAACACCAATATTTCATCTAAATAATAGTGCAAATACAACATAATCAAAAAAATACCTAGATCCAAATGGATGGAATAGCTTCTACTCCTCCTTCCTCCCTCACCTCCTCCTCCAACCCTGTCCTCCTCTCCTTCTCTTCTCCCCTCTTCTCCTTTTCTTCTCCTCCTCCCTCTCTTCTCCTCTTCTTTTCTTCCCCTTCCTTCTCTCCCTTCTTCTTCTCTCGTTTCTTCTCTGTGGAAAGAATGAGGAAGAAAGTGGTTGGTGGGAGTGGGTAGCCGACAGGGGGGAATAATTGCTCTCCTGTCGCCCTACCGTTGGGCGACTGCAATTGCAGTCGCTCAACCGTACAGCGACTGAATAAGTCGTCCAACGGGTCACATGTTCCCTAAATGTCGCCCAATAGGGGGCGACTGGAGCCTATTTTTGTAAAAAAATTTTCCACGAGTATATTTATATATTTTCAAATAAAAAATGGATTACCCGTACAAAAAAATTCCTGCAAGCCCTGCTGTAGCGCAGTGCAGGCGGGAAGGGCTGGCCTTGCGTTGACTCGATGATGCGTGGGAGAATTGCCATAGCACCGTGGGCCCGCGGGAGAACCGGGTGGCGCCCTTGTCCGGCTGGTGGGCGCCACCAGCGTGCGTCATTGTAGCAGTCTAGCTGGCCCAGTTCCAATCCGGAATGGTAAGTTCTCGAATCATTCACGGCATGGCTCTCGAACGAGCAGATTCATGTTTCCACCACAATGTTTGGGCTTTTGGGCCTTTTCGTCGTTCGGCCCGGCCCGTTTGCGAGCTTTCGGCCGCAGTTTGATGTCATTTGCAGTCAGCTCAGGTTGCTTCACCGTGCAGAGCGTGTTTACCTGAAGATTTGTTGGGACTCGATTTCCTCGTTGCCTACCAGGGAGGCAGGCAGGCCAGTCTCGCGGCTGTGACGTCTCCGAAACATGTAACCAATCGTGTAGTAGCACGTAGTTTTATATGACTGCTAGATACAAAAACCAAGGATAAGACACAACAGAGAACATTTGAATTTGGGTTGGGCTAATTCCTTCTGTGATTTTTTTTCCTGCGAGTCATATGATTGTCGAAATATCCTACACCTGCCTATCAGTCTCGGTCGCAATACCAGGCACAACAGAAAAATTGTAGATGCAGAAGCCTTCCACACTTGACCTTGACTTCTTGATGTCCATGCAACCCAATCAAATATGCTTGTCTTCTTTCTTGACCTTGACTTCACTGCACCAGGTAAAATAAATGCAGAACCTACAAAATTGGCAACCGAATCATGTCTTCGTTCTTCATTTTGAATTCACTATACTCTTTTATAGTCCTTCAGTTATCAGTGGCTTGCCACACCATGGCAAATTGGCAACAGTCAACCCTGCGATGCAGTTATTTGTCTCTGTTGGTTCCTCGCTGTAAAAGTCAACCCACAATTCTCACAAGTGAACTCATCTAAAAAACATTGAGTATTTACCACTCTATAGATTGCCAATCTATATAAGGCAATTAATATGAAACACCCCTAAAAATTTCAAAATTTTTGGAGCTTTTATCTGAATTTTTGAGTGAATTCGGAAACTTTCCCTTTTGGGAAAGTCTCCCCACGCCCGTTTTCCCTTTCTGGCCGGGCGCCTCTCCTCTTCGCTGGCGCCCCGCCCCTTTCCGCTTCCTCCCTCCTTCGGTCCCCTCCGCTCCCTCTCTTCGCTGGCGCCGCTTCCCTCCCCGCCTTCTCCCTCGCGCTCGCGCTGGCGCCGCGCCCGCTCCTGCACCTCCTCTGCGCTCGCCTCGCGCCCGCGGTTTCCCTTCCCCGCCCACAGTTTCGCCGCCGCCCCTGCCGTGCTGACGCCACCCGGTCCGAAGCGGATAGCACCGCCACGCCCCCGCCGTTTTCCTCGGTCTGAAGCCAGCAGAGCTTCCGCGCCACACGTCGCCACCCTTCTGCCCCGACCCCACCTGCCAGTGGCCGCCTCCTCTCTCTCCCGCGCGCGGACGCGCCCCGCCCATGCCGAAGCCCACCTGCCCTCCCTCCCGTCGCTTCGCCATTAACCCTGTGCAGAGCAGTCACTCCTCTCCTCCACTCCGAAGCGACGCGCTGCCAACTCCTGTTGACCCCGGCGCCTTTGCCGTTGCCTTCTTCCCTAAGGCTCCCCCTCCATCCGCCGGGTATAAAACCGCCCCTCGGCTCCCATCGCTCCTCTTTTGCTTCCCGAGCCCCTCCACCGCCCCCAAACGCTTCCTGCCACTCCAGAGAAGCTCCACGCGCAGCCGATTGAAGTATCCTTGCCCGGAGCTCCGCCGCCATCTTCCCCTGCGCCGGCAACCCTGTAACCCGGTTCTCCCTCTTCCTCCCTCCGTTTTTCAATCGCTTTCGCCCAGAGCATCTTCCATCACCCCTAAACTCGTTGCCGTCCTCCCCTGACCATGTTGGTGATATGCCCTAGAGGCAACATGGCGATGTTGAATATATCACATACTATGTTTATGATACATTGCTTTGTTCCTTGAAATAGACATTATCATTATTGATCAATGAGTATGTGACTTATTCATGAGACTCTTAATGCCAAAATGTTGCTATTTCTAAATGATCCCTGATCATATATCATATGAGGAACATATATGATTCAAAGATCAGCATATGTATTGATTGATGATCATGTCTCATGGATCATGGTATGGAGATACCAAATCAATAATATGGACATGTGTTAGTGAACATATGTTGGATAGACCCGCCATGAGACACTGCAGAGATTCCATGTGTCATTAGTTGGTCTCAAGTAGTGTTTATGTAGAATCGTTAGACTTGAGATCATCATGGTTCCCAACATGCGTAGTAGCCTATTTTGGGACTACTAACCACTACTCCGTAACTGGGTAGTCATAAAAGTAGTCTTCGGGTTTGCTATGAAACATGTAGTGGGATGTGAATGATCAAGATAGAATTTGCCCCTCCTTATGGGAGAGATATCTCTGGGCCCCTCGATGTAATGGATTATGAAAGTGCATGGCCATGCCAATGTGATTGAGGAGTCAATCACAAGTTTATAATCCATCACGGAATCGAGAGAGTGATTGAGCCATTAAGAGGATGACACAGGTCTCGCCTTGAGCTTAATCTATATCGTGAGGCAAAAGGATTCGTACATGAGAACATTACAGGTTCAGCCGATATGATCTTTACGTATACTTTGGGGTTAATATGTCTTGCTAGAGGCCGCTATTAACAGGGTGACCGGAAAGGTGTTTCCGGGTCGCGACCAAGTATACGTGAACCTACAGGGTCGCACACTTAACGGGTTGGAACACTAATTCGAATGTGATTCGGATGTGGGCTCAATTCGGATAGAGATCCGGATAGACTCCTATTGGGCCTCGGTCCACGAGGCCCAAGTGAGGAGGTCTATATATTTGGAGGCGGGGGGGCTGAGGGATGCACGCATATGTTCCTCCCGAACAAAACCCTAGCCGCCACCTCCCGAGCCAAACCCTAGCCGCTCGCGAGTGCTGGTACACTCGCGATCGGAGTTCCAGCCCCGGACGTGTGGATACCGGTGGAGGCGCTGCTCGTTGCGGCGTTGATCGGCATCAACAAACTACAGATTGGATCTGCTCGTGGTGTGGTTGATCGCGTGGAGGAGACGATCTGTTCGGGACGATCGGCTACTTCCACTACTACCTCGACGCGCGTGGTTGGATCGGCTTCTCCAACTCTTCTTCCGCTGCGCTGCGCGTCTAGTGGTAACGATCTATGATCCCTTCTTAGCATGATGTCCTGGTGTGCGCGGTAGAAATTTTTTATTTTCTGCTATCGTAGCCTACGCGCGTTCCTTCAGTGGTATCAGAGCCATCTTGCTTAGTTTGCGATCTGGATCAGCGCATATGATGATATGCGGTTGTAGTAGATTGGATCTATTACAGTCTAGATCAGTCGGTTCATGTGATGAATCGATGGTAGCACGGGTTGATGAGATCAATCGGTGAATAGGGGTTGGATGAGGCGCAGATTGTATCACTACTGGTGCCCTAGAGATTGTCTCGGATCGGCATAAGGTGGTTATGTCGAATACTAGTAGGATACGAATCTGATAGCCTCGGGCCAGTGGGAATACTAGTGCCCTAGAGATTGTCTCGGATCGGCATAAGGTGGTTATGCCGAATACTAGTAGGTTACGGATCTGATGGCCTCGGCCCAGTGGAAAAACTAGCATCCTAGAGAATGTCTCGGATCGGCATAAGGTGGTTGTGCCGAATAGTTTTTCCATTGCGATTTCATAGATTGGATCTGTAAATTTCGTAGGGTGTTCAGGGCGCTGCCCTGAAACCCGCGGGGGGCGGCCCCCCCCTCGACCCCCCGCCCGCTGACCGGCCAGCGGGACCGCCGTGCGTACCCGCCTTGTATAGCGTCTTGGGTTCACATCGTTAGGTAGAATACGATTCTACGTCTAACTTGTTTTTGCAGAGAATGACGTGAATAGTATGGCCCTATATCTTATTGGAATGTATGAGATGTATGTGATGCATGTAACATTCGTTCATGGCCTGCGTGTCATGATTATTTCAGCTATTGTTAGCTGTCTATATTGTATTTAACGACCTGCGTGTCGACCTTAATGCTTGAATCTATCTTTGTAATCTTCAATTTCTAGCTATTATAGGTAGTAGCCTAGTTTTGAGGTTACAAGCTTTCAAGCATGGTGGCCTAAAGGAGTGATGTGGAGGATGGAGATCGTCTACACCTACATGGAGATGGAGATCACCATTTGTTTGGGCCATACTACTTCACAGTTAAATGTGTTTATCTGTGATATTATCTATCTTATTCTTATGCAATGTTTTTGTCATATGTTGCTTTGGTAGGATAGAATCCCTCATAAAATTAGGTGTTCATGCCCTTCCATATGTTGCACCAAAAGATAATGATCACCGCATGGTAGGTCTACCAAAGTAGAGTGCCGTCGGTTATCATCATTATTTGGGGTAGATGTCGGACATCTACATGCGGAAGCATTTGGTTTACTTAACAAGGTTATCAAAACAGTTTTGGACCTTGGGGCATAGATTGGGGCCGGGGCATGTTGATGTCACCCAACAAGCAAGAGTCACATAGGGATGTGATTAGCAAGGTGTTGCTTACCCATGTCACTAGTTTTCTAGCCGTGATGCCAAAGCTCACTAGGAATTAGTGAAATGAGGTTCTTGACCCACTATGTAACTTAGAGGGAGTTTTGTTGCAAAACACATAGTGGGAGTCTTTTGTTAAATTGTTTAATAAAAGATGAACATAAACATAGTGCTAAACTTTGCATATTCTTTGTTGTAGATCATGTCAACTAATGCCGCATCCAGTTCTTTTAATTTGCGATCTATTCTTGAGAAAGAAAAACTCAATGGAACGAACTTTATGGATTGGTATCGCAACTTGAGAATTGTTCTCAAGCAAGAGCGCAAGGAGTATGTCCTTGAGTCTCATTATCCTGATGACTTGCCTGATAATGCTACTGCGGCTGCACGGAGAGCTTATGAGAAGCAAACGAATGATTACCTTGATGTGAGCTGTCTCATGCTTGCCACAATGTCCTCTGAGCTTCAGAAGCAATATGAGAACACAGATGCCTACAATATCATTGTGGGGTTGCGTGGTATGTTTGAGAACCAAGCAAGGGCTGAGAGGTTCAACACTTCAAAGTCCTTGTTTGCGTGCAGGCTTGCAGAAGGGAATCCCGTCAGCCCTCATGTGATTAAGATGATTGGCTACATTGAGAGTCTGGAAAAGCTTGGTTTTCCCCTTAGCCAAGAGTTGGCTACTGATGTGATTCTCCAGTCACTCCCCCCGAGCTTTGAGCCATTCATACTGAACTATCACATGAACAACATGGATAAGACCTTGGCAGAGTTGCATGGGATGCTAAAAGCTGCCGAGGAAAGCATTAAGAAAAGCAGCAATCATGTGATGATGATGCAGAAAGGCAAGGGCAAGCCCAATGTCAAGAAAGGCGCGGTCAAAAGAAAGTTAGCTCCCGATGAGATCGCGAGCAGTTCTAAGGCCAAGCAAGTCAAGAAGGGCGCTGCTCCTAATGCAGATTGTTACTACTGTAAGCAATCAGGTCATTGGAAAAGGAACTGCCCAAAGTACTTGGAGGATCTTGAGAAGAAGAAGGGAAGTACGACTTCCTCTCCAGGTATAAATGTTATAGAGATCAATCTTGCTACTTCATCCACTGATTCATGGGTATTTGATACCGGATCGGTTGCTCACCTTTGCAAATCGTTGCAGGGGCTAAGAAGAAGTAGAAGTTTGAGGAGGAGCGAAGTGGATCTTCGCGTTGGCAATGGAGCAAAAGTTGCTGCGGTCGCTGTTGGCACCATGCCATTGTCTTTACCTTCAGGATTAGTTTTGGAATTGAATAATTGTTATTGTGTTCCATCTCTTTCCAAGAACATTATTTCTGCTTCATGTTTGCAAGCAGAAGGTTATGACTTTAGATCTGTGAACAATGGTTGTTCTCTTTATTTCAAAGATATGTTCTATTGTCATACTCCATTGGTGAATGGGTTATATGTTCTTACTCTTGAAGAGTCACCGGTCTATAACATTAATGCAAAGAGGCAACGTTCGAATGATTTGAATCCCACGTTTATTTGGCACTGTCGCTTAGGTCACATAAATGAGAAACGCATGGAGAAGCTCCATAGAGATGGTATTCTGCACTCATTTGATTTTGAATCATTTGAGACATGCGAATCTTGTTTACTTGGCAAGATGACAAAGGCACCTTTCACCGGTCAAGGTGAACGGGCAAGTGACTTATTGGCACTCGTACATTCTGATGTATGTGGACCAATGAGCTCAACAGCCAGAGGTGGTTTTCAGTACTTCATAACTTTTACTGATGATTTTAGTAGATATGGGTATATCTACCTGATGAAGCATAAGTCCGAATCCTTTGAAAAGTTCAAAGAATTCCAAAATGAAGTGCAAAATCATTTAGGCAAGACAATCAAGTTTCTACGATCTGATCGTGGAGGCGAGTATTTGAGCCATGAGTTTGGCAATCATCTGAAGGATTGTGGAATTGTTCCACAATTGACTCCGCCAGGAACACCTCAATGGAATGGGGTATCTGAACGGAGAAATCGCACCTTATTAGATATGGTGCGCTCCATGATGAGCCAAAGTGATCTTCCGTTGTCTTTTTGGGGGTACGCTCTTGAAACAGCCGCTTTCACACTAAACAGGGTTCCATCAAAATCAGTAGAAAAGACACCATATGAGATGTGGACAGGACAACGTCCTAGCTTGTCTTTTCTTAAGATTTGGGGATGTGAGGCTTATGTAAAACGTTTACAATCTGATAAGCTCAGTCCTAAATCTGATAAATGCTTCTTTATCGGGTATCCTAAGGAAACAAAAGGATATTACTTCTATAATCAAGGAGAAGGCAAAGTGTTTGTCGCCCGGCATGGTGTCTTCTTAGAGAAAGAGTTTCTCTCAAGAAGGGATAGTGGGAGCATGGTGCAACTTGAAGAAATTCGGGAAACACCTGAAAACGTTTCAGCTCCTACAGAACCACAACAGGATGAACAAACTGTTGAAGAACCTGTTGTGGACACACCGGCACCACGTAGGTCAGAGAGGTCACGTCGTGCACCTGAAAGGTACATGTTCTTGACTACTCAACAACGGGACATATTGTTGTTAGACAACGATGAGCCTAAGACCTATGAAGAAGCGATGGTGGGACCAGACTCTGAGAAATGGCTTGAAGCCATGAGATCCGAAATTGAATCCATGCACAGTAATCATGTTTGGAACTTGGTTGATCCACCTGATGGTGTTAAAACCATTGAGTGCAAATGGGTTTTCAAGAAAAAGATAGACATAGATGGAAATGTTCACATCTATAAAGCGCGATTGGTGGCCAAAGGTTTCAAACAAATTCAAGGTGTTGATTATGATGAAACTTTTTCGCCCGTCGCAATGATAAAGTCTATTCGGATCATTCTAGCGATTGCTGCATATTTCGACTATGAAATATGGCAAATGGATGTCAAAACAGCTTTCCTTAATGGAAATCTGAGTGAGGATGTGTACATGACACAGCCCACGGGTTTTGTCGATCCGCAATCAGCTGGAAAGATATGCAAGCTGCAAAGATCCATTTATGGATTAAAGCAGGCATCTCGGAGTTGGAACATTCGTTTTGATGAAGTAATCAAAGGGTTTGGTTTCATCAAGAACGAAGAAGAGCCTTGTGTTTACAAAAAGGCTAGTGGGAGCGCACTCGTGTTTCTGGTCTTATATGTGGATGACATATTACTGATCGGAAATGACATTCCTATGCTCGAATCTGTTAAGTCTTCATTGAAAAATAGTTTCTCTATGAAAGACTTAGGAGAGGCGGCATATATTCTGGGCATCAAGATCTATAGGGATAGATCAAGAAGGCTAATTGGATTAAGCCAAGATACGTACATTGACAAGGTGTTGAAAAGGTTCAACATGCAGGATTCCAAGAAAGGCTTCCTACCTATGTCACATGGTATACATCTTAGCAAGCGTCAGTGTCCTAGTACACCTGATGAGCGGGATAAAATGAATGCGATTCCATATGCTTCGGCTATGGGATCCATTATGTATGCCATGCTTTGTACACGTCCAGATGTCTCGTATGCTTTAAGTGCTACAAGTAGATACCAGTCAGATCCAGGTGAAAGTCACTGGATTGCCGTAAAGAACATCTTGAAGTACTTGAGAAGAACTAAAGATGTGTTCCTCGTCTATGGGGGTGAGGAAGAGCTCGTTGTAAATGGTTACACCGATGCTAGCTTCCAAACTGACAAAGATGATTTTAGATCGCAATCTGGATTTGTGTTCTGCCTGAATGGCGGTGCGGTGAGCTGGAAGAGTTCCAAGCAGGAGACGGTTGCTGATTCTACAACAGAGGCCGAGTACATAGCAGCTTCTGAAGCTGCTAAAGAGGCTGTTTGGATCAAGAAATTTGTTTCTGAGCTTGGTGTGGTGGCTAGTGCCTCCAGCCCAATGGACCTCTACTGTGACAATAGTGGGGCCATTGCGCAAGCCAAGGAGCCTAGATCGCACCAGAAGTCCAAGCACATTCTACGGCGATTTCATCTCATCCGCGAGATTGTGGAGAGAGGCGATGTGAAGATATGCAAAGTACAAACGGATTTGAACATTGCAGATCCGTTGACAAAGCCGCTTCCCCAGCCAAAGCATGAGGCTCACACTAGGGCAATGGGTATTAGATACCTACATGGTTGACTCTAGTGCAAGTGGGAGACTGTTGGTGATATGCCCTAGAGGCAACATGGCGATGTTGAATATATCACATACTATGTTTATGATACATTGCTTTGTTCCTTGAAATAGACATTATCATTATTGATCAATGAGTATGTGACTTATTCATGAGACTCTTAATGCCAAAATGTTGCTATTTCTAAATGATCCCTGATCATATATCATATGAGGAACATATATGATTCAAAGATCAGCATATGTATTGATTGATGATCATGTCTCATGGATCATGGTATGGAGATACCAAATCAATAATATGGACATGTGTTAGTGAACATATGTTGGATAGACCCGCCATGAGACACTGCAGAGATTCCATGTGTCATTAGTTGGTCTCAAGTAGTGTTTATGTAGAATCGTTAGACTTGAGATCATCATGGTTCCCAACATGCGTAGTAGCCTATTTTGGGACTACTAACCACTACTCCGTAACTGGGTAGTCATAAAAGTAGTCTTCGGGTTTGCTATGAAACATGTAGTGGGATGTGAATGATCAAGATAGAATTTGCCCCTCCTTATGGGAGAGATATCTCTGGGCCCCTCGATGTAATGGATTATGAAAGTGCATGGCCATGCCAATGTGATTGAGGAGTCAATCACAAGTTTATAATCCATCACGGAATCGAGAGAGTGATTGAGCCATTAAGAGGATGACACAGGTCTCGCCTTGAGCTTAATCTATATCGTGAGGCAAAAGGATTCGTACATGAGAACATTACAGGTTCAGCCGATATGATCTTTACGTATACTTTGGGGTTAATATGTCTTGCTAGAGGCCGCTATTAACAGGGTGACCGGAAAGGTGTTTCCGGGTCGCGACCAAGTATACGTGAACCTACAGGGTCGCACACTTAACGGGTTGGAACACTAATTCGAATGTGATTCGGATGTGGGCTCAATTCGGATAGAGATCCGGATAGACTCCTATTGGGCCTCGGTCCACGAGGCCCAAGTGAGGAGGTCTATATATTTGGAGGCGGGGGGGCTGAGGGATGCACGCATATGTTCCTCCCGAACAAAACCCTAGCCGCCACCTCCCGAGCCAAACCCTAGCCGCTCGCGAGTGCTGGTACACTCGCGATCGGAGTTCCAGCCCCGGACGTGTGGATACCGGTGGAGGCGCTGCTCGTTGCGGCGTTGATCGGCATCAACAAACTACAGATTGGATCTGCTCGTGGTGTGGTTGATCGCGTGGAGGAGACGATCTGTTCGGGACGATCGGCTACTTCCACTACTACCTCGACGCGCGTGGTTGGATCGGCTTCTCCAACTCTTCTTCCGCTGCGCTGCGCGTCTAGTGGTAACGATCTATGATCCCTTCTTAGCATGATGTCCTGGTGTGCGCGGTAGAAATTTTTTATTTTCTGCTATCGTAGCCTACGCGCGTTCCTTCAGACCAGGTGAAGCACCGAGGTGACCCGGCGACGAAGCTCCCTTCCGGCCGCCGCACCCTCCCCGTGGCCAGCTCACTCCAAGGACTCCGAGCTTCGACCACCGCCGCCAGTGTGAGCCCCTTGGTCCCCTGTCCGCGTAACCGCAACCGATTGGGCTACCTCATCGCCGGTGACCTTCCCCGCTACCAAATAGCCGAAGCACTTCCTTCTCCCTCCTGCCTTCTCCATCTATCTCCTCCCCATCCAACACCCCAAAATGGGTTCCCCTCAGTGGAGACCACCCACTGGCACCCCTCCTCGTCACCAAGAACCCCGCCGGCGCCGAAGATCGGAGACACCTCTGTCTCTCGGTCACGCGCGCACAGCCAGAGGAGGAAGACACGCATCGTCGCCGTCCCCTCTAACCGTTGCGGTCTAAGAACAGCCGTCGGATGATGACCTCCTCCCACCGTCGGATCTTCATAAACTCCCCACCTCTCCCCCGTTGGATCTGCCCGTACTGCTTCGGCCGCCTCTCTTTTGTCCCAACCGTCCGATCCCATCCCTCCGCCTTGATTTGGGCCGCCCGCACCAGCCGCATCACTACCGTCCGCCCCAGCCACGCGCCCTCCATCCGCCCCGGGTGAGCGCAGTGCGCGGGTGGGCCGCGGCCTCCCGGCCTGCTTCGCTGCACTGCGTGCGCGCGCGGACCTCATGGGCTGCGCGGGCCGTTTTCTTCGCCCGGGCCGCACAATAGCCGGGCCGGCCTTTTCACTATTCACACTGATTTTCCAGCAATTTCCTAATTTCCAAAATCCCAGAAAATCCAATTAAATCCTAAAAAATCACAGAAATTCCCAAAAATTCCCAAATTTCACCACTTTGCTCCAAATAATGTCCTAAACCCATTTTTGACCTCCATTTTCCCAATTTCATCCCAGATAAATTCCTAAAGTTCTAATTTGAGGATTTATGCATTTTACTCCTTTTTCATAGAATTTATTGTTTCCTCGCTTGTTTAGGCTCAAGCCGGACTTATGTTATTTTTGTGTGTTTGCGCTAGTGTCGGAGTCCTCGGAAGCTGCAGTGCAAGGTCAAGATCAAGGAAGCACGGTTTACGAAGTCGCCGAGCTAGTTCATCGCAAGGCAAGTCACAAGTCCTTGATCATATTGAATCCCATACCATTTAAATTATATATTATGCTATTTGCAATATGTTAGTTGTGAAATGTTAGTTCAAAGTAAAATAAAATGTTTAGAATGACATGTTATGTAGATAAATCCTACCACCGATAAATACCATGTTAAACTTGTAGCCATGCCTTTGTAACCCAAGAATTATTTACTTGGTAATCTAGATAACTGTAGGTTATTATTATCACGCAAAGTCTTGCACTAATAAGGTCGTGGCTGCGGGCCAATAGAATTTGCAAACCCGACTCTAGGGTAGGGTGGTATGGGACACCGTGCCCTAGAGCGAAGTGTGCCGGCGTGCACAAGGTAGGGTAAGGGTTGGGGAAGAGCTGCGAGATAGTATTCGCCCATCTCTTACCCTAGAATTGAAGTCAGGGTAAGGGTGTTGTGGGGCGCCGCGAGACAGCTTTCGCCCACCGCTTACCCTAGGATGGGACGCGGGCCTGGCGAGGTTGCGGACCATGTGAAAATATAAGGACTAGACCCTTACGCTGAGCAAATGACATGGTGATCGCTCAACCACAGGAGTTGACTTGTCAACACAGGTTTAGTAGCTGCTCAACTCGATTGAAACTCTACAGGTGTGGAGAAGGCTTGGTGTTGAGAAAGCGAGGTTAGGTAGGCCGTGTGCGGGTGCCTAGCAACGGTAGAGTTCACTCGAAGCGGACGGGAGTTTTATTGTGCCAGACCCGAGTGAATTCTACCGGGTAGAGCCTATATAAAGAGATGAGCAGTGAAACGACCTGGCTTCCTTAACTCAGTCATGAGGGTTAAGGGATCGTGTAGGTAAAGCCGAGCAAACTCTGTAGAGTCAAATAAATGGTATTCGAATACGCCGTGCTCCCGATTATTGGAGCTGTGTCACTTGGGTGATTCCAGCAGCGAAGCTTAAGTAGTTTTGTACATGCTTTAACTTGTTCAGTTGGTTAATTAACCTTTCATGAAAACTCCTGAATTCTTGAGGAGTAGTTTTGGGTCCGTTTTATCAAAATATTTGCAAATAAAATTGCATCCACTCCAAGTAATAAACCAAGTATACTCCCTTCCTTTGTTAATCCGTGCATGTAGTAAGTTAGGGTTTCCCTTGTGATTTGCTGAGTACGGGGTTGGAGTACTTAGACTTGCAAAATTTCACAGATACCAGAAGAAAAGAAGGCAATTCAAGATTTCGTGTTAGGGTTGCGGCCGCACTCAGCCTATCCTGTGGTGCTTTTGCGGTTCTTCTGCAATGTAAGTACTTTTGGGCTTGCATGCCCATTTATTTGTCAAAATTGACTGTTAGGTCTTATTTCAATCAAGCTAATCTTTCTTAAATGTTCGTAAGCAGGCATGATACTTGTTCGGTCCGTAACCAAACTCCTGGGTGGGTACGGACTAGTGACGCTCCTGTTCCTCCCAGAAACGGGGGCGTTACAAGAAGTGGTATCAGAGCAGGCTTGACTGTAGGTTGTAACCCTAGGTATAGATTTGGTTTCGTCAGGAAATACAGTTTTACAAAATTTTAATTTCTGTATAAAAGAATTGTGAAAATCATAAGTAATATTGCTATCTCGTCTTTCCTATATCTATCTCACCTTCCTCTAGACATGCATTAAAAGTTTTTTTTGGTTTGTGAAAATCCCAAAAATGCGTATAGCCGCTTAGACTGACTTCTGACTGTACGCTTTGGCCACCTGGAACGGGATCTAACTTTTGAAGATTAGTAATAAGGACGGTGTCGGGAAGAATAGTGCGAATACCCCGACCCAGACTTTTCCTTTTGAAAAGTTGTAAGGTCATCGCTCGAGTAGTTAGCAATACCCGTTTGATTTCCTTGATGCTACGGGTAAAACCATTTGAATAGACGAAGTTTTTGTTTGTACTAGTAGCCAAATTGCATTATTGGCCCGTTAGGCTACTATATGAGCAATTTGTGCAAAACTAAATTTCTGGTTTTAATTAAAGAGTATGTTAAAAATTTCTGCTTCTACCCCGTTTCGTCTGAATTCTTTCCTATGTTCTCTCTAGTCTCCAAAGAAACTAAATGTGAACCTTCGATTGCCACCAGTAAGCTGGATTACCTCCCTGGAAGCTGTATGTGCAGGGAGTGCGGTCAAGGGGATCATTTAATTTCACCTCAACCTATTTCTTTCCGCTCTTTCCTGCTCTCGTTCTTGCTTCAGTCTTACTTTCCTTTGCTAAGCCTAAAAATGTTACGGAGCTGATTCCTAAGTTGTGGTTGCAAATGTCATTGAGCAGATAGCAGGTTGGGCAGCACGACAAGTAAAGCAGTTCAGTATGAAGGAAGTTCAGGTCACCATTAAGATAGATCAGACGGAAGGCAAGCAAGGACAAGTCCAGATATCAGAGCAACAAGGAGAGTTACAACCATCGTTCATTGTCAAGATGACACCCGAAGGGTCAATGTCAGCATCAAGTGCAACTGCATTGAAATTTACAGCATTCCTGCAAACTCAACCACCTAAATTCCCTTCAACAACAAAGCCACTGAATGCAGAAGCCTGGTTACAAGATATTGAGAGAAGACTGAATACTATCCAATGTACAAATAAGGAGAAAGCTCTTTTCGCCACCTACCAGCTGTCCGAGCCCGTAATTACTTGGTGGAATGTTATCCAGTGGATACACCCTAATGAGGAAGATATTACATGCGAAGACTTTGTGAAGAGATTTCGTAAAGCCTACATTTCTCCTAGAGCCATCACAAGAAAATATCAGGATTTTCTTAACCTTCAACAAGGAGAGAACTCCATCACAGAATATCTACAACAATTTCATCAGTTATCCCAATTTGCTCAAGAGGAAACTAACACCGAAGCTAAAAGGATGGAGTACTTTATGAAAGGTCTACAACCCAATGTGAAACAACGCCTTCAAGCCATAGAGTTTTCAAGCCTATTGAGCCTGGTTGATCGAGCTCTCCAGATAGAAGGAGAAACACCAAGTTATGTGAAAATTATGAAACGAAAGAAGCCCTTGCCATTGGCACAAACAGCTTGTTTTCACTGCGAGCAGAATGGGCATTATCGTGACCAATGCCCACTGAAGTCCTTACCCCAAGAAGAAGCTAGAAGGCAAGCAAAGAGGCAGACATCAACATCACGTCTGCCACCGATGGAAGAAGAAGAATCTTACCCTAAGAAGACCAGAGTAGAGAAAGAAACAGATCTATTCGGAGGAATGCCATGAAGAAGAAAAGCACGGAAGACAGTCAAGAAGAAAGTGATCTATGTAGAACAAGGAATGGAGTGATGCCCTTTTTGGTTATCCCTTTGTAAGCTAGTTGGAAAAACTAAATAGTTGTCTGTAAATTACTTTAGCTAAGGTTTGTGGCAAAATTATGAAGGTGTATGAAGACTGTCTGTGTAAAGCATAAGGAATGAGAAGTTCATGTTGCAATGAAATTAATCCTAACGGACCCAGATAAATATATAGCCCTGGTACTGCATAATTCAGCTAAATGTGAACCTGTAGCATATACCCAAGGATGATATACAGGTGCAGGTGAGAAGAAGCGACAATATCATCTGAAGGCAGCAAACCTTTTATGATCCGAAAATGAGGACCGCAATTAAAGAAAATAAGTCAAAGTCGATCCAGAGAAGATCAAAGTAGTCATGAAATGGAAGCCATCAGAGACAGTAACAACAGTGAGAAGCTTTCTTAGATTGACGGTTTATTATCGTTAATTCATAGAAGGATTCTCAAAAATATCTCGTCCGCCCACTCAGCTATTGAAGAAGGACAAGCCTTTCACCTGGACAGATGCTTGTGAAGAGAGTTTCCAGCTATTGAAGACCAAGTTGACAACAACGCCAATGTTGATTCTACCAAACCCAGAAAAGGAGGTCCAAATCTATTGTGATGCTTCAAAGTAAGGTTTGAAATGTGTACTTATGCAAGACGAAAAAGTTGTTGCCTATACTTCAAGACAGTTGAAGCCGCATGAAGAGAACTACCCAACACACGATTTAGAGCTAGCAGCTGTGGTGCATGCACTCAAAATTTGGCGGCACTACCTGCTAGGGAATCGTTGTGAGATATTTACTGATCACAAGAGTCGAAGTATATTTTCACACAGCCAGAGTTGAACAAAAGCAGCGAAGGTGGTTAAAATTAACCAAGGACTATGATGTGAAACTCCAGTGCCACCCAGGCAAGGCAAATGTGGTTGCCAATGCCCTTAGCCAAAAGGCTCATCAAGACAAACCCAACACAACGGAATATCTAACCTAATTGCGGAGAGATATACTACAATTGATTTTGGTGATCACAGAACAAGGCAATATGGCAACATTAGAGCCTCAACCGTTATTAACAGATCAGAGCAAAGCAGCTCAAGATGACGTTGAAGAGATACAAAAACTGAAAAGAAGATTCAAGAGAAAGATTCAACAGAGTATGCGATAGATGAGCATGGAATTCTTACCTTTCATGGTCCCTATTGCATACCCAACAAAAAAAAGCTGAGAGACTTGATCCTACCTGAGGCTCATTCCTCTCAATTCTCAATCCATCCAAGAGGTACCAAGATTTACAAAGACCTGAAGGAAAAATACTGGTAGAACTCAATGAAGAAGGAAGTAGCCGAGTACATAGCAAAGTCGGATGTTTGCCAACAGACCAAGATAAATCATCAAAAACCATCGGGATTGTTGCAGTTTTTGCCAGTTCCCGAAAGGGAAATAGGACAACATCAGTATGGA
Source organism: Dendrocalamus latiflorus (assembly GCA_017311315.1). Lineage (NCBI taxonomy): Eukaryota > Viridiplantae > Streptophyta > Magnoliopsida > Poales > Poaceae > Dendrocalamus > Dendrocalamus latiflorus. Next base: position 23,469,512 of record CM029644.1, on the reverse strand, counting down.
CTTTGTCACCGGACTCCCAAAGACTCGTGAAGGCTATGACGCTGTCTGGGTCATTGTCAATAGACTGACCAAGGTGGCTCATTTCCTTCCGATTAAACAAACCTATGGGAAGGATAAGCTTTCCGAATTGTACTTGGCAAGGATCGTGACACTCCATGAAGTTCCGAAGAAAATTGTTTCAAATAGAGGAACACAATTTACACCCAAGTTCTAGGAGAAACTACATAAGGCCATGGGCACCAATCTGAATTTCAGTTCAACATATCATCCACAAACAGATGGGCACAAAGAGGGAACAAATCGGATTTTAGAGGATATGTTGAGAGTTTATGCTATTGCGTATGAGGCAGTTTAGCACCCCTGCCTACCGTTTACCCAGTTTTTTTGAAACCATAGCTACCAAGTCAGTATTAGAGATGGCCCCAATTGAAGCTTTGCATGGCAGAAGATGTAGGACACCACTGAGCTGATCAGAGACCAGAGAGCGCCATTTTCTCGGTCCTCAGATCGCCCAAGATACTAAAACTCATGTCAGGATTATCAGAGACAAATTGAAGATTGCACAAGACCATCAGATGAGCTATGTCGACACCCAAAGGAAAAACTTGAACCTTGAAATTGGAGATTTTATGTACATCAAAGTCACTCCATTCAAGGTTGTCAAGGGTAAATTGACTCCAAGATATGTGGGACCATTTTAAATAACCAGAAGAGTTAGAGAGGTAGCCTATAGAGTACAACTACCGCCCGGCTGTGCAAGAATACACAACTTGTTCCGTGTGAATGTCTGCGACAGCCCACAGATGAAGTACCAGTGTCAAACATTGATTTGCAAAACATTTGACCTATACTGAAGAACCACTACAAATACTTGAGACATCAGAGAGGCAGTTCAAGAACAAGAACATCAGATTTTACAGAAGTCAGTGGAGAGATCACGGCAGAAAAGTCCACTTGGAAAAGGAATCAGAACTGTAACAACTTTTGTTTTTAACCCATTTCTTTACCCTTTGGTTAATCTCGGGGTCGAGATTCCCTTAAGGGGGGTAGGTTGAAACACCCTTAAAAATTTCAAAATTTTTGGAGCTTTTATCTGAATTTTTGAGTGAATTCGAAAACTTTCCCTTTTGGGAAAGTCTCCCCGCACCCGTTTTCCCTTTCTGGCCGGGCGCCTCTCCTCTTCGCTGGCGCCCCGCCCCTTTCCGCTTCCTCCCTCCTTCGACGCCCCCTCCGCTCCCTCTCTTCGCTGGCGCCGCTTCCCTCCCCGCCTTCTCCCTCGCGCTCGCGCTGGCACCGTGCCCGCTCCCGCACCTCCTCTGCGCTCGCCTCGCGCCCGCGGTTTCCCTTCCCCGCCCACAGTTTCGCCGCCGCCCCTGCCGTGCTGACGCCACCCGGTCCGAAGCAGATAGCACCGCCACGCCCTCGCCGTTTTCCTCGGTCTGAAGCCAGCAGAGCTTCTGCGCCACGTGTCGCCACCCTTCTGCCCCGACCCCACCTGCCAGTGGCCGCCTCCTCCCTCTCCCGCGTGCGGACGCGCCTTGCCCATGCCGAAGCCCACCTGCCCTCCCTCCCGTCGCTTTGCCATTAACCCTGTGCAGAGCAGTCACTCCTCTCCTCCACTCCGAAGCGACGCGCTGCCAACTCCTGTTGACCCCGGCGCCTTTGCCGTTGCCTTCTCCCCTAAGGCTCCCCCTCCATCCGCCGGGTATAAAACCGCCCCTCGGCTCCCATCGCTCCTCTTTTGCTTCCCGAGCCCCTCCACCGCCCCAAACGCTTCCTGCCACTCCAGAGAAGCTCCACGTGCAGCCGATTGAAGTATCCTTGCCCGGAGCTCCGCCGCCATCTTCCCTTGCGCCGGCAACCCTATAACCCGGTTCTCCCTCTTCCTCCCTCCATTTTTCAATCGCTTTCGCCCAGAGCATCTTCCATCACCCCTAAACCCGTTGCCGTCCTCCCCTGACCAGGTGAAGCACCGAGGTGACCCGGCGACGAAGCTCCCTTCCGGCCGTCGCACCCTCCCTGTGGCCAGCTCACTCCAAGGACTCCGAGCTTCGACCACCGCCGCCAGTGTGAGCCCCTTGGTCCCCTGTCCGCGTAACCGCAACCGATTGGGCAACCTCACCACCGGTGACCTTCCCCGCCACCAAATAGCCGAAGCACTTCCTTCTCCCTCCTGCCTTCTCCATCTATCTCCTCCCCATCCAACACCCCAAAATGGGTTCCCCTCAGTGGAGACCACCCTCCGGCACCCCTCCTCGTCACCAAGAACCCCGCCGACGCCAGAGATCGGAGTCACTTCTATCTCTGTCTCTCGGTCACGCGCGCACAGCCAGAGGAGGAAGACGACCGACGTGGTTGCATCGTCGCCGTCCCCTCTAACCGTTGCGGTCTAAGAACGGCCGTCGGATGATGACCTCCTCCCACCGTCGGATCTTCATAAACTCCCCGCCTCTCCTCCGTTGGATCTGCCCGTACCGCTTCGGCCGCCTCTCTTTTGTCCCAACCGTCCGATCCCGCCCCTCCGCCTTGATCTGGGCCGCCCGCACCAGCCGCATCACTACCGTCCGCCCCAGCCACGCGCCCTCCATCCGCCCCGGGTGAGCGCGGTGCGCGGGTGGACCGCGGCCTCACGGCCTGCTTCGCTGCGCGCGCGCGCGGACCTCATGGGTCGCGCGGGCCGTTTTCTTCGCCCGGGCCGCACAATAGCCGGGCCGGCCTTTTCACTATTCACACTGATTTTCCAGCAATTTCCTAATTTTCAAAATCCCAGAAAATCCAATTAAATCCTAGAAAATAACAGAAAATCCCAAAAATTCCCAAATTTCACCACTTTGCTCCAATAATGTCCTAAACCCATTTTTGACCTCCATTTTCCCAATTTCATCCCAGATAAATTCCTAAAGTTCCAATTTGAGTATTTATGCATTTTACTCCTTTTTCATAGAATTTATTTTTTCCTCGCTTCTTTAGGCTCAAGCCGGACTTATGTTATTTTTGTGTGTTTGCGCTAGTGTCGGAGTCCTCGGAAGCTGCAGTGCAAGGTCAAGATCAAGGAAGCACGGTTTACGAAGTCGCCGAGCTAGTTCTTCGTAAGGCAAGTCACAAGTCCTTGATCATATTGAATCCCATGCCATTTAAATTATATATTATGCTATTTGCAATATGTTAGTTGTGAAATGTTAGTTCAACGTAAAATAAAATGTTTAGAATGACATGTTATGTAGATAAATCCTACCACCGACAAATGTCATGTTAAACTTGTAGCCATGCCTTTGTAACCCTAGAATTATTTACTTGGTAATCTAGATAATTGTAGGTTATTATTATCACGCAAAGTCTTGCACTAATAAGGTCGTGGCTGCGGGCCAATAGAATTTGCAAACCCGACTCTAGGGTAGGGTGGTATGGGACACCGTGCCCTAGAGCGGAGAGTGCCGGCATGCACAAGGTAGGGTAAGGGTTGGGGAAGAGCTGCGAGATAGTCTTCGCCCATCTCTTACCCTAGGATTGAAGTTAGGGTAAGGGTGTTGTGGGGCGCCGCGAGACGGCTTTTGCCCACCGCTTACCCTAGGATGGGTCGCGGGTCTGGCGAGGTTGCGGACCATGTGAAAATATAAGGACTAGACCCTTACGCTGAGCAAATGACATGGTGATCGCTCAACCACAGGAGTTGACTTGTCAACACTGGTTTAGTTGCTGCTCAACTCGATTGAAACTCTACAGGTGTGGAGATGACTTGGTGTTGAGAAAGCGAGGTTAGGTAGGCCGTGTTGCGGGTGCCTAACAGCGGTAGAGTTCACTCGAAGCGGACGGGAGTTTTATTGTGCCAGACCCGAGTGAATTCTACCGGGTAGAGCCTATATAAAGAGATGAGCAGTGAAACGACCTGGCTTCCTTAACTCAGTCATGAGGGTTAAGGGATCGTGTGGGTAAAGCTGAGCAAACTCTGTAGAGTCAAATAAATAGTATTCGAATACGCCGTGCTCCCGATTATTGGAGCTGTGTCACTTGGGTGATTCCAGCAGCGAAGCTTAAGTAGTTTTGTACATGCTTTAACTTGTTCAGTTGGTTAATTAACCTTTCATGAAAACCCCTGAATTCTTGAGGAGTAGTTTTGGGTCCGTTTTATCAAAATATTTGCAAATAAAATTGCATCCACTCCAAGTAATAAACCAAGTATACTCCCTTCCTTTGTTAATCCGTGCATGTAGTAAGTTAGGGTTTCCCTTGTGATTTGCTGAGTACGAGGTTGGAGTACTCAGACTTGCAAAATTTCACAGATACCGGAAGAAAAAAGGTAATTCAAGATTTCGTGTTAGGGTTGCGACCGCACTCAGGCTTTCCTGTGGTGCTTTTGCGGTTCTTCTGCAATGTAAGTACTTTTGGGCTTGCACGCCCATTTATTTGTCAAAATTGACCGTTAGGTCTTATTTCAATCAAGCTAATCTTTCTGAAATGTTCGTAAGCAGGCATGATACTTGTTCGGTCCGTAACCAAACTCCTGAGTGGGTATGGACTAGTGACGCTCCTATTCCTCCCAGAAACGGGGGCGTTACATAATAGTTCGCCACTCTACAGGATGAACAATTCATATGTTGACTTTTTGTATTTTTGGTGCATTTTCGTTTTTTAGCCCACTTAAAATGTCTTTTTTGCCCCTCGGATGAGTATATATCAATCCACCGATGCCTTCCTTGACCCCGAACGGCCATGGCGCACATGCCCTTCTCCTCGCCACCACAACCACCCGCCTTGACTCGTTATCAATCGTCCCCTACAGATCCAATGCAGCCCCGTGTCCTCTGGTTTGCTGTGCTCAACAGGGAGCTACTAATGGGTTGAGTTCGATCTGGTTCTAATAAGTTGAGTTCTTGGTTGAGTTCTTTTGGACTTTTGCTTAGGCTTTGATTTCTATTTTTACAGTAACTTGCCGTTAAACGATGCGTTTTTTCAAGACAGGGTCTACAGGTAAATTATAAGTACAAGCTGTATTGAGTTCAGCTGTATCGATCAAAATTACATGCGACTATTTTTCTTTATGCACTATTTCTTATTTCTTAGGAACAGATCAGAATTTAAATACCACAGCCATAAGCTACAAATGTCAGTTAAAAAAACGTCTATTTCGATGGGTAAAAACGGGTTAAATGGTAGAGATGGGTTGAGACGGGCGGGTTGCTTGATGAAACGGGTTGTATGGGGTGGATTCGGTTGTGTAATGGCCACCCGAACAGGGTTGAATCCGTGTTCAACCCGTGGGTTCTCTACCCACTCAAGACTCTAGACACCTGCCGGCCTGCCCACCTCCGCCATCTCCGCGCTCCTGCCCGGACGTTCGCCCGTCGTTCCCCCTCCCCCGATCTCCACCGCCTGGATCTACACCACCGCGGAGTCCCTTCACCTCCGGCTCTTCACGGCCACCGCATCCCCCTCCTCCCCGGATCTCTACCGCCGCCGACCACACGTTCCTTCCTCCGTCCATATCTCTGTCGCCCTCCGCTGCCGCATCTCCCTTCATGCCTCGATCTCCACCACCACATGGTCATCCTCCTAGGTAAGCTGGGATTCCCCTCCCCACCTCTAGTATGGCCTGCTCGATTGGATTGATCTGATTTTGGTTCTTGGATGTTTGCTTGTTTGTTCGTGCCTTTTGGTGTTTCTTGGAGCAGTCACTGGCATCGCCCCTCCTCACTATCACTGGCATCTCCCGCCGCCGCCGCCTAGTCCCCCTCCTCTTCCTGCTGTCCACCATGGTTGAGCATCCCTCGCTACGTCGGCAACGTGCTCGGCGATGCCCAGTTCTACGCTGGCCATGCCGACAAGGCCCAGATCGACTTCGGCGACGTCCGCCTCGCCATCCAAGCCAAATTCTACTTTTCCTTCTCCCAGACGCCGCCCCGCGAGGTACATACCAATCCCACCTTGGCTTCTTGGTTTCAATGCTGTTACCTGTTGCCTTCCATCTACCATTGGTGGCAGAAATGAAAAGGAAGCCATAAACACAATTGAACTTATTGGTCGAGTGGTCTGGTGCGTTTCACTTGACTCTGAATCATTTTTCGATGCTGAAGGATTACTATTTTCCTAAATTATTGCTAGGATTGCAGTATCTTTTTGTCTGAAATATTATAAGCCTAGACTCAAATGAATGATACTTCTCCTTCTTTGGAATAATATTTCCTTAGTCATTGTCATGTTTAGCATATATTATATTTTTTTCAGTGTACCTTAATTCGTCAACAATTTAGATTTGACTACAGATTCTAGTAGAAATATTGAAATAGTCTTACTAGCTGCTACTAGTGCCATCATTCCTATAATTTGATAGATGAAAAGGTCATACAATTCTTTATACTGCATCAGCCAAGCTTGCAAACTTTTGACAATTTACTAAGTTAATTTATTAATTAATTTAGGTTTCTAAGCATGTCTCTACAAGTGTCGGAGGGCTCGGGTACATATGACACCATTGATGAGCACTCATCAGTCATCACAAACACCTAGAAGGAGGGCAAAGGTCTGGGAACATTTTGAGCAGGAGTTGGCTGTAGTCGAATGTGTCCCAAAGTCTATTTGTAATTATTGCAAGTTGAAGCTGACATGTACCAACAAAACTGGCACAAAGGGCCTTAGAAACCACATTGTCGAGTACTGTCCACATTGAGATTGATGAAAGGAATAAGTCCATTGCCACTATGAAAAAGTAACCATCAGAAGCTTCATTTATCTTTGATTCCCAAAGGACCCGTGCTGATTACCAAGTTCAGCATTCATGCTGAGATTCCCAGAAGTTTGAGAACCCCTACTTTAAGGAATGGATGGAATCGATGCAGCCAGCCTTTAGAGTCTTTGGGTGTCAGGATACATGTGTGTGACAACCCATTACATTGATGCCAACTTTAACCTCAAGAAAAAGATAATAGCATCCAAGGATGTGAAGTATCCTCACACTGGTCTTGCAATTGAGGAGGCTATCACCAAATGCCTAACAAATTTGGGCATAAAGAGAAAGCTGTTTACTCTTAACATTAGACAATGCGAGCAACAATAACTCAGGTTGTAAGTTTTTGATTGAAAATGGCAAAGATGATATGTTGTTTTCTGGCCAACATTTTCATGTTAGATGTTGCGCGCATATCCTGAATATATTGGTTCAAGATGGCATTAAACCAATTCATGCGGCATTAGAATTGATACGTGATCCGGTTAGGCATATTAATTCATCACCTTTTCACATTTAGACTTTCAATGTACTTGCAAATAGGATGGGTCTTCCTGAGAAGTTTGGACAACTCTTGATGTTCCAAACCATTGAAATTTGACATATGAAATGATTACACATGCATTGCAATACCAAGCTATCCTGAATAGATATGTGGATGAACAACTAGAACCTTCACCAACTGATGAGGAATGGGCAAATGCCGAGGCAATTGGTGCTTTTCTTGGAGCTTTTGAAGAGACCACAAAGGCATTCTCAGTGGATAGAAGACCTACATCTCACCTGTACTTGCACATGGTGCTTTGCATCCATCATGCTTTGAGAGACTCTGATTGGCAGATTAACTCTTTGTTGAAGGCATTGGCTAGTGCTATGTATGCAAAATTTCATAAGTATTAGGATGGTGAATACAACATGGCCCTTGTTATTGCCACAATATTAAATCCAACCAAAAAGGTGGATTATTTGGAGTTCTTTTACGAGAAAGTATGTGACAATGAGGATGGCATTGACAGGAATGCAGAATTGGCTAAAGATTGGATGAAGAGGTACTTTGAAAAATATGAACAGCATGTTAGGAGAAATGGTGAATACCTGCTGTCTCATACTAGTGAAGCCAGGAGTAATTTGGGTTCACCGGTTCTTGGGAACAGAAGAGTTGAAGAAGAATTTGTTTAATATATGTTTCAGAGGAGAGTGAGGCGGCGTGAACTGAAGTCAGAGCTTAACACTTATCTTGAAGAAGAATTCGACAAGAACAGTGACAATATTTTGGGCTGGTGGAAGAAAAATGCCAAAAAGTACCCCGTCTTGTCAGCTATGGCCCGAGATTTCCTTGCAATAGCTCTAAGTACTGTGTCCTCCGAATCTGCGTTTAGCTATGGTTGTAGAATACTTGGCAATACTAGAAGCTCATTATCACCGGAAACACTTGAAGCTCTAGTTTGCGCCAAAGACTGGCTAATTAATTTTGCAAACACTGAAGGTATAATAAATATTCTTTTTATAAATGCCCACAATATTGCATGTTATACTGAAGGCTGAAGCTGAACTAATTTTAATGTTGTCATGTGCAGGTCAAGATGGAGCATGATCTGAGTGATGCAACTGAACCTACTTGCTTGCCTACAACTACTGAAGAGAAGGCTTTAGACTCACAAGCAAACGTGGTAGTTTCTGAAATATAGTTTCCAACCTCTGAAGAAAAAGTTTTAGCTCTTGATGCAAGTATTTCAAACAACGAGGATGAGGTTTCTCCAGATTCACCCAAAGGTAGTTGCAAGCACTAGTCTGTTGAAACTTGATGCTTAGTGCATGTATCATTTACTAAATTTCTTGTGTGCTGGCTTATTTTCAGGGACTAGAGATACGGTTCCTGAACTTGACTTGGAGTTTGAAGCCTAGCAAAGGATTCCTTGATGTTATGACCTTGCTAGCTGGTCTGTTAGGATAGCTTGCACTTGCGTAATGTTGTTATCTTTCTTTTGCTTCTTAAATTTGGTAGCCAAGCTGGCTGATTAGGATAGCTTGCGCTTGCATAATGTTGTTAGCACTATACCATGGACCAGGAATTTTATTTGTTTGTGCCTATACCAGAAAAAATCGATAGCCCCTTGGGTTGGGTATGACTGTCTTCAAGTTTTATCTTTCTTTTGTTTCTTAATTTTGGCAGCCAAACTAAATGCCATCACATGGTCCTTTTGTGCTATGCAGGTACGACATTGCTATTTTCTTGGCACACAGGAGGACAAATTCTGGTGAAATTGTAAGGACAAATTCAATGTTTATTGCCAAAGAAGCTTGAAAGCTTGATGAATGTTGCTTTAGATTGTTTAGATGACTTGTACTGCCATGCTATGAGCATTGCTCTAAAAATGTATTACTATTAGGTACAGATTTGGGAGGTGTTATTTGATCTCATTTTGTATGACATTATGGACTTAACTAAAATTGCGGCAACTCTCTCTTTTTTTTTCCCATGAATTTTCTGTATTTTCCACCTTTTTGTGATTTTTCTCGTCTCTCTATGTGTGGGTATTTTTTTATATAATTTCTCTTCTCTCTTTACTTTGGTAGGCCAGTGTTAGTAACACTCCTTATATTACACCCGGGGATTCACCCTAGGAGTGTTTCCACGTCAGTTAATTTGTGAAAAGGCCCTTTAGCTTTCTGAAATCGCATGTGGGTCCTTGGTTTTTGCAGAAAGACAACACTTTTGTGAGAAGGCCCTCTTTTAAAAAAAGTACATATAGTTCCTCAGTTTTTTCAGAAAGGCCCTTCTTTTACGGCATAAAGCCTTGTGGTTTTTCCGTTATTACGTATGTGCCCTTGATTTTTTGCAAACAAACCATTCACTTTTTTTTGGAATTACGTGTGTCCTTGATTTTTCAGGAAAGCCCCCCACCCCACAAATTGTCGACTCTTGCTTCGGTACACGCGGTAGCTAATGTGGCGTGGTGCTGCGGTTCCCCTGCTAGTTGTATTGAGGATCGAGGAGCTAGTAGCAGGCTGATGGGTTGGAAATGGGTTGGAAACAGGCTGATGGGTTGGAAATGGGTTGGAAACGGGTTGAGCATGGGTTGATGACTTGGTTTGGATTGGAGTTGCATGTGTTTTGGGTTGGGTTTTGGAGGTGTAGTGGCTTGGTTGGGTTGGATTGATGTGCTTCATTGAAGTGGGATGGGGTGGGTTTCAGTTGTGTTTCAACTAAATAGTACTTCTACCCGAGTACATTAATGCTTAATCTGGCACGTGAGAGGGAAATTTTAAAGTGTGACCAGTTGAACACATTTTGCAATGTCATATTGGGTGTCTCAAATGCGTGGAAAAATAGGAGCTTAGAAAATTTGGACCTTTTGGACTCGGTTCATAAACTGGAGAGGGTAGAGCTAAGGACTAGGTTACTAGAGCTGGCGTATTTACTTGAACTAGGCCTGTTCATGCACCAGGTCGGCCAGGCCTAAAAGTACCCAACCTTGATAGGCTAGGATTGAGCTCGACCTGACCAAAAAGAATCCCAAAATGCATTTTATAATTCAAAAATAAATCTAACTATTTTTCCCTAATAAATTATTATTTTAAAATATTGTCTAGAATAAAATATTGTTATTATTATTTTATAATTTTGTTGGGCTTTCGCAGGCTTCTGGTCGGGCTTGCTACCTAAAAAACTAGTCCTAAGCCGGGCCTAAGCCTGGAAAAATCGGGTTGGGGTGGGCTACTCATGAACATCCCTAGCATGAATTGAGTCTAAGCAAATAAAAAAAGTGAACTGTCTACCCGTTAGCCGTCTTTGACTGCTAGCCTCCTGTTTCATTGCCCTCAACAGTCATATCCAGATTTACCATTGTCGCTGTCGTTGGCCGCCACACCAAATCTGTATCCTTCGCCATTGACCACCTCCACCTTTATGCCCCAAATCTTTCCACCTCTGCCTCTAAGGTGGGATTGGCAATCCCCCCGTTGACGACCGCCTTTGCCTACATCGTCGTAGATCTCGTCGCCACTGAAGGGAGGTTTAGAGGAGCTCATGAGGGTGCACAACAACAAAGGGGTTGTGTAGGATCAAGGATAACCGACTAGAGGGGTGAATAGGAGGTTTTAAAATTTTTTCCTTCTAATTAATTTCTACAAATTTAATATGGCCAAGATTTAATGTAATTGAAACCTACATAATTCTAGTAAGTTTATAGCACTATGAGTACAAATCTCTACAAGAGACTCAAGCACAAGTAAATAATCACAATATACTAAATATACAAGAGCTGAAAAAGAGGCAAGAGGAAATCAATGTGCACACGATGTTTTTATCGTGGTGATCGAAAACTTGCTGGTTTCCCTTAGTCCACGTTGAGGAAAGCCCAAACGAATTAGACCGACTCCACGAATTAAGCCTCAGCTCCTCAATCCACTATTGGTAGTCCTTCCTTCGCTCCGAAAATGGTAGACTCCAAACCACTCACAAGTCGATGCCGGGCTTCTTCACAACCTTTTTGAAGAAGTCACTGTGCAAACTCCACTAAGTCGTCTAGGTGCCGGCAAACACCAAGAGTAAAAGACCACAAGCTTCGCTTGACGACAATCAAGTGCCAAAAGATCAATTTAAATATGCAATGCACTTGTTTGGCTCAACCACCTCAAATAAATGCACAATGAGAAAGAGAGGTGTGGAGTGAATGCTCAAAGATGTTCAATAGGGTCTATTCTATCTGTCCTTGAGCAGGTGAATGGATATTTATACCCTCACACCAACCAAAACTAGCTGTTAGAATTGAATTCCAGAAAAATTTAGGGCGAGCGGAAGTACTGCAGGCCAAAGGCTGGTACCTCCGCACCTGTTCTGACGCGACAGTAACGGCTATGTCAGAGCTTCTAAACTAGCCGTTGGAAGTCGGCGCGGAAATACCGCTGTTGAAATTCTGGTAGTTCCGTTAACCAGAAGTTCCGAGAAGTCGGCGCAGTACTTCCGTTTGATTGGAGGCTGAGAGTTGGTGCTCTCTGGAAAAAGGTTCCGCCTAGCATTTTCGAAGCTTCCGTGCTCCAGAAATACCGTTTAAGGCTGCTGTACTACTGCTCTACAGTAGTTTCACCGTTGAAACTCTGGTATTTCCGTTTGCCGCAGACTCAGAATCGTCTGGAGGGTGCTCTCTAGAAAAAAGGCTCCGCTCGATTCTGCCGGAGCTTCCGGGAAGCGGAAGTACCGCGATTTGCATGATGGTACTTTCGGTTATCCGGACAGAGCACCGATCGATTCTGAGGGTGCTCTCTGGAAAAAAAGTTCCACTCAGTTTTTCAAAGTTTCTGAGCACTGGAAGTGCTGTTTAAGGCTGCGAAACTACCGCTCTATGGTAGTTCCACCGTTGAAACTCTGGTACTTCTATTTTTCCAAACAGAGCATTGATTTGTCTATCAATTTTAATTTTCAATGAATGCATGATCCTAAATTGATCCAAATGGCACAAGAATATGCTATCAAGCTATTTGCTATGATCCCTCTTTATGGTACGACATTTAGCCTATAATCCGGTCTTTCATCCTTTCTCCTAAGATCGGTAAAAATAAAAGAGGATCCTAGTCTACATATATCTTTGCCTTGAGCCATTTTGATCTTCATGTTGATCCTTAGCGTGCATCTTGTCATCATTTTAGGGACTAAGCCTTTTAAACACTTCAGTGGTTCTTCTCATGCTTTGATATCTAGATTTTTAGATTCTATGAGCAAAGAATTCGAAATAAGTATGATGGGCGAGCTAACTTTCTTTCTTAGACTTCAAGTCAACCAACTAATAGAAAAATCCTTCATTCATCAAAACAAGTACACAAAGAGCATTCTTTGGTGCTTCGATATGGGAAGCAGCAAGCCAATGTCTACTACCATTGCCTCTTCTACCACACTAGATCTAGATGAGGATAGAGAGCCTATAGACTAGAGGGAGTTCCATAGCATGATCGGCCCTCTCCTCTACCTCACGACATCAAGGCTAGACATAGTTTATTGTGTGTCTATATGCTTAATTTTTGGCTTCCCCTCGTGCCTCACATCATCAAGTAGTGTGATTTTGCATGCTCTATTAGGGATTTTTCTAATGCTGATATACGGGGTGTAGAATAGATTGAAACAGACATATATCATTTCTTAGGCACATCTCTTATATCTTAGTCATCCAGGAAGCAATCCTCTGTTGTGTAGTTCACTGCTGAGGCAGAGTACATAGCTGCTGCATGCTAGTAATTACTTTCAGGTTCTCTAGATCTTATCTACTCTACGGGATTATTGGTTGGCTTTAGATAGTGTTCTTCTTTTCTGTAATAACTCTAAATGTTGCTAAAAACCTAGTACAATACTCTAGGACCAAACACACTGACATTAGATACAATTTCCTTATAGACCATGCAGAGAAAGGTGATGTTGTGCTTCTCTTTGTAGAATCCAAGCAGCAAATTACGGATATTTTCACTAAGACTCTTGATTCTTCTCGTTTTGCTTCTTTGCGATTGGAGTTGAGAGTTATTAGTCCTTTCAGTTTATTTTGAGAGGGAGTTTGATTCTTTTACATCTATTGTATCATATTGCATATTTAATTTTAGCAACTTGCATAATAATATGACATGGCACTTTGACTATAATCCTTGTGTGACATGAAATCTTGCTTTATACCTTGCTATGTCTTATGCTAGTTTGCTTAATTTATCATGTCCTTCTATATGTAGCTTAGCTTTCACCAGCTAGCTCTATTAAATATGAAACTTGAACTAAATCATATATTATTGTATCTTGTGACTAGTTTTGCTCTAGTGACCCTCGTATGATTCATGACATGTAGTTTTGTTCTTGTGACCCTCTTATAATTCATGACATGTCAAATAGGTTAAGTTTAGTTTTGAACCTAAATTGAGATTTAGATTGACGTATGTTAGTTCTTTATTGAAGTATGAGTTTACTTCTCCTAGTCTTTTGCAGTTCGGGTTGAGTATAGCGTACAGCCTAAGGAGTAACTCATTGTTCTTGAACTAAAAATGAAATCTGAAAATAATATCTTGTTATGCAAAAAACTAATCTCACCAATTCTTTCTCATGAAACGGCTTGCTATTACACCAGGCATGAACTCAGGGGGAATTTTGAATGACCTAAATCAATCTTTTGAGCTTCTTGCTTGGGATGATCTTAGTAGGGCTTGAGATCTAACACATGGCTAAGAAAGCAAAATGTGAAAAATGGATGAAACTTAAGAGACAGTTGTGGATGGCTCCTATGCCAAAACCTGTTTTGCTAAGATAAAACCAAAAATAATTTTAAGCAAGTGCTGAATGTGATAATTATGCTCAATTCCAAGTGCTTGAACAAAATGATTCAACATTGTACTTGTAGCACTCTAAATGTACTCAATTGTAGCTTCTTGGTTCTATTTAGTTTATTGACATAGTTTGGCTTATTTTTGGATACTTTTTGCTAAATTATGATCTTGAGCAACTTGGCATCCCAAAAATCCATTTAATTTCAGATTATTACTCATTTTGTTTTTTGCTTTGCTATATATGGTTTGACATGATTTAAAATAACTACTTCACATAATATGACTTTGTGTGATACTTGTAGTGTCACTTTGGATAATTTTTATGGCTCGTTATGCTAAAAATAAATAAATTGCAACCACTTGATTTCATCCATACTCTATTTTTTGCCATGCAGCTTGATTACTCCATTATCAAAGGGGGAGAAAGATCGATAAAAATATATATCTAGAGTATAATTTGGAGTTTTATGCCAAATATCACTAAATTGGAGCTTTAAAATTTTATTGTGATATTCTTGATCTTTTGATCTCTTCAAACCATGATCAATGTCAAATAGAACAATTGTTCATTTATATTGACTTAGAGTGAGATTTCCTGGCTCTTTTAGTAGTTTTGAAGCTTTTTGTGGAAAATCTACCATTTTCAGTAGCTTTAATTCACCTCTGCCTCAAATGATCACTTTCAGCTCATTACATTCCTTTCTTGACCATTTGGAGCTTTATTTGCAATTTTTCCTCTCTAATTTCTAAAACTACTTCCAAATTATATTTTTTTGAGTAATTGCTAATGGGTTCATCAAGTGGGAGATTGAAGGACCATGTGAGAGGATCCTGAATTATGTTGTGATAAGCCATTGCAATTTGGGAAGATCAAATATTTGAAATGCAAATTTATCGATTTTTGCCATGTAGTCTGTAGTCCAATGGTTGAACCGGCTTTGATTTTTGGTCTGACCGGTTTGAGTCAGTGTTCTAACAAGTTGTGAGGTCTGGTCAGACCAGCTGAGATGTGGTTTTTCAATTGATTTTGATTTATGGATGATATGTGTATTGCGATGAGTTTTTGTGACCTAGGTTAGGGTTGTAGATTGCATGAATCATATTACTGCTAACGTGGGTTAAATTATGAAGAATTTATGTTCGAAAATGATTTCTTCATCTTTAGATATGCAGTGTCATTTGTAGTTAACTATGATCAACGACGAGAATCAGGACTATGCTCACGGAGGACCCGAGGCCTAGAATGATTGAGGATACTAGGTGATATGGCTGAGCTCAAGTATGGCACAAAAAATGCGGGAAATATTAAAGAGAAGTTTGAATGGTGGATTGCACCATGTGGTTTGGTCAGTTTAAGTGAAGCGTGGTCCAATGAAACCAGGACGAGAGAGACTGGCCGATGCGTGGTAAGCCAGTGGTTCACCCAGCGTGGCAAGTATGGCGATTACTTGCAATAGAAAGAAATAACTGTGTCAAGAAATGATATTTTGATAGTTTAACAAAAATACTAGAAACTACCTTGAATCAAAACTGCAATGTTTGAGTGGCATATGGAAGAGCGGTTTAGGTCAAGGAGAAACTGTGACGATCAAGTTGGATCAACGCTAAGCACTTAGCAAATTCAGACTTATGCGCTTTGAAATACATGTAAGAGTAGTGTGGGAGTTAAAACCCGTGTGTAAAAGTTATCGGGTTTTCTCTATTATGCTAAGTAAATAGTATCCACTAAGGGTTAGATGTGCTTGACCAGCCCATCTATTTAACGGATTGGGATGGAGACTTGCAGTTAGCCATCCAACTATCCTCTCTTGAGACCAAGTGTTCACAAGTGTTAGGGTTAGGGTTTGAGAGAAGTTGAGTGTTATTGTGTGCTCTCTTGTCCTCCAGGTAGAGTAGTTATAAAACCTTCATTCTCAAATAGCAATACATCAATTTTTGTCCATCTCCATGAATCTCTTTTGTGTTGATTGATTTTCTCTTGACTTGATTGGTTTTTTATCTTCTCTTCTCTTTTCTTGATCTTATTATACGAGATATAGTTTCTTGAACATATAAGAGGTATAGATAGTCTCTGAAAATCAATCTCCACCTATCTTGGCACCTTAATAGCAAGTTTTTGAAGAAACCCGATTTGCTTGATTTTGGCCTCATCAAGTAATTTCGTGTTGCGAGGGTATTTGGCTAAATTCTTTTAGTGTTCTTTTTTGTTGTAATATGTAAGAATACATCTAAATCTATCTTGGCCATCCCCGTCCACGAACAAATCATATTCACCCTATTTTAGTGCAATCTTGCTTCAATCTCAGATAGGTATGAACTTTGATATGGATTCTTGCGATCCATGTTTGAAATAAGTTCCTGAGACCTTAATCAAGATGTGTGCAAATTTTTATATCATTTGGACTTGTATTTTAGAAGTTGTACCTATTTTGGATTTTATCAGACTATTTCTATTTAGGGTGTGGTTTGATCTCCAGCCACTAATCTGACCGGCCTAACCCAAGCAATCTAACTGGCAGGAGGTTAGACCGGCGGCTGGTTGGCAATCAGACTTCCAGGGTTTACTCTCTTTCATATTTTTATTCCTTGAGCTATTTGATTTGGGATTTTGGCTATTGATTCTATATTTGGTAACTCCGTAGTTACTTGAGTCAAGAATTAAGAATACTTGGCCATTCAAAATTTTTGGACAGCACCATTCAAACCCCCGGTTACCTATTCGGTCCTTAAAAAACTGTGGCAGTTGCATTGTTCATTTAATCTGTTCTTGAAGAGGTGGCAGCAGTTCAACCGAGTTAGTCAGTTACAGATCTCCACAGACCACAAGAGAACTAGAAAGCCTGCTTTATATAAGCCGAAAGGTGATCAAATTATGATCCCATGCCATTCCAAATTAAAAGGAGCACATACTTCAGAAAAAGCATTAATTCGATCAGAAGACTTATCTAAATATGTAGTGCAACAAATTTTGTACACTTGAAATTACATGGTAGATTTCCTTTTCCCGTCGTGCCATTTCTGCAGAAATAAGAAGAAAACCCAGGCGACCCCAACTGCTTGAATAGCTAATTGCTGAAGACAAATGCGCTTCAAATATTTTGTTTCTGAAATGCAATGCAGCCAGCACCAAGCATCAATACGAGCATGTTTTCACATGACTCGGTAAAAACCGACGATCGAAGGGGGACTCACCCAAGTCGCGGTAGACGGCGAGCTCGTCAGGAACCCGCAAGCTGTCGGGATCGGCGTAGCTGAGCCAGCATTGGCCGCGGTCGACTTGGACCACCTTGTGGTAGGGGCACAGCATCTGCGCGTCGAGGAAGGCGTCCGTGACGCAGGTTAGGCAGTACGAGGAGGTCATGTCCTCCCCGCGGCAGCGGGCGTACGCCGAGACCTGATCGGGGATGTCGCCGGCGTCGGAGCCGTCAGAGAGGTTCGGGGAGGTGGCGACTATTTCTGGGAGGGTGGCGGCCAAGGTGCGGAGGTTGGCTTCGTACGTGCTATTGGCCGCGTACTTGCCGGCCTGTTTGCCGCACGAGTGGCCGGGCCAGCGGCTGTCCGCCGTGGCGGCAAGCGGCACACAGAGGACGGCGGCGACGAGGAGTGCCAAGAGGTGAGGCATGGCTGGTGGTGGAGGTGTCCGGTTGGACGGAAGATTGAAGGGAATCGTATGAATAGTGGAGTTGGCAGATCGTTGACTACGATGCGTTCAACAGTCAACGGCCACATGACCCAAACTGGAGTAAAATTTTGTGATCTGCAAATGAAATGGCACCCATAAACCACTGATATCTGAACGGCATATCATCTCGACAGTTTATCATATCTCATACAAATACACGCGAGCAGCTCCTGCCTATTATAGCTTCGTATTATAATCCATGCAAAGTTGTTTCCTTCTCCAAAATGTGAACATGGAGCGCCATCTTTGACTTTGACCATTTGCTGGCATGTGTCCATGTGACTATACGTGATTATCGGGCAGGCGTCTAACTAATCCCGGAGATCCTTTCTGATTAGCTTGACTTAAGCCGACTGAAAATTGATAATAGTGTAGAATCTTATGGCGACAGGGTGTCTTCTAATTTTTTTCTAAGTATCCACTAATTTTTCACTTCAATAGTTATATGAAGTTAGGAAGATCAAGAACCCCAAAATTTGAAAAATCATGCTGCTACAGTGATTTCAGATCGATAAACAGTAAAAAATATTTTAAATCTAAAAATACATGAAACTTTTGAGCCGTCGATCCAAAATGCTTGAAAATTAAATCAAATCTAGATCATGACCATACGAACTTATTCCAACCAAAAAAGTCCTAAAAGAACTTAAGAGAATTCGAATCTTTTCATTCGTCAAGCTCCGCTGCACCAAAACTAGATCAGAACATAAAATTGAGCCAACTCTCAAACAAAAATTTCATATCACTTCAAATTTTGTATGCACATCTTCTAGGATGTCAGAAAACTATTCCAATCTACAATCAAGAAAATCGTTACCAAAGTTCTGACATTTTCATTTGAAAGAAGGTTGTACCAAAGCCGGTCAAAATGCTAAAAATGATGAATATGACTTGCTCATGGGTGAATGATGGCCAAGATGGCTCTAGATGTGTTCCCATATATCACAGCAAACAAGAATGGCTGGATCAAGAAATCACTCGAAGAGGCCAAAAAGAGCAAAAATTGAGTTTCTTCATGAACTTGATAACCAAGTGTCTAGATGGGTGGAGATTGATTTTCAAAGGTCATCTCCATCTTTTACACGTCATTGGCACACTAAGATCAAGAAGGGAAGAGAGAAGAGGAAAAACCAACTAAATCAAGAATAAATCAATCAACATAAGATGAATACATGGGAGTTAAACAAGGATTAATATATTGCTATTTGAAGATGAAAGTTTTATAACCAATCCACCTTAAGGACAAGAAAGCACACCACAACAGTAAATTTGTCTCAAACCGTAACGCTACAACACTTGGACACAACGAGAGAATGGTTGGATAGTTAACTTCAAGTCTCTATACCAACCCTTAAGCCCCATCTAACCCTTAGTGTATACTATCCACGTAGTATATATGGAAAAAAAATCTGATAATCCTACACACACGGGTTTTAACTCACACACTTAGTATATACACAGGTTTTTAAAGCGCATGTGCCTGAATCTACTAAGTCCTTAATCTTGATTCAACTTAATCTTCTCAGCTTCTCCTTGACCTAAATCGCTCTCCCAAGTGCCGCGTTTTTTTTTTCTAAAGTAGTTTCTAGTATTTTTGTCAACTTACTAAAATACCCTTTTTGACCTGGTTTTGATCTTCTATTGCAAATAATCATCATCCTCGCCACGTGTATATGCACCACTAGCTTACCACGCATCAGCAAGTCTCTTTCGTTCTAGTTCCACTGGACCACGCCTCATTTGGATCGACTAAGCCACATTGTAAAACTCGTCACTCAAATTTTCCTTCAATATTCTCCGCCTTGTGCTACGCTTCAGCTCAGCTATCTCATATGGCATACTTGATCGTTTTGAGCATAAGCTTCTACATAAGTATAGTCCCGATCTTCGCCGTTCACCATGATTGACTCCAAGCGACCCTGCACATCCAAAGAATAAGAAATTATTTTCGGGTACAAGTTCTTCACAACTTAACCCACGTTAGCTGTAACATGTATCATACAACACACATGTACTGACCTAGGTTAAGCCAAATCAATCTATGACTCAATTTTCTAAAATCACAAAATTTAGCCAAAGCAAGAACCACAATTTTGCAAAATCTAAATATCCACCTTTTCAAAATGAATATGGTTCATCACAATAAAACCTTGGACCTTCTCAAATCTACACAAATCTACTAATTTTTACGGGCACTCCAAATGGTCCACTTAATTTACAGGACAATCTTTTTGAAATTAAACTTCTGGACTTCCAGGAATTCTCATGGCAAAGCCCATGCATCCTCCTCCTGTGGCTTTCTTGGACTGACAGGAACAGGAACCAGAAGAACCCAATTGCCTGAGGCATAGCAAGAATTGGCACACTGAACTGAGTTTGGCCGATGTTGATTGAAAGGCGCGCTTCTTTCCTTTTGAGAGCAACAAGGTGTACTTCTGCACGGCAAATCGCGCGCGCGGCAACGTACGCACGTTAGTTTGAAGTTTGAGTGAAGTGCATGCCGTGGGTGTTGAAAAGAGGGAATGATAATATATATTTGAAGGTGGAACTTGGCGCAGTACGGCAGCCTCGGCTTGTCGTAGAAGTGGAGGGCGTAGGTGATGCCATAGTCCACGCCGGCATCCTTTTCGTACGGGCACTGCCGCCACGCATCGCAGAAGGTTCGGGTGATGCACCTTTTAAGCAGACACCCGTAGAATAGACCTAGCTTTGAGATAGACAATTATGTATATCTCAAAGTCATACCTTCAAAGATTGCCAAAAGGTTTTAGATAAAAGGAAACTTGGGTCCAAAATGTATTGACCTATTTAAAATAAAAAAAGTAGGGAAAGTGGCATATGAGTTACGGTTGACACCAGGTATGACCAGAATACATAATGTGTTTCATGTGTGACAACTTAGAGTGTGTCTGTGTAACGCCCCCATTTCTAGGGGCGTCGTGAATCCTTCGCAACTGCCTAGGACTGTTCAGCTGCGAGTTACATCAACCGAGTATAGCCAACACATGCTTAAGAACAAAAGCCAACTTTATTACAATATAAAGGCTTAGAAGCCGAGTTTTACAGCGGGGTGAACGGTCCTTAGATACAATATATAACAAAAAACATTGTGGTTCGTACTACGGAGCGTTGCTTGATGTCGGCCTGTTTAGGCACTTGCTGAGGAAGTGCCCAATCGTCTTGCATAGCCTATACTTCGGGCGCCGAACACAATCCCCACGCTGGCTGTCATCCATGTCATTGCGGATGCGATAGCTTTGTCGTCTTTCACGACCGACATGCTTCAGTGCATCGTTGGGCACCCACTTTATCTCTCCTGGCCATAATTCCCTGTAGTGCATGTCTACCCTGTAGGAATGGAACTTTGCACTCCAGGTTGCATACAAGTGCTGCAAGTCGTAGTACTTGGAGATGTACTGTGTCGACGCCTGCTGCCATACCGCATAGGCCGCGTACACATGGGAGCATGGCTTGTGCAGAAGCTGGGGCTTGTTGCAGGTGCAAGATGCTTTATCATCAATCGTGCATACCTGCTTGAGCTCCCCTCTAATGTGACCCATGACATACTTCTGCCTGAGGCGGACCTCAAACTTCCTCCTTAAGCCATCAATGGGCTGAGCAATGTGGGATCGACCCTTCTCCATCTTCCTGTCCATGAAGGCCCGCATGACCTCAGAGTATTGCTTGTTTTTGTCTAGGTGCTTCTTCGCCATCATGGCTCTATTCACAAAGTACCCGACGGTACGGTTCCAAGTCTCGCCCACGATTGCCATGATCGACAGGGATCTGACGCCCTTCAAGGCACTATTGTAAACCTCGGACATGTTGGTTGTTATGATCCCATACCTTGCCCCACCGGTGTCGTGCAACAAAGACCACATTTCTAAGTCAGGTGCATTGGACTGAACCCATTGTGTGAATACCTCGACTCTTGTGGAGCCCCCCTCCACGGCCCCTGCTTCTGTATGCACATGCTTGGTAGCCTCCTAATCGAGCTGCCTCTACAAGGTGTCAAACTTCCGCGTCTGGTTCTGCATGCATAGCTTCTTGAACATCTTCATTAGGTCCTTGCTACAGAACCTTCTGTAGAAGTTCGCTACAAGATGCCTCATGCACCAACGGTTCTTCACATCATTCCACTGCAAGGGGGCTGCGTTCCATTCTGCAACGTTCACAATGCAGAAAGCAAGCCTGCATTGCGGTCGGAGATGACACACACTTCAGGGCGATCTTGCACTATGGCATGCTTCACATTGGCAAGGAACCAAAGCCAGATATCTGCATTCTCATTCTCCACAATTGCAAATGCCACTAGAAGTAACTGGTCATTTGCATCAGCTGTAACTGCGGTGAGGATAGTACCCTTGTACTTGCCAGATAGGAACATCCCATCTATGGTTAGCACTGGACGGCACCACCTGAAACCTTGTATCGCTTGATGGAAGGCCCAGAACACTCTGTCAAGAATGAGACAATTCGGGCCCTCTGTAGGATGAACCCTCTCCTGCTTGTTTATGTACGTGCCTGGGTTTGATTGTGCAATTTGCTGCAGCACTCTTGGGACCAGGTCGTACGCCTCCTCGTACGTCCCATACATACGGTGCAGTACCTTTCGCTTCGCCCGCCATACCTTCTTGTAGCTCACTTTGAAGCCCACCATGTTCGCTACTTCTGCCATTAGAACCTTCGGGGAAATGGACACATCCGCCTGGATGAGGTGGCTGACCAGCTCCGCAACATACGATGATGTCATGTTGCGGTGCCTATGTACTGGCCCCGCAAGCTCGCAATTGTGATCTTGCAGCACCGTTATCCGAAACTCCGTGCCAACCCCCTTGTACCGCTGTGCACGAACTTTGCCAGGACAGGACCCGTCGACACACTTAACAATATATGTGTCCGGGTTTGACCTGTGCACCCGATACGTCCGGCTTATGTTGACGGCATGTCTAGCAATAGCCTGCTGGACAGCACTCTTATTACGGAAGCACTGCCCCAAAATGAGTGTGGCCTCGCTGAACCCCCATTCTCCCTCCTCCGCCTGTGGCAGAACTAGGGCTGCCGCTGCGTTGTCGTCCAGTCTGGACGACACGTACGCACCGTCCGTGGTCACAACACGACCTACCACCCCTCCAGTTGCAGCTTCGCCATCCTCGTCCTCTCCAGAACTACCTGTTTCCACCTCATCGTCCTCCTCACTGCCCACTTCTTCCACCTGGTCCCCAAGGTACTCATGACAGTCAATACGGGCGGCCCACCACCTCTCGTCCACACCTTCGTTGGCCTGGAAATTCTCCGCACGCCTCCTGAGGTCTTCATCACCCACTTCCTCGCCCATATGTTCTCCCGCAGGAGCGTCTTCATGATCGCCGGAGATGAACCAAGGCACTACATCTCCACCAGCGGCATCACAACCAACCATGGTGGATGATTCGACCCTCTCCACGAACTCGACATACACCATTGTCCTGGCATATATCGCAGCATCAGGGTTGCACACGACCTCCATGTAGTTCGCCCATGAGGCGTCATTGGTCACCTTCAGAAGTTGCCATATGCTCTCCCTCCCATCACCCACCATTGAGGCATAGACTGCCTTGATCCGTAACTTCTTCCTTGCGGTGTGTCGATCGAACGCTGAACGGACACACCTCCGTAGCTCATACAAGCTCATGGCGTTCAAACCGGGTGCCCGGATCACGGTCCGGTCGCAATTTGACAGGTCTGCCCCATACGGCCCATCGCGTACGAGACCACTCCCATAAAACACGAACAAGTCTTGAATGTCAGCCATTGCCTACCTAACATAAGTGCATAATCAACCATTTTAGTACACAGTATGTAACAATCGTACCATCAAACACCCACTACCCCATTGTAACATTAACAGTTTCGATTAGTATTTGCTTTGTATTTATAAATCTACAATTTATTTCTAACTATTTTACTTTCAAATTGTAACATACATCAAATTACATATTCATTTCATTTTTATTTCCATCAAATGACCTTCATACTATGGTCATTCACTAAGCCTACTAATTATACAAATTGTCTCTAATCTAACTACTGTTGCTAGCACCTACAAATGCTCCAACATAAATATTTACTTTTTCAACACCTACGCATGTAAGCACATATGTTCACCAATAACTAACTACATTACAATACGTGACTTCAACATAAAAGTATATCATTATTTACACTACAATCTTTTCTAACTTTTACTTAATATAGTCTTTATGTAATTGAACTATAACTTTGTATTACTGTTATTATATTTTAATTCTAATCTACCAAATTTATTTCTAATTTATTTTTACCACCTACCGCACTGTATGTAGTTCTTTCCTAAGCGTACTAATCATATGTTTCTAATCCTCCTACTATTGTTATCACCTACAGATGCTCTAACATAAATATGTATTTTCTCAACGTCTACACACTACAAGTTCATATTTTCCACCTACATGAAACTACATTACAATACGTATGTTCACAAAAAAAGGAAAACACTACATACACTACAATACATCATGCCTAACATATGCAAGGTTTGCTATACATACATAGCGTATCAAAGATTGACATAAAATAACAGTAACACAAGATGGTTTGCTTAATTATAGCCTAATGACATACATAAAATTATAGTTGCACGGGCACAAAACTTACCTCTTCTTGAAGCTCACGAGACGATCTACAACTTTTGTACTTGCCAAATCCGCTGATTCCAAACGAAAACAACTCAAACCTTTGAGTTTTCACTCCTCACTTTCCTTCACTGCCTTCCTCGCTCTCGCTCGGTCTTCACTCCAAATGCAAATGAGCTTACTGTATCGTATGCATCTGTTGTTTGAGGCATTTAAACATGCATTCATCAGTCATGCGGAGGGGCCATGCAACCGGGCTGCAGACGCGTGTGCCAGCGGCCTAAAAAAAAAGCCAGCGCGCGATGCTTTCGGCGGACAGATGAGACATCAAAGAGACGTGCGGTCGGAGGGGGAGGTCGCACGGTCGATAGAGATTCTCGCGGTCGGGACACTCGGTCTTGCGGTCGCCAGAGAGAATCGCGCGCTGGGGCCGGTGCACAGTGCGGTCGTGCGGTGTGGTACCGCACGACCCTGCTACAGTGCGGTCGTGCGGTACCACACCACACAACCGGGACAGGTGTCGCCGCTGCGGGGTCGCGCGCTCGGGCGGGGGCCAAATTTGGAATTTTTTTGCAATGGGGGCCAAATGTGGAATTTCGGGCGTCTATAGGGCCAGATGTGTCCAAAATTCAGTTTTTCATAAGAGAATTCGGAGAAGAGATTGCATGTTTGAGTGTGGGTGAATGAGGGAGGTTGCTGCCTATTTATAGAAAAATTTGAGATTTTTTGAATTTGTTTCATATTTCTAAACTCCCAAACCAGTATAAGACATCAAGAAATTTCAAAAATCTGACCATTAACGAGCTAAATGGGCCGAATTCATGCTAAACGAGTTGTGTCATGTCTAATGGGCTAATCAGACCTAACGGTCGATTTTCGTGACTAATGGGCTAAGTGTGCCTAACAAGTCATATCGTGTCGATCATGCCTAATGGGCTCCTATTCCTAACGGGTCCTACCGAGCCGACTGTGCCCGTGCTAGGCCCAGCACTATTCGTGTGATGTCGTGTTGACACGCTGGGCCAGGGTGGTGGCCTAAGCACGGCTCAACGCATCATGCCAAGCCTGATTCCTTTGTGGGTCATATCATTCCTAGGCTGGGCCTATAGTAGCGTGCCATGGGCTGGTCTGGCAGGCACGGCCCATTTGGCCACCTCTACCTGGAAGTCTAAGAAACATACCGTAGTGTCACAGTAACTGAGGCTGAGCTTCGAGCGTTGGCTGCTACTATTGCAAAGATTGTTTGGCTTCGTTGGCTCTTAGCTAATCTTCATGTGTCATGAGATACTCTTGCATCTCTTCTGTATAACAACACTAGTTCTATACAGATTGCTACTGATCCAGAGAAGCATGAGCTTACTAAACAAACTAGTGTGGATGCATCCTTTACATGCTCTCATTGTCAATAGAAGACTATTGCTCTTCAATATGTACCATCTGAGATTCATGTTGCTGATTTCAGATCCTTCTGACCTATGTTGAGTTTGAGGGGGTGTTAAGTGTGTGTGTGTGTGTATGGCCCATTAGTTCTAGATTTGTATTGCATTATATATAACTATTGGTATTCATCTAATAGATTTGAGATTTCAAATTCTATCACGATCATCATAAAATTCTCCCTCCCCTCTTTACTCCTCTTCCACCACCGATAGGCCCATATCTGGTCAATATGGGTCCATGGACCGGGTGTGGTGAGTGATGACAACGCAGCAGCCACCTCCACCACTAGCTACTTTTCCCCCTCCTCCACCATCAACGGGCCCAAATCTGGCCCTCGTTGGCCTTCACATTACTGGATCTGGCGGTGGGAGCTCCGATCTGGTGACGAAGGTTACCGAGCTCGGATCCGACGGCGCAACATCATTGTCTTGAGATCCAGCATGGAGATCGCTGGCGAGCTTCAGATTTGGCAACGGTGAGCCCAGATCTAGGCATGGCGCTCAACTACCTCGCCACCGATGTCCTCGAACCCTGTGGAGGCGAGGGTTAGATCCGGCGATGTGAAGGCCAACTAGGACCATATTTGTCGTCCTCCACCCCTCTGGTGGCCAGATGGAGTCGTCCTCCACCCCTCCGAGGTGCACCTCGTTGTCCTCGCACGTGACGTGCACACCATTACTAGTGCACCTTATCGTCGACCGACCAGAGAGCTCTGATCTGACAGTGCGTTAGCCGGCAAGCACGTTGTCCTCACACATCCCCTTCTCTCTTCCTTTCTGCTAGCCACCAGTTCGCGGTGCACATCACTGGTCACCATAGATCCACGTCGTTCTCTGTTGTACTACGTGGTGTTCCTCACCATGTCCACTGGTGTACAATGGAGTGTATTTTCATTTGTGCAATTTCTGTGTGCCAAAAGTCACCCCGGTTGCCGCTTTCCCTTTTCGGCCAGGCGCCTCTCCTCTCCTCCGGCGCCCCGGCCTTTTCCGCCTTCGCCTTTCCCCGGCGCCTCTCTCCTTCCTTCTCCCACTGGCGCCGCTCCCCTCCCCGCCTCCCTCCATTCCCAGGCGCCTCCCTCGTTCTCCCCTCCGCTCGCGCCTTCTTCCCTCCCCGTCTTCTTCCTCGTGCACACGCCGCACATGGGACGACCGAGTCGCGCCCGGTCTCACGCGAAGCTTCGCCCTGTCTTCCTCCCGCGCCGCACGTCGCCGCCTCCTCCGCTCAGCCCCACCTACAGCCTCCCCCTTCCCTCCTCTCTCCCCCGCAGCCTGGTCGTCGCCCAGTCCTCCTCGCTGACCGCCATGACCGCCCGAGACTTCTCCCCCACGAAATTCCCCCCTCCGTCCGAGTATAAAACCCGCCTAGGCCTCCTCACTTCCCCTTCGTTTCCCGAGCTACTTCACCACCCTCAATCCCTTCCTGTCACTCCAGAGAAGCTCCGGGAGCAACCAATTGAGCTCTCATCGCCCCAATCGCCGCCGCCGCTCTCCCCTATGCCGGCGACCACCGTGAGTTGATCTTCTCCCCCGGTCCCGCATTTTCCAATTCCTTTCGCTCGGAGCATCCTTACTACCTCCTAAATCCGGTGACACGCTTGTTTGGCCAGAAGGATCTTCGAGGAACCCCGGCGTCGAAGCTCATCGCCGGCCAATTCACCTCTTCCGTGACCAGCTCACCCCGCAGCTCCCCAGCTCCCATCCCCACCACCAGTGTGAGCCCCAGAGCCCCCTTAACATGTAACTCCCACCAATTGAACTAACTCCCCACCGGTGACCTCCCTCGCCGCCGAAGAACCGAAGCTCTCCCCTCCTACTCCCTCCATTGATCCCCTCCCCTTCCAAAGCCCCAAATGGGTTCCCCGTGGTGAGCCCTCTCCGTTGACACCCTCCTACGCCGCCGGCGAACCCCCTGGCGTCCAGGCCGCCGTCGCCGCCGTGGCCCTGTCCCGAAGGCGCCGTGGCAGCCGGAGGAGGAAGACGACCATCGTGGCCGCAACTCCACCGTCCTCCCCTTCCGTTGCCATCTAACCACGACCGTCCGATCCTCCCGTACCGTTTCGGCCACCCTCTTTATATCGCCGCCGTCCGATCTCCCCGCACCCCATCTCGTCCGTTCGCCCCGCCTCGCCCCGCTACCGTCCACCCGGGCCACGCGCCGGGCATCCGAGTCGCGTGGGCGCACGTCGGCCTGGGCCGAGCCGGCCTGCCCCGTCGCCCGAGCGCACGCGCGCTCCTGTGGGCCGCGCGAAGCGCACCGCCATGGGCCGCGCTGGCTGTTGGCCACGCGGGCCGTTTCACCAGCCGGGCCGCACTGTAGCCTCGGGCCGGCCTTCTACTGTTCACACTAATTTTCAGAGACTTTTCCAATTTTCAAAATCCCAGAAAATCCAAATAAATTCTAGAAAATCACAGAAAATCCCAAAAATTCCCAAATTTCCCCACTTTGCTCCAAATAATGTCCTGAACCCATTTTTGGCCTCCACTTCCCCAGATTCATCCCAGATAAATTCCTAAAGTTCCCCATTTGGAGATTTAAGCATTTTACTCCTTTTTAATTAGTTTATTTTTCCTCGCTTGATTAGTCTCAAGCTGGACTTAATTATTTTATGTGTTTGCGCTAGTGTCGGAGATCCCGGAGGTTCAAGTGCAGGCTCAGGATCCAGGTGTTTCTTCGTTCGAGCTAGCTGAGATCATCCGGATTGACGGCAGTCCCAAATCCTTTGATCATGCTGTATCCCATGCCATTTAATTACGTTATTATGCTATTTGCATTATGCTAGTTGTGAAATGTTAGTTCAAAGTAAAATAAAATGTTTAGGATGAAAAACCCCTGAGATCTTAAGAAGTAGTTTTGGGTCCGTTTTATCAAAATGTTTGCAAATAAAACTGCATCCACTCAAGTTAATAAACCAAATATACTCCCTTCCTTTGATGTTCCGTGCATGTAGTAAGATAGAGTCCCTTTGGGGCTTGCTGAGCCGGTTGTTTGGCTCACGGCTTGCTTAATCCACTCTTTAGAAGATCAAGACGAAGGTGAAGGTCTCCCCGTTGAGGAAGTCCTGAAGGATCTCTTCTTCGACGAGGACCCGTGGCTTTAGGTCTTCGCCGCGCTCAAGCGGATCTTGGAGTTTTTGTAATGTAATTATACTTTGGGCTTGCACGCCCCGCTTTCAAAACTGGATGTTATTCCATATGTGAAATATATGCTGGACTTTTGTTGTAAGCATGCAATGGTATACTCTTGCGTGACACTCCATAACTGTTCATGCGTGAATAGTTGCGGAATGCCGTGTCCGTACGCGCCCCTGGAAATGGAGGCGTTACAAGAAGTGGTATCAGAGCAGGCTCTTTGACCGTAGATTGAGACCTAAGGCAACTAGGAAGCGATTTTATCGCAAAATTTAATTTAAGCCATAAAAAGGGTTTACGAAAAATATAAGTATTATTGTTGTCTTTTCCTCTCTTATTGCTACCTTATCTATCTTAGCTTACTTCTGCTTAAGTTTTACTTTTGCAAAATGTTTACTGCTTTACTTGTCCAGCTTCAAAATTTCGCTTCTCGGCAGCTGGAGGAGTAGCCGTTGTTCGCTAGACTAGACTGACCCTGAGTAGTAGCAGTACTTTTGTGATGTAAAGCAGGTGCAATCATGAACCCTAAGTGGTTTGTGTACCACTTGCATATTGTAAATTTATGTTCATTATCTTGTATGTTGTTTGCTTAATTATCAGTATCCCCTCCGTGTTCAAAGCTTTCTCCTGTCCCCTTTCGCCCTCGTTCTTACCTTTTTCGCCCTATACTTGCCTTGAAAATTCGAAATCTTACTTATCTATTCTTGGTTGCCAAAACCGTTGCAAAACTGATCTCTAGTTCCCAATTGGCAGATGGATCCAGCTCAGCAGAGTGGTCAGACCAGCGGGCAGGGTGCACCTGCCACAGATCAAGCTACTTTGGCCAGTGTAATAGCAATGATGGAACAGAATCGGTACCAAGGAGAACAGAATATTCTGCGGGTACTAGATCAGCATGCCAGACTTCTTGAGCAGATATCAGCTAGATCTCTAGGCATACAAGGTGGAGGCAATGTTAATCGGGATGGTGCACCAATTTCCACCCGTTGGGCAGACTTTTTGAAAACACGTCCACCAGTCTTTTCCACCTCGGCTGACCCCATAGTAGCTGAGGATTAGCTTGTGGACGTGGAAAGGAAACTTGACACTGTACAATGTGATGATAAAGAAAAGGTGTTGTATGCATCCCACCAGTTGCAGGGCGCTGCAGCAACATGGTGGATTAACTATCAACACACCCTGCAGAATAAAGAAATCAGTTGGGAAGAGTTTTCAAAAGCCTTTCGCAAGGCACACATACCAGATGGCATAATGGAGGCTAAGCACCGTGAATTCTTGGCACTTAAGCAAGGTGGACGCACAGTTATGGAGTACCTGCACCAATTCAACCACCTTTCTAGATTTGCTCCAGATGATGTTGACAATGAAGAAAAGAAGATGAGCAAATTCCGAGCAGGGTTACAACAATCTTTGAAATTTCATATCTCAGCCATGAAATTCAAAGACCTGCATGATATGATAGATAGCCTGATCAACTCAGAAGAGGCTAGAGGTGAAATGGAAAATTACAGGAAGCGCAAGGCAACACATAAGTCCCAGTCTTCTTCGCACAGTGCTCAACGGAGTAAGACTACGGGATCATCCTCATTTCGATCCCCATCCTCCCGACAGTATGTGATGCTACCGAAGAACCAGTCTGGACAATCTCAACAGTACAGCTCTCCTTTACCCTTGCCATCAAATGCCCCACCTGTGATGGGAATCATCTTGCTAGCAGCTATCCACGAAGGTCAGATGCTTGTTTCCATTGTGGAGAGATTGGACACTACAGAGATCAATGTCCCAGAAGGAGTTTGCCATCAGATGCTGCAAAACTACAAGTCCAAAATCAGCAATAGCAAGAAAACAAGACACAGTCAAGCCCTAGCACTCCCAAGGGAGGCTATCTGCAGATCAAGGCAGCAGGACCTCAATCACCTGTAGGCACAACCAACTTCACATCTGCAGGCAGAGGTAGAGGCCGCGCCAGACCTATCTTCTATGCGAGGGCGAACCATGTGTCAGCAGAAGACGCAGCTGGAGCTAGTGACATCATTGCTGGTATGTTCCCAATCAACTCCATACCTGCATTGATTTTGTTTGACCCTGGTGCAACTCATTTGTTTATTTCGAAGAGTTTTGCTTCAAGACACCAGTTGCTTTCTGTTTCATTGCCAAGACCTTATGTGGTTGAAACCCCTAGGGTTAGAATGGAGTCCCACAGTGGGTGTGCGGGACTTAACATAAAAATCAAAGGGGTAGATTTTAGAGCAAATTTACTGCAGCTAGACATGTCAGGTTTAGATGCCATTTTGGGCATGAACTGGCTGGCCAAGAACAAAGGCAAAGTGGATTGTGAGATCAAAACAGTATCATTGGTAAATCCTGAAGGTCAGAAAGTGGTAGTAAAGACAGACCGAGAAGTGCTGAAAGATGCAAGAAAGCGCATGATCAACATGCTAGCAGCCACACCTGATCAAGTGCCAGTAATACAAGAGTATCCAGATGTGTTTCCGAAAGAACTGCCAGGCAGACCCCCTGACAGACAAGTAGAACTTGCTATAGAGTTGATCCCAGGCACAAAGCCAATTGCCAAACATCAGTATAGAATGTCAGCCAGTGAACTGAAAGAGCTCAAGAGACAGTTAGATGAATTGCAAGAAAAAGAATTCATACGACCAGGTACTTCACCATGGTCGGCACCAGTTTTGTTTGTGAAGAAGAAAAGTGGAGAGTTAAGGATGTGTGTTGATTACAGAGGTTGAATGCTGTCACAATCAAAAAGAAGTACCCATTGCCCAAAATTGATGACCTGTTTGATCAACTCAAGGGTGCCAAAGTGTTCTCCAAGATCGACTTGCGCTCGGGTTATCATCAGCTTAAGATCCGGGAGCAAGATCGAGAGAAAACAGCCTTCATCACCAGATATGGATTATATGAGTTCACGGTCGTGCCCTTTGGTTTGACCAATGCGCCAGCTTATTTCATGAATCTTATGAATCTGGTGCATATGGACCAACTGGACCGATTCGTGATTGTCTTCATTGATGATATTCTGATTTACTCCAAGAGCGAAGAAGAGCACAAGAAGCATTTGCACATTGTTTTGACCAGATTGAGAGAGCATCAGTTGTACGCCAAGTTCGACAAATGCAGCTTTTGGTTGAGAGAAGTTGCTTTCTTAGGCCATATCATATCAGAAGATGGAGTCAAGGTTGATCCAGAAAATATCACCGCAGTCATGGAATGGAAGCAACCCAAGACAGTAACGGAAGTGAGAAGCTTTCTTGGATTGGCGGGCTATTATCGCCGATTCATAGAAGGATTCTCCAAGATTTCTCGTCCACTCACTCAACTGCTGAAGAAAGACAAGCCGTTCACATGGACAGATGCTTGTGAAGAAAGTTTCCAGTTATTGAAGATCAAATTGACAACAACGCCAGTTTTGATTCTGCCCAATCCAGAAAAGGAATTCCAAATCTATTGTGATGCTTCAAAGCAAGGTTTAGGATGTGTGCTTATGCAAGATGGAAAAGTTGTTGCCTATGCTTCAAGACAACTGAAGCCGCATGAAGAGAACTACCCAACACACGATTTGGAGCTAGCAGCTGTGGTGCACGCGCTCAAAATTTGGCGGCACTACCTGCTAGGGAATCGCTGTGAGATATTCTCATATCATAAGAGCCTGAAGTACTTACTCACACAGCCAGAGTTGAATATGAGACAACGCAGATGGTTAAAACTGATCAAAGATTATGATGTTGATCTTCAATATCATCCGGGCAAGGCCAATGTAGTTGCCGATGCCCTCAGCCGAAAGGTTCGACAAAGCAAACCCAATGCCACAGAATATCCACCAGAATTGCAAAGGGATATACTACGACTAAATTTGGTAATCACAGAACAAGGCAGTATGGCAGCATTAGAACTTCAACCATTGTTGACGGACCAGATTAAGGCAGCACAAGATGAAGATGAAGAGATTCAAAAACTGAAAAAGGACATCCAAGAAGGAGATTCATCAGAGTATGTGATAGACGAACATAGAATCCTTACTTTCCGTGGTCGCTATTACATACCCGACAAGAAGGAGTTAAGAAAGTTAATCTTATCTGAAGCCCATTCATCTCAATTCTCAATTTATCCAGGAAGCACCAAGATGTATCAAGACTTGAAGAAGAAATATTGGTGGAACCAAATGAAGAAAGAAGTAGCAGAATATGTGGCTAAATGTGATGTCTGCCAGCAGATCAAGATAGACCATCAAAAACTGTCGGGATTGTTGCAGCCTTTGCGAATTCCCGAATGGAAATGGGATAGTATCGGCATGGACTTCATTACTGGACTTCCCAAGACTCGTGAAGGATATGATGCTATCTGGGTCATTGTTGATAGATTGACCAAGGTGGGTCATTTCCTTCTGATCAAGCAAACCTATGGGAAAGACAAGCTTGCTGAGTTATATTTGACAAGAATTGTGACACTGCATGGAGTTCCGAAGAAAATTGTGTCAGATAGAGGAGCACAATTCACCTCCAAGTTTTGGGAGAAACTACATGAAGCTATGGGCACCGATCTGAACTTCAGCTCAGCATACCACTCACAGACAGATGGACAGACAGAGAGAACCAACCAAATTCTAGAAGACATGTTGAGAGCTTGTGCAATTGTATATGGAGCAGCATGGAATACTTGTTTACCATTTGCTCAGTTTTCATATAATAATAGTTATCAAGCCAGTATCCAAATGGCCCCATTTGAAGCTTTGTATGGCAGAAAATGCAGGACACCTCTGAACTGGTTAGAAACTGGAGAGCGTCAACTCATTGGACCTCAAATTGCTCAAGATGCAGAGGCACATGTCAGAATTATCAGGGACAGACTCAAGATTGCAAAAGACCGACAGAAGAACTATGCAGATAATCGCAGAAAAGACTTGAGTTTTGAAGTCGGAGACTTCGTCTACATCAAGGTCACCCCATTCAAGATAATTAAGAGGTTTCAAGTCAAAGACAAATTAGCACCAAGATATGTGGGACCGTTTCAAATAATCGGAAGAGTTGGGGGAGGTAGCTTATCAAGTGCAGCTTCCGCCCAACTTATCAAGAATACACAACGTATTCCACGTATCCCAGCTCGTGAAGGATATGATGCTATTTGGGTCATTGTTGAAAAGCCCCAAAATTTCAAACCAAAATTTTTCTTAATTTTTGCTGAATTTTTGAGTGTTTTTCGGGAACTTTCCCTTTTTGGAAAGTCACCCCGGTTGCCGCTTTCCCTTTTCGGCCAGGCGCCTCTCCTCTCCTCCGGCGCCCCGGCCATTTCCGCCTTCACCTTTCCCCGGCGCCTCTCTCCTTCCTTCTCCCGCTGGCGCCGCTCCCCTCCCCGCCTCCCTCCTTTTCCCAGGCGCCTCCCTCGCTCTCCCCTCCGCTCGCGCCTTCTTCCCTCCCCGTCTCGCGCGAAGCTTCGCCCTGTCTTCCTCCCGCGCCGCGCGTCGCCACCTCCTCCGCTCAGCCCCACCTCCAGCCTCTCCCTTCCCTCCTCTCTCCCCCGCAGCCCGGTCGTCGCCCAGTCCTCGCTGACCGCCATGACCGCCCGAGACTTCTCCCCCACGAAATTCCCCCCTCCGCCCAGGTATAAAACCCGCCTAGGCCTCCTCACTTCCCCTTCGTTTCCCGAGCTACTTCACCACCCTCAATCCCTTCCTGTCACTCCAGAGAAGCTCCGGGAGCAACCAATTGAGCTCTCATCGCCCCAATCGCCGCCGCCGCTCTCCCCTATGCCGGCGACCACCGTGAGTTGATCGTCTCCCCCGGTCCCGCATTTTTCCAATTCCTTTCGCTCGGAGCATCCTTACTACCTCCTAAATGCGGTGACACGCTTGTTTGGCCAGAAGGATCTTCGAGGAACCCCGGCGTCGAAGCTCACCGCCGGCCAATTCACCTCTTCCGTGACCAGCTCACCCCGCAGCTCCCCAGCTCCCATCTCCATCGCCAGTGTGATCCCCAGAGCCCCCTTAACGTGTAACTCCCACCAATTGAGCTAACTCCCCACCGGTGACCTCCCTCGCCGCCGAAGAACCGAAGCTCTCCCCTCCTACTCCCTCCATTGATCCCCTCCCCTTCCAAAGCCCCAAATGGGTTACCCGTGGTGAGCCCTCCCCGTTGACACCCTCCCTCGCCGCCGGCGAACCCCCTGGCGTCCAGGCCGCTGTCGCCGCCGTGGCCCTGTCCCGAAGGCGTCGTGGCAGCCGGAGGAGGAAGACGACCATCGTGACCGCATCTCCACCGTCCTCCCCTTCCGTTGCCATCTAACCACGACCGTCCGATCCTCCCGTACCGTTTTGGCCGCCCTCTTTATATCGCCGCCGTCCGATCTCCCCGCACCCCATCTCGTCTGTTCGCCCCGCCTCACCCCGCTACCGTCCACCCGGGCCACGCGCCGCGCATCCGAGTCGCGCGGGCGCACGTCGGCCTGGGCCGAGCCGGCCTGCCCCGTCGCCCGAGCGCACGCGCGCGCCTGTGGGCCGCGCGAAGCGCACCGCCATGGGCCGCGCTGGCTGTTGGCCACGTGGGCCGTTTCGCCGGCCGGGCCGCACTGTAGCCTCGGGCCGGCCTTCTACTGTTCACACTAATTTTCAAAGACTTTTCCAATTTCCAAAATCCAAATAAATTCTAGAAAATCACAGAAAATCCCAAAAATTTCCAAATTTTCCCACTTTGCTCCAAATAATGTCCTGAACCCATTTTTGGCCTCCACTTCCCCAGATTCATCCCAGATAAATTCCTAAAGTTCCCCATTTGGAGATTTATGCATTTTACTCCTTTTTAATTAGTTTATTTTTCCTCGCTTGATTAGTCTCAAGCTGGATTTAATTATTTTATGTGTTTGCGCTAGTGTCGGAGTTCCCGGAGGTTCAAGTGGAGGCTCAAGATCCAGGTGTTTCTTCGTTTGAGCTAGTTGAGATCATCCGGATTGACGGCAAGTCCCAAATCATTTGATCATGTTGTATCCCATGCCATTTAATTACGTTATTATGCTATTTGCATTATGCTAGTTGTGAAATGTTAGTTCAAAGTAAAATAAAATGTTTAGGATGACATATTATGTAGTTAAACCTACAACCGACAAATGCCATGTCAAACTTGTAGCCATGCCTTTGTTAACCCTAGAAATAATTACTTGGTAATCTAGATAACTGTAAGTTATTATTATCACTCAAAGTTTTACACTGATAAGGTTGTAGCTGCGAGCCAATAGAATTTGGAAAACCCGACTCTAAGGTTGGGTGGTATGGGACACCGTATCTTAGAGCGGAGAGTGCCGGCGTGCACAAGGTAGGGTAAGGGTTGGGGAGAAGCCGCGAGACGGTCTTCGCCCGTCTTTTACCCTAGGATTGAAGTTAGGGTAAGGGTGTTGTGGGGCGCGAGACGGCTTTCGCCCACCGCTTACTCTAGGTTGGCGGTTGCGGGCCTCGGGAAAATGTAAGGTCTAGACCCTTACGCTGAGCAAATGACATAGTGACCGCTCAACCACAGGTGTTGACTTGTCAACCCTGGTTTAGTACCTGCTCAACTTAAGTGAAATCCCGCTTTGGGAGTCGGTACGGGTCGCGAATCCGGACTAAGTCAACGGTAGGTCCCCACAACTCGGGCCCAGTGTTCCGCGATGGCCAGCAGATACCCGAGGGTGTGCGGGTTTCTCACCTAATGGGTGGAGTGTATACCAAGGGTTGAGCAGTGAAAAGACCCGGTTCCTTAACTCAGTCATGAGGGTTATGGGTGCATGTGGGTAAAGTTGGGCAACTCTGCAGAGTCAAATAAATGGTATTCGAATACGCCGTGCTCCCGGTTAATGGAGCTGTGTCACTTGGGTGATTCCAGCAGTGAAGCTTAAGTAGTTTTGTACATACTTTAACTTGATTAGTTGGTTAATTAACTTTTGTTGAAAAACCCCTGAGATCTTAAGAATTAGTTTTGGGTCCGTTTTATCAAAATGTTTGCAAATAAAACTGCATCCACTCAAGTTAATAAACCAAATATACTCCCTTCCTTTGATGTTCCGTGCATGTAGTAAGATAGAGTAACTTTGGGGCTTGCTGAGCCGGTTGTTTGGTTCACAGCTTGCTTAATCCACTCTTTAGAAGATCAAGACGAAGGTAAATGTCTCCCTGTTGAGGAAGTCCCGGAGGATCTCTTCTTCGACAAGGACCCGTGGCTTTAAGTCTTCGCCACGCTCAAGCGGATCTTGGAGTTTTTGTAATGTAGTTATATTTTGGGCTTGCACGCCCCGCTGTCAAAACTGGATGTTATTTCATATGTGAAATATATGCTGGATTTTTGTTGTAAACATGCAATGGTATACTCTTGCGCGATACTCCATAACTGTTCATACATGAATAGTTGCGGAATGCCGTGTCCGTACGCGCCCCTGGAAACGGGGGCGTTACAGAAACCATCCGGGTGGACAGATGCTTTTCCACAGAACATCCCCGCTCCAGGCATGGCTACATTTCTTATCTCGGCTCGAGCTCGGTGATGGACATTTCGTTGGGCGACATGGGCACGCACCTCCCCGTGGACTCCGAGTACGCCTCCGGCCCAGCGCTCTTCTGGATGTAGAACGCTGGCCTGGAGGGGGCCTGCAGCGACACCGTGTTGCTGCTCAGCATGACGTTCACGGCTGACATGGCCGGCCTGTGCGCCGGGTTCTCCTGCACACACAGCAGCCCGATGTGGACGCAGTTGACGATCTGGCCTCCGGGCGCGTGCTCGCTTAGGGACCAGTCCACCATCTCCGGGATGGTTCCCATGGTCCAGTGCTCCCATATCTGCGCCAAATTTGTACTTTGTTCAACTGCCATTAGAAGCTTAATTGGACTAGCAATGAAGTGTGCCAAGTTGTTGGTGCTCACGATGCTTAAAAGATCGATCGATTGCTCGCTGTTGTAGGAGCCACTGTTCCTTCTCCCCGTGACGATCTCTAGGATCAGGACGCCGAAGCTGAACACGTCTGACTTGATGGAGTAGTGACCACGCATGGCGTATTCTGGCGCCATGTATCCACTGCAAATTAAGAACATAATTAACTTCACTACATGTGATACTCTTTGATATCCTGTCATGGTGTTGGTGGATAGCTGAATGTGCTTACTATGTTCCGACAACGCGGTTTGTGACATCCTGCGATTGATCACCTCCGAAGAGCCTCGCTAAACCGAAGTCTGAAATCTTGGGGTTATAATCGGAGTCTAGTAGAACGTTGCTTGCCTTGAGGTCCCGGTGAACGATCTTCAGCTGGGAATCTTCATGGAGATACTGCAATCCTCGAGCGATTCCGTTTATTATCTTCAGCCTCCTTCCCCAGTCTAGCAAACTGCTTTTGTCATGATCTGTCATTCAAATGAGAAGCATTAGAGGCATGAATTGTTTGTGCAATTGTTGTAGTAGTGCTAAATTGTTATCTGGAAAGGGGCAAATGCACCGAAAAGAATGGTATCTAGGCTTCTGTTGGGCATGTATTCATAGATAATCATCTTCTCATGCTCCTCCAGGCAAACGCCGACAAGCCGGACAAGATTCTTGTGCTGAAGCTTGGCCACCAAAACCAGCTCATTTTTCAGCTCCCCTATCCCTTGCCCAGAGCTCTGTGAGAGCATTTTTACTGCTATATCCTGACCATCAGGTAGGGATCCCTGCACAAATGGAGATGCTGATAATTAGTACTTGTTGAAAGATGTGTATAGCTGCAAAGAGACTGCTTTTGCTTACAGTCAAAATGTTAAATGCGTACGAATACCTTGTAAACAACACCAAATCCTCCTTCACCAAGCTTATTTTTTACAGCAAAGTTTTCTGTTGCGATTCGAAGTGTGGACAGATCTAAGATAAGTGAGTCGATACTTTCGATGCTCGCCGAACGAGATGCAGCTGTAGGAGATCACTTACGAAGTAAACATAGAGGGAAACCGATCATCTCATTGTCATTACATGGTTTAAGATTTTCAGAGGGCTTACACGGTAGTGGTCGTAGTGGAGGGGTTTTTGCCTGTCTTCTTCTCCTCCAGAAACAGAAGCCAGTTACAGTAGCTGCCAGTATGGCAGCAAATACAGGCAGCACAATTGCAAGAATTGTACCAGTCTTAGTACTCTTTTTACCTGTAAATAGTATAAAACATCCGTAGCAGCACAGTTTTGTGCGTTAGATACTCAACCCAAAATCAAGAGAAGACAGCTAATGTACCTTTCAGACTTCAACACATAAGGAGAATAGAGCTGATGCCAAACTTGAAAAAGCAAGGATCCGACTGCCGAGTCTTTCAAATTTCCAAGTGGTAGAAACTTTATGCAAAATATTTGTTTCAAAAAGACAACTTAAAGTAAAAAGTACCTTATAGTTTAAAAAACAAGTGGATTTACCGTGCAATTACGTAGCTAGATATTATGACATAATTGTTTTTAGTATACAATTCTACTGCATATAATTAAAATATAATTGTATTTGCTATACAACTCTAATATACATATATGATTAATCTGTATCGTTATAATCTGATCTTACCAAAATAAGTGGTGGAGATGCTTTTCTTGTTTCTTGATTAATACGAGAATTTTTAGAATTTTTTTC
This sequence comes from Dendrocalamus latiflorus, assembly GCA_017311315.1. Classification (NCBI taxonomy): domain Eukaryota; kingdom Viridiplantae; phylum Streptophyta; class Magnoliopsida; order Poales; family Poaceae; genus Dendrocalamus; species Dendrocalamus latiflorus. The sequence continues at coordinate 23,429,987 of CM029644.1, read as the reverse complement.
TTTTTAAGATTGTTGTGGGATTTTTTTTGCTCTAGTTGTTTTTATTTATAGATAACAATTTCTATGGAACTATTTTTTTCTACGAAACGTGTTTCCCGAACCGGTTTTGCTATTGCACAGGCGACTGAAATTTTTTTATGTTTCAGTCACCTAAAATTACACTCTCAATGAACTAAAATTGCAGCCCCCCTCTAAAAAAAACAGCTGCAACTTTAGGTGATTCAGAGCGCAACTTTAGGTGACCTGAAATTGCACTCTCAATCAACTAAAATTGCAGCCCCCTCCAAAAAAATATGTGTAATTTCAGGTGATTCAAAGTGCAACTTTAGATGACTAAAAGATAAAAAAATTCATTCGTCTGTGCAATAGTCTATCTCTTCCCGAACATACGTCCGCGAGTCACACTAACTACGATTTTACAGGGAAGAAAGAATGAAGCAGATCAATTACTCCGGTTTCTTCTTTGAACTGGCAAATTAGTCAAGCCAATTAATCGCGTTGACCACTCACCTCTTGTGGTGCCCGGGCCAGCAGGCGGCTCGAACGCCGGCGCCGGCGCGGCTGCCTCGGTCTGCAGCTGCAGCATCGCGGGGCCGGTGTAGAACGAGTACAGCTCGACCCTTATGTTGCACCGCGCCCCGACGCTCCTGGCGCCCTGCGTGTTTGGCACGAACGTCTGCCACCACCGCCCCACCAGGTCGTCGAGGCACCGCCGGCACTGCGCCGGCGACAGGTCCGGCGTGCACTGCGCCATGGAGTAGATCTTGGGGAACTGCGCGTCGAACCCCACCATCTTCCCCGTCGCGAACCGCCTGGTCGAGTTTCCGGCCGTGTACGCCGCGGTGGCTTTGAGGAGGCCAGTGACCGAGCGGTCGTAGCGGCCGACGTCGCCGCTGACGTTCCTGGCGTTGTAGAGGTCCACCAAGCCGGAGTTGTCCGTGGAGACGAGGAAGTTGAGGTTGGAGAAGCGGAGGTAGCAGGAGTCGGAGACGATGGACACCTCCTTGTCGTAGGTGCATAGCTGCTGCGCGTCCTGGAAGGCGGTGTCGACGCAGGCGGTGCAGGCGGAGGCGGTGACGTCGCCGCGGCAGAGCGCGAGGGCGTAGGCGGCTTCCGGGACGGTGCCTGCGGCGCCGGAGGCGAAGAGGGCGCCGGAGGAGGAGGCATTCCTGGGGAGGGCGGCGGCGAGCTGGTTGAGGTTGGCTTGGTAGGTGCTATTCGCCGAGTAGTTGCCGTTGTTGCCGCATATCTGCCACGGCTGCGCGGCGGCCAGGGGGAGCACGAGCGCGGCGATGAATAGGACCGCATGAACGGAGCCTCCGTGCTGCATGGAGCCAACGGAGGTGAAACAGGCGAGCTAGCTCGGAGTCGGAGGGTAAGAAGAGGTGGTGAGCGAGACGAGCGGAGGGGTGGCTGCAGGCAGCCTGCAGTAGCGCAGTGCAGGCGGGAAGGGCTGGCCTTGCGTTGACTCGATGATGCGTGGGAGAATTGGCATAGCACCGTGGGCCCGGGGGAGAACCGGGTGGCGCCCTTGTCCGGCTGGTGGGCGCCACCTGCGTGCATTACTGTAGCACTATAGCAGTCTAGCTGGCCCAGTTCCAATCCGGAAAGGTAAGTTCCCGAATCATTCACGGCACGGCTCTCGAGCGAGTAGCTTCATGTTTCCACCACAATGTTTATGGGCCTTTTCGTCGTTCGGCCCGGCCCGTTTGCCGGCTTTCGGCCGCAGTTTGATGTCATTTGCAGTCAGTTCAGGTTGCTTCACCGTGCAGAGTGTGTAGATTTGTTTTCACCGTGCAGAGCGTGTAGATTTGTTGGAACTCGATTTCCACGTTGCCTACCAGGGAGGCGGGCAGGCCAGTCTTGCGGCTGTGGCGTCTCCGAAACATGTAACCAATCATGTAGTAGCACATGTACCTATCAGTATCGGTCGCTATACCAGGCACAACAGAAAAATTGTAGATGTAGAAGCCTTCCACACTTGACCTTGACTTCTTGATAGCCATGCAACCAGGTAAAATAAATGCAGAAGCCTACAAAATTGGCAACCGAATCATGTCTTCTTTCTTCATTCCGAATTCACTGTACTCTTTTACAGTCCTTCAGTTATCAGTTTCTTGCCACACCATGGCAAATTGGCAACAGTCAACCCTGCGCTGCGGTTATTTGTCTATGTTGGTTCCTCGCTACAAAAGTCAACCCACAATTCTCACAAGTGAACTCATCTAGAAAACATTGAGTATTTGCCACACTATAGATTGCCAATCTATATAATGCAATTAATAGTTTGCCACTCTACAGGATGAACAATTCATATTTTGACTTTTTTTTTGTATTTTTAGCACATTTTTAGTGTATTTTCGCTTTTTAGCCCACTTAAAATGTCTATTTTGCCCCTCGGACGAGCCTATATCAATCCACCGACGCCTTCTTTGACCTGAACGGCCATGGCGCACATGCCCTGCACCTCGCCACCGCAACCACCCGCCTTGACTCGTTATCAACCGTCCTCTACAGATCCGATGCAACGACGTGTCCTCTGGTTTGCTGTGCTCGACGGGGAGCTGCTAATGGGTTGATTTCGATCTGATTCTAATGAGTTGAGTTCTGGGCTGAGTCCTTTTGGACTTATGCTTAGGCTTTAGTTTCTATTTCTACAGTAACTTGTTGTTAAACGATGCCCTTTTTCAAGACAGGGTCTACAGGTAAATTGTAGTACAAACTGTACTGGGTTCAGCTGTATCGGTTAAAATTGTATGTGACTATTTTTTTGTATACTGTCTCTTATGAATAGATCAGAATTCAAATATTACAACCACAAGCTATAAGTTTCAGTTCAAAAAACTTCTATTTCGATGGGTTAAAACGGGTTAAATGGTAGAGATGGGTTGAGGCGGGCGGGTTGTATGGGGTGGATTGGGTTGTGTAATTGCCACCCGAATACGGTTGAACGGATTCAACCCGTGGGTTCTCAACCCACTCAAGACTCTAGACACCTGCCAGCCTGCCCACCTCCGCCAGCTCTGTGCTCCTCCTCGGACGTTCGCCCGTCGTCTGTCGCCCTCCACTACCGCATCTCCCTTCATGCCTCGATCTCCACCACCACATGGTCATCCTCCTAGGTAAGCTAGGATTCCCCTCCCCACCACTAGTATGGCCTGCTCGATTGGATTGATCTGATTTTGGTTCTTGGATGTTTGCTTGTTTGTTCGTGCCTTTTGGTGTTTCTTGGAGCAGTCACTGGCATCTCCCCTCCTCACTATCACTGGCATCTCCCACCACTGCCGCCGCCTAGTCCCCCTCCTTGTCCTACTGTCCACCATGGTCGAGCATCCCTCGCTACGTCGGCAACGTGCTCGGCGATGCCCAGTTCTACGCTAGCCACGCCGACAAGGCCCAGATCGACTTCGGTGACGTCCGCCTCGCCATCCAAGCCAAATTCTACTTTTCCTTCTCCCAGACGCCGCCCCGCGAGGTACATACCGATCCCACCTTGGCTTCTTGGTTTCAATGTTGTTACCTGTTGCCTTCCATCTACCATTGGTGGCAGAAATGAAAAGGAAGCCAGAAACACAATTGAACTTATTGGTCGTGTGGTCTGGTGCGTTTCACTTGACTCTCAGTCATTTTTCGATGCTGAAGGATTACTATTTTCCTAAATTATTGCTAGGATTGCAGTATCTTTTTTGTCTGAAATATTATAAGCCTAGACTCAAATGAATGATACTTCTCCTTCTTTGGAATAATATTTCCTTAGTCATTGTCATGTTTAGCATATATTATATTTTTTCAGTGTACCTTAATTCGTCAATAATTTAGATTTGACTACAGATTGTAGTAGAAATTTTAAAATAGTCTTACTAGCTGCTACTAGTGCCATCATTCCTATAATTTGATAGATGAAAAGGTCGTACAATTCTTTATACTGCATTAGCCAAGCTTGCAAACTTTTGACAATTTACTGAGTTAATTTACAAACTTTTGACAATTTACTAAGTTAATTTATTAATTAATTTAGGTTTCTAAGCATGTCTCTACAAGTGTTGGAGGGCTCGGGTACATATGACACCATTGATGAGCACTCATCAGTCATCACAAACACCTAGAAGGAGGGCAAAGGTCTGGGAACATTTTGAGCAGGAGTTGGCTGTAGTTGAATGTGTCCCAAAGTCTATTTGTAATTATTGCAAGTTGAAACTGACATATACCAACAAAACTGGCACAAAGAGCCTTAGAAACCACATTGTCGAGTATTGTCCACAAATTGAGATTGATGAAAGGAATAAGTTCATTGCCACTATGAAAAATTAACCATCAAAATCTTCATTTATCTTTGATCCCCAAAGGACCCGTGAGCTGATTACCAAGTTCAGCATTCATGCGGAGATTCCTAGAAGTTTGAGAACCCCTACTTTAAGGAATGGATGGAATCGATGCAGCCAGCCTTTAGAGTCTTTGGGTGTCAAACACTCCGTAATGATTTTGTTAGTTTGTACGAGCGAATGAAGGAAGAGCTGCATAATTAATTTCAGAACATTGATTCTCGTATTTGCCTGACCTCAGATATGTGGACATATGTTCAGAACTTAGGATACATGTGTATGACAACCCATTACATTGATGCCAACTTTAACCTCAAGAAAAAGATAATAGCATCCAAGGATGTGAAGTATCCTCACACTGGTCTTGCAATCGAGGAGGCTATCATCAAATGCCTAACAAATCTGGGCATAAAGAGAAAGCTGTTTACTCTTAACATTAGACAATGCAAGCAACAATAACTTAGGTTGTAAGTTTTTGATTGAAAATGTTAAAGATGATATGTTGTTTTTTGGCCAACATTTTCATGTTAGATGTTGTGAGCATATACCGAATATATTGGTTCAAGATGGCATTAAGCCAATTCATTTGGCATTAGAATTGATACGTGATCCGGTTAGGCATATTAATTCATCACCTGCACGCATTTAGACTTTCAATGTAATTGCAAATAGGATGGGTCTTCCTGAGAAGTTTGAACTAGCTCTTGATGTTCCGAACCATTGAAATTTGACATATGAAATGATTACACATGCATTGCAATACCAAGCTATCGTGAATAGATATGTGGATGAACAACTAGAACCTTCACCAACTGATGAGGAATGGGCAAATGCCAAGGCAATTTGTGCTTTTCTTGGAGCTTTTGAAGAGGCCACAAAGGCATTCTCAGTGGATAGAAGACCTACATTGCACCTGTACTTGCACATGGTGCTTTGCATCCATCATGCTTTGAGAGACTCTGATTGGCAGATTAACTCTTTGTTAAAGGCATTGGCTAGTGCTATGTATGCAAAATTTCATAAGTATTAGGATGGTGAATACAACATGGCCCTTGTTATGGCCACAATATTAAATCCAACCAAAAGGTGGATTATTTGGAGTTCTTTTACGAGAAAGTATGTGACAACGAGGATGGCATTGACAGGAATGTAGAATTGGCTAAAGATTGGATGAAGAGGTACTTTGAAAAATATGAACAACATGTTAGGAGAAATGGTGAATATCTGCTGTCTCATACTAGTGAAGCCAGGAGTAATTTGGGTTCACCGGTTCTTGGGAAAATAAGAGTTGAACAAGAATTTGTTTAATATATGTTCTAGAGGAGAGTGAGGCGGCGTGAACTGAAGTCAGAGCTTAACACTTATCTTAAAGAAGAATTCGACAAGAACAGTGACAATATTTTGGGCCGGTGGAAGAAAAACGCCAAAAAGTACCCCGTCTTGTCAGCTATGGCCCGAGATTTCCTTGCCATAGCTCTAAGCACTGTGTCCTCCGAATCTGCGTTTAGCTATGGTTGTATAATACTCGGCAATACTAGAAGCTCATTATCACCGGAAACACTTGAAGCTCTAGTTTGCGTCAAAGACTGGCTAATTAATTTTGCAAATACTGAAGGTATAATAAATATTCTTTTTATAAATGCCCACAATATTGCATGTTATACTGACGCTGAACTAATTTTAATGTTGTCATGTGCAGGTCAAGATGGAGCATGATCTGAGTGATGCCACTGAACCTACTTGCTTGCCTACAACTACTGAAGAGAAGGCTTTAGACTCACAAGCAAATGTGGTAGTTTCTGAAATAAAGGTTCCAACCTCTGAAGAAAAAGTTTTAGCTCTTCATGCAAGTATTTCAAACAATGAGGATGGGGTTTCTCCGGATTCACCCAAAGGTGGTTGCAAGCACTAGTCTGCTGAAACTTGATGCTTGGTGCATGTATCATTTACTAAATTTCTTGTGTGCTGGCTTATTTTCAGGGACTAGAGATACGGCTCCTGGACTTGGAGTTTGAGGCTAGGTTAGCAAAGGATTCTGCATGGTTGATTTTTTATCTTCTCTTCTCTTTTCTTGATTTTATTGTGCCAAGAATATATAAGAGATAGAGATAGTCTCTGAAAATCAATCTTCACCTATCTTGGCACTTTAACAGCAAGTTCTTGAAAAAAAAACCCGGTTTGCTTGATTTTGGCCTCACCAAGTAATTTCGTGATGCGAGGGTATTTGGCTAAATTTTTTTAGTGTTCTTTCTTGTTGTAATATGTAAGAATACATCTAAAGCTATCTTGGCCATCCCCAATCCATGAACAAGTCATATTCACCCTATTTTAGTGCAATCTTACTTCAATGTCAGATAGGTATGAACTTTGGTATGGATTCTTGCGATCCATGTTTGAAATAAGTTCCTGAGACCTTAATCAAGATGTGTGCAAATTTTTATATCATTTGGACTTGTATTTTAGAAGTTGTACCTATTTTGGATTTTATCAGACTATTTCTATTTAGGGTGTGGTTTGATCTCCAGCCACTAATCTGACCGGCCTAACCCAAGCAATCTAACTGGCAGGAGGTTAGACCGGCGGCTGGTTGGCAATCAGACTTCCAGGGTTTACTCTCTTTCATATTTTTATTCCTTGAGCTATTTGATTTGGGATTTTGGCTATTGATTCTATATTTGGTAACTCCGTAGTTACTTGAGTCAAGAATTAAGAATACTTGGCCATTCAAAATTTTTGGACAGCACCATTCAAACCCCCGGTTACCTATTCGGTCCTTAAAAAACTGTGGCAGTTGCATTGTTCATTTAATCTGTTCTTGAAGAGGTGGCAGCAGTTCAACCGAGTTAGTCAGTTACAGATCTCCACAGACCACAAGAGAACTAGAAAGCCTGCTTTATATAAGCCGAAAGGTGATCAAATTATGATCCCATGCCATTCCAAATTAAAAGGAGCACATACTTCAGAAAAAGCATTAATTCGATCAGAAGACTTATCTAAATATGCAGTGCAACAAATTTTGTACACTTGAAATTACATGGTAGATTTCCTTTTCCCGTCGTGCCATTTCTGCAGAAATAAGAAGAAAACCCAGGCGACCCCAACTGCTTGAATAGCTAATTGCTGAAGACAAATGCGCTTCAAATATTTTGTTTCTGAAATGCAATGCAGCCAGCACCAAGCATCAATACGAGCATGTTTTCACATGACTCGGTAAAAACCGACGATCGAAGGGGGACTCACCCAAGTCGCGGTAGACGGCGAGCTCGTCAGGAACCCGCAAGCTGTCGGGATCGGCGTAGCTGAGCCAGCATTGGCCGCGGTCGACTTGGACCACCTTGTGGTAGGGGCACAGCATCTGCGCGTCGAGGAAGGCGTCCGTGACGCAGGTTAGGCAGTACGAGGAGGTCATGTCCTCCCCGCGGCAGCGGGCGTACGCCGAGACCTGATCGGGGATGTCGCCGGCGTCGGAGCCGTCAGAGAGGTTCGGGGAGGTGGCGACTATTTCTGGGAGGGTGGCGGCCAAGGTGCGGAGGTTGGCTTCGTACGTGCTATTGGCCGCGTACTTGCCGGCCTGTTTGCCGCACGAGTGGCCGGGCCAGCGGCTGTCCGCCGTGGCGGCAAGCGGCACACAGAGGACGGCGGCGACGAGGAGTGCCAAGAGGTGAGGCATGGCTGGTGGTGGAGGTGTCCGGTTGGACGGAAGATTGAAGGGAATCGTATGAATAGTGGAGTTGGCAGATCGTTGACTACGATGCGTTCAACAGTCAACGGCCACATGACCCAAACTGGAGTAAAATTTTGTGATCTGCAAATGAAATGGCACCCATAAACCACTGATATCTGAACGGCATATCATCTCGAGAGTTTATCATATCTCATACAAATACACGCGAGCAGCTCCTGCCTATTATAGCTTCGTATTATAATCCATGCAAAGTTGTTTCCTTCTCCAAAATGTGAACATGGAGCGCCATCTTTGACTTTGACCATTTGCTGGCATGTGTCCATGTGACTATACGTGATTATCGGGCAGGCGTCTAACTAATCCCGGAGATCCTTTCTGATTAGCTTGACTTAAGCCGACTGAAAATTGATAATAGTGTAGAATCTTATGGCGACAGGGTGTCTTCTAATTTTTTTCTAAGTATCCACTAATTTTTCACTTCAATAATTATATAAAGTTACGAAGATCTAAGAACCCTAAAATTTTAACAATCACGCTGCTAGAACGATTTCAGATCGGTAAACAATAAAAACAATATATTTTAAATCTAAAAATATATAAAACTATTGATCCGTAGATCCAAAATACTCTAAACTTAAACCAAGTCTAGATCATAACCTTAAGAACTTATTCCAACCAAAAAAGTCTTGAAAGAACTTAAGAGAATTCGAATCTTTTCGTTCGTCAAGCTCTGCTGCACCAAAAATGGATGAAAAATCTAAACTTAAGCTAACTCTCAAATGAAAACTTCAAATCTCTTAAAATTTCGTATACACATCTTCTAGGATGTCAAAAACCTATTCCAATCTACGATCAAGAAAATCGTTGCCAAAGTTTTGATATTTTTTCATTTGAAAGAAGGTTGCACCAAAACCAGTCAAAAAAAAATAAAACGGTGAATATGACTTACTCATGAGTGAATGATGGTCAAGATAGCTCTAGATGTGTTCCCACATATCACAGCAAACAAGAATGGCTGGATCAAGAAATCACTCGAAGAGGCCAAAAAAAGCAAAAATCAGGTTTCTTCATGAACTTGCTAACCAAGTGTCTAGATAGGTAAAAATTGATTTTCTGAGGTCATCTCTATCTTTTACACATCTTTGGCACAATAAGATCAAGAAGACAAGAGAGAAGAGTAAAAACCAACTAAATCAAGAACAAATCAAGCAACATAAGATGAATACATGGGAGATAAACAAGGATTGATATAGTGCTTTTGAAGATGAAAATTTTATAGCCAATTCACTTTAAGGACAAGAGAGCATACCACAGCACTAAACTTGTCTCAAACCTTAACCCTACAACACTTGGACACAATAAGAGAATGGTTGGATAGTTAACATCAAGTCTCTATACCAACCCTTAAGCCCCATCTAACTCTTAGTGGATACTATGCACTTAATATATATGGGAAAAGCCCGATAACCCCACATACACGGGTTTTAACTCATACACTTAATATATACACGGGTTTTCAAAGCGCATGTGCCCGAATCTATTAAGTCCTTAATCTTGATTCAACTTGATCTTCTCAGCTTCTCCTCGATCTAAACCGCTCTCCAAGCACCGCAGTTTTCTTCTAAATTAGTTTCTAGTGTTGTGGTCAACTTACCAAAACACCCCTTTTGACCTGTTTTGATCATCTATTGCAAATAATCGTCATTCTTGCCATGTGTAGATGCACCATTGGTTTACCACGCATCGGCAAGTCTCTTTCGTTCTAGTTTCACTGAACCACGTCTCATTTGGACCGACCAAGCCATATGGTGCAACTCATCGCTCAAATTTTCCGCCTTCCTTGTGCCACGCTTGAGCTCAGTTATCTCATACGGCATACTTGATCGTTTTGAGCATCAGCTTCTACATGAGTATAGTCCCGATCTTTGCCGTTCACCATGATTGACTCCAAGTGACCCTGCACATCCAAAGAACAAGAAATTATTTTCGGACACAAGTTCTTCAAAACTTGACCCACGTTAGCTGTAACATATATCGTACAACACATGTGCACTGACTAGGTCAAGTCAAATCAATCCATGACTCAATTTTCTAAAATCCAACCAAAAAAGTCTTAAAAGAACTTAAGAGAATTCGAATCTTTTCGTTCGTCAAGCTCTGCTGCACCAAAACTAGATCAAAACCTAAAATTGAGCAAACTCTCAAACAAAAACTTCAAATCACTTAAAATTTTGTGTGCACATCTTCTAGTATGTCAGAAACATATTCCAATCAACAATCAAGAAAATTGTTACCAAAGTTCTGACATTTTTCCATTTGAAAGAAGGTTGTACCAAAGCCGGTCAAAAAACTAAAAACGGTGAATATGACTTGCTTATGGGTGAATGATGACCAAGATGGTTCTAGATGTATTCTCACATATCACAGCAAACAAGAATGGCTGGATCAAGAAATCACTCAAAGAGGCCAAAAAGAGCAAAAATCGAGTTTCTTTATGAACTTGCTAACCAAGTGTCTAGATGAGTGGAGATTGATTTTTCAGAGGTCATCTCCATCTTCTCAAAGCGGCTTACATCCATTAACCCATTAGTGAACCAACACTTGATCCACTTCACAATTTCAGCACATGCAAGACCTAAACCCCTTAATCCAATGCCACGATTTCACATACTGCCACTTTTCTCGCTATTGGGCAATTTTACCAAAATACCCCTCTATCGCCTTCCTCTAAGCTTCCCGCTTCCTTTGCCACGAAGTTTCGCCCATACTTTGCCATCTTCTATGTGGCCCCAATGATTTGTCGTCAAACCTCTCACGCGTCCGGATCCCACTGAACTGTTATCGCTCGCAAACGACCCAAGTCACTTGGCGCACCATATGCTTCTCCTTGTGCATGACGGCACCCGGCATCCTTGATCGCACATGACCTTGGCTCCTCCCTAAGCCTAGTCTCGATCCACCTTGCCGTTGCCCGTCATGTCCACCTCCGGTAGCTCCTGCTTCGGTTTCTCATCATCTCAGCTTGCAATCATCTCACTAGCCTCGGTCATCTTCAGCGTCTTCCTGACCATTTTGGGCCTCAGCAATACCTTGTGTCTAGTCCCGGTCCTCCTACACCTCACCATGACCTATCTCCGAAGTACTACAACCAACACTAATAAGCAAACCTTTACATAGCACCACACAATACACAAAGATCATCAATTTGCGCAATTTATCATACAATGCACAATGCAAAAAGTATGCACCCAAAATATTGATCCTAATCCTAGAACCAAGCAATAAACTCATGTGCACATTAGTAACAAATGCCCCGGACAATCCTCATCAGCACATCAACAGTTCAGTGAACAACCTCAGCCCATGGGGATAAACCAGTAGCCTATGACCATCACAACCAGTCACTACAACCATCGAAGACGCAGGCTATGACTACCACACACAGATTGCTACAACCACCGCTCACATCAGCTACGACTATCGATTACAACCAGTAGAAGTTACGACTGCTTACGACCAATTTCTACGTTCATTGAACACACAGCTTACGATTATCGATCACAACCAGCAATAAGCTACGACCATCGATCACAGCTACGACCATTGATCACACAAGGTTGTTCAGGCATTGACGCTTTCGACCATCCCAGGGTCGTTCTACCAATCGGACTGTCCGACCACACAGTCGCAAACAGCAATAGCTCCAATCAGACGAGTTGTAAACCACAAAGTCGTCGGCCAGAAAGTAAACTTTTGCAAAATCCTCAAAAGCCAAACTCAACCTCCACACATACTCTTATCTAAAAGTTAATTACTTATCACAACCATGGGGTGACCTCCACATGATCTCACAAGGGCGTTTAAGATTTTTGCCGTATATGCTGGCTTAGAGGCTACCATGGCAGTTATAAATGCCGGTCTAATTAGTACCAACATAGGACATTTACAAAAGCTGGAAATAAGCACACAAATATCACTCTAGCTACTTTTTTTAATTTGACCTCTAAACACATGTTTTCGTAACTGTGCATGGCAGACGACCTTCTGGGCTATAGTAGCTCGGGAGGCTACTGTAACTACAGAAGCTGCCAAGTTGTTGCGGCTCGTCAGGTGCCTACCATGCACGATATGTCCAAGAAAGGGACTAGATTTATAAAAACAGATATTTAGAAGTTAAATTTGAAACAAAAGGCTAGAGTAATATTTTCAGACTCACTTCCAAAAGCTAGCCTAGAATCTACTGTTGTATGTATAGACGCCCGCGGTAGATATCGACAAGGCTGGCATTTATAAACGGGTTTTGTTAAATATTATCCGGATGTTTTCTTCCTAACTATCATCCAGATTTAGGATCATTGGATTAGAGATCCAATAGCCATGAATTCTCCCCCTCTCCCTTAAATTCTACCTCCTCCCCATTAAAAAAAATATGACCCCTTCAAAAACAAGAGGCCCTTTAATCTCTAATTTAAAGGTTACAAATTTAGATAATAGTTAGAAAGAAAACATCCGAATGATGCCTAGACACTTCCTTTATAAACACCGTGATAACTTCGTATACGTGGGCAATTATAAACCTGGGTTTGGCAAATACTTTGCTTGCCTTGTTCCACGCTAGGTGGGAGCTGCGCGTGAACATCGAGTGGCGCGATATTGGAGATACGATTGATTTGCTAGCCTTTGCCTTAATTTATATCGTCACCTCCCGGAGAACCCATCCATAAAAAGAAGCCGAGCCCACAACGGCATAATTAATGTTCAGCACAATTCGACTATGGCGCTAAAAATATAACTAGATACAGATCAGGGCTACAACTCAACTGACACAAGTCCAAACTATCTACCGTCTGGAGGCGAACTAGTTGCATCATTGGCACTGTTCGATTCGTCGAATTTAACCGGACCTTCTCCTTTGTTCGTCACCCTTATGTTGAAGTAAGCTAGCCGTGTCGGTTCAGGCAGGCTAATGCTCTCGTTCGTAAGCATCGTGATTACATCTGACATCGTAGGGCGATCAACCGCGTTGTCTTGCACGCACATCAACGCGACGTTGATGAACCTCATTATCTCCATGCTTTGAAGTTCGACATCTAAACAAGCGTCAATAAGGTCACACCATTTTTCGTCCTTCCATAGTAGCCATGCCTGAAAGCCAAAAACTGGTCAACGCTGAAGCCAATGGAGTCAGTAAGCACGAAAGCTTACTGAAAGTTATGTGCATTTTGGTAATGCAAGGAACAGGAAAATTGCACTGTATCACTTCCTTTAACATTTGCAAATTAATGTACTTGTAAGGTAGTTTCTAACTTCTACATTATTTGGACAAGAAACATTGTGTTGTCATAATAGGGAAACATGTAAAAAAGAAGACACCAAAAAATGAAATGTTACTGCATTACTCACATATCCAAGAAGATTGGGGAAATTCCCATTCTGATGGAAACCAACGTTTCTTTTTCCACAAATTATCTCAAGGAGCAACACACCAAAACTGAAGACATCAGACTTGATGGAGAAGAGGCCCTCGGAAGCATACTCAGGAGCCATGTAACCACTAGATCATGGGAAAACAGCACCATGTAAGTCAACATTGTAAATTTGAACCAATTTATGATAATTGATCAGGACATATTTGGCATGCAAGGCTTCATAAAACTTCATTAAAAGTGGGCGTATCTCGACTATATAATATGGTATATTTGAAAGTTGAATAGGAACTAGATAGCGAGCTTAAAATAATATGGTCTAAATCTTCATTCTCATATTTTACCTCCATCGACCCTAGGTCAGAGATAATTTCTTTAAATACAACCCTCCATCAACTCTAGGTCAGAAACAATTTCTTTAAATACAACAAATGCATCTTGCTGGTAAGATCTTTTGTCATGCAAATTTGTTCTCTGTTCAACCATAGTGTAGTAGCTATTGTCCCCTTCAGGACCTCCTGCAACATAATATTTGATAGGTGAAGATGAATCTTTGATAGAGCTTTATGATCTTTTTTGTGCTTCTTGATGGACCATGCAGTAGCAAAGTATTGTCCAAATCCATCTACACTAGTACTGGACATATCTTGACTTGCCACAATGAAAATCTCATGTCTCAATCTAGCAATGAAAGATTATACTTCAATGTTGCCATGTCGAACAAACCCTAGATTGAGTGGGTAAAAAACATAGTTCTGATACCACTTGTTAGAAACAACAAGGCAAAAATTACAAAGATGATCAAGGACGCGAGACATAGATTTTAACACGAAAAACCCTTACAAAAAAACACGGACTCATAACCGACGATGATCACTATATGAGGAAAGTTACAAAGCAGGAGATTTTACAATGAGACATCACAGCTCAATCCTGTGCTTCTGCAAGCATATATGTGAGGGTACAAAATGACTTGGAGTGGAAGATGGAAACAAATCCGAAAAGATGGCCTAATCCATACCACAATCCAAGCCTATCGGCTCTGCACTACCAAAAACTATCCTTTCATCACCATCAATATAGAATTTGGATCACATAATCAACACTGAGTGCATCCTTCTTTGTTCACTACATCACATCCAAGATTTGCCATGTTTAACTTTAGCCCCACCCCCGTGTTTAGTTTAAACTCCACCAATATAGGGCTAAGCCGGCATTTAGTGGAACTCAAGGAATGTTTAAGATTTATGCCGTATATGCCGGCTTAGAGGCTACCGTGGTAGTTATAAACGCCGATCTAATTAGTACCAACACCTCCAAATGAGTACACAAATGCCACTTTAGCTATTTTTTAAAAAAATTGATCTCTAAAGGTCTATTTTTGAAATTTAGTCTCTTTCGTGGACATACTGCGCAGCAGATGACCTTTCGAGCTACAGTAGCAAACCCGTTGTAAAAACTGTCTTTAGTGCTATCTATAGAAGACATAAAAGATATTATAGACAACAATTGCCTATATTATTATACATGCCCTTAACCTTTACCTTAATTAATTATATGTCACCTCCCAAAGAAACTAAAAGGAAGCCGAGCCCACAGCGACATAATTAATGTTCAGCACAATTCGACTGTGGCGCTAAAAATATAAGTGGATACAGATCAGGGATACAACTCAAACTGACACAAGTCCAAACTATCTACCGTCTGGAAGCGAAATAGTTGCATCATTGACACTGTTCGATTCGTCTAATTCAACCGGACCTTCTCCTTTGTTCATCACCCTTGTGTTGAAGTAAGCTGGCTGTTTCGGTTCAGGCAAGCTAATGCTCTCGTTCGTAAGCATCGTGATTACATCTGACATCGTAGGGCGATCAACTGCGTTGTCTTGCACGCACATCAACGCGACATTGATGAACCTCATTATCTCCATGCTTTGAAGTTCGACATCTAAACAGGCGTCAATAAGGTCGCACCATTTTTTGTCCTTCCATAGTAGCCATGCCTGAAAGCCAAAAACTGGTCAACGCTGAAGCCAATGGAGTCAGTAAGCACGAAAGTTATGTGCATTTTGGTAATGCAAAGGACAGGAAAATTGCATTGTATCACTTCCTTTAACATTTGCAAATTAATGTACTTGTAAGGTAGTTTCTAACTTCTACATTATTTGGACAAAAAACATTGCGTTGTCATAAACTCATAATAGGGAACATGTAAAAAAGAAGACACCAGAAAATGAAATGTTACTGCATTACTCACATATCCAAGAAGATTGGAGAAATTCCCAGTCTGATGGAAACCAACGTTTCTTTTCCCACTAATTATCTCAAGGAGCAACACACCAAAACTGAAGACATCAGACTTGATGGAGAAGAGGCCCTCTGAAGCATACTCAGGAGCCATGTAACCACTAGATCATGAGAAAACAGTGCCATGTTAGTCAACTTTGTAAATTTGAACCAATTTATGATCATTGATCAGGACAGATTTGGCAATTGAAAATTGAAATTAAGCCATGATCTCACTGTGTCCCCACAACTCTGCTTGTATTTGCATGGGTTTCATTGGAACCAAATATTCGAGCAAGGCCAAAGTCCGATATCTTTGGGTTCATATTATCGTCTAACAGAATATTGCTTGCTTTTAAGTCCCGGTGTATAACACGCAATCGCGAGTGCTTGTGGAGGTAGATAAGTCCTTGAGCTACCCCTTCAATAATATGACGCCTTCTGTTCCAATTTAGTAGTGCCCCCCTTGTGGTATCTACAAGCATGTAATGACAAAAGATCACAAATACTTTGAGAAATGTAGTAAATACATATGGACAAGAGTGCTTGTATGAAATGCTCATAGTTGACATGCCGAAGATGAAGAAGTCCAAGCTTTTGTTTGACATGTATTCATATATCAGTAGCTTCTCTTCTCCCTGAATGCAGCAACCCAAAAGCCTCACTAAGTTTGTATGCTGAAGCTTAGCTATAAGCTGAATCTCAGTCTTGAACTCATTTAGGCCTTGCACTGAATGAGGAGCAAGTCTTTTGACTGCTATGTCAAGTCCATTAGGTAGGTGTCCCTGAAATAGTTCAGGCATAGTTTCAGTTTATGAATTATGAATCTGTTTTTTTTAAGAACTGTTTACGAGCTATTACATTTTTCTTTTCAGATGCAGGCTTCTACGTTTGATTATCAAATGACTACTGGTTTTAGATACCTCGAATTTTGGTTGGATAAGGGATTTTGTGTCCTTTGCTTAATTAGAGGCCTACAGATTTGCATAGCATTTCACCTTGTAGACACGACCAAAACCACCCTCTCCAAGTTTATTTCCTTCTGAGAAGTTGCTTGTAGCATCTGCAATCTGAGAGAACTCAAACAATGAGAATTCAGAACTATTTTCCTCCATCCTCCAGATCCTTATGGCTTCCTCTCTGCTTGAAGGGGCAGCCTCTTGCAACTGCGAGTTCATGTTTCCTGAACCATATAGGCAGTGACGAAGATATTTTTTACGCATGAGATATATACAAACTAAGGTATCGGAAAACAAATTCCATACTGTTGCCTCGATGTCTTGATCTGATCCACAGAGCAGAGAGAAGGACGCAGAAAAATAGAAGTGAAATAGACGCCGGAACTGCAATTATCCAGATCTTGCTCTTGATTCCTGAAAGGGATCCATAGATACAGTCAGATCACTAACCGCCTACTACTTGCTAGTCTATTTCACAAAATTGTTGTTGGTCAGGCTATGCTCCGTGTTGAGCTATTTTCAATTTTAGGTATCGGCCCGGTACAGGTCTTAACATGGGCTTAAACATTGTACCAAACAGGCTAGACCCAATTTGGTTTAGATGGGCCAACCAAGCCGAGCAGGTTAGGCTGAAATGTGCTATTGTCTAGCTGAGCATTGGTCTTATCTATAAAAGAAAAGCTGACCATTGGTCAACAATTCGAATGTGTCAAGTCCTCTAAAAAAAACAGATTATTAGTCGCATGTTTTTTTTTTCAAAAAATAAGTTAAACACTCTCCTGCCTCCTTGTATTCAGGGTAAATCTATCGGATTGAAAAAAATTATCAGCTAGCGAAAATGAGCGATTCAACGAAATTTCAGAATTTCGTTCAAGATTTCGGATGAAATTTTCAAACTTCATTTGAATTTTGATGAAATTTAACCAAATTTGGAGAAAATTTGGAAAATTTTCGAACAAAGACAAATTCGGCCAAAATTTGACCGAATGTTTCCATTTCATTTGCAACTCCTTTTCTATCCCAGCCAAAGTTATCGAAACCGGTTTTGAATTTTTACATGAGAGAGTCCAGTGGGACATGTAGCACTGGTTTTCGAAAAATTTTGGTAGTTTTCGGACCAAAAATTTCAAATAAAAATCAGCCAAATTTAGTGTAAATTGGATGAACTCAGAATAGCTCATAATAAAAAAAAATATTTGAGCCCGGTTTGTACTCTAAGGATTCTTGGAAGGACCATTTTCAGCAATTTTCGACTGATTTTTATAACCCTGATCCCAGCACTGCTACCTCCCCGCCATTGTCACTGCCTCCGATGCAGTCACAACAATGATCAAGGACCTTTGGCACCTCGTCATTAGGAG
The DNA here is from genome assembly GCA_017311315.1 of Dendrocalamus latiflorus. NCBI lineage: Eukaryota > Viridiplantae > Streptophyta > Magnoliopsida > Poales > Poaceae > Dendrocalamus > Dendrocalamus latiflorus. The sequence continues at coordinate 23,411,949 of CM029644.1, read as the reverse complement.
TTTGTCATACAGTAAACGTTCACTAGTTAACTAAATACTGAATGTTTTTTTCTTTTTTAGTATTACTGAGTTGAAAGCTGAAAATTTTCCGAGTTGACAATTTTAAAATTTGAGTAGAAAGTTCACAAGTTAGGAGGTGTTAACTACTTAGCTAAATAGTGAACGTTCACATTACCAGGTTCAAATTACTAAGTTGAACGTTGGAAATTTCGAGTTCAAAATTAGAATTTTCAACTTGAAAGTTCCAATTTACAAGTTGAAAGTTATAAAATTGGGTTGAATGTTTAAATTTTCAAATTGAAAGATTCACTCGTTCACTAGATAGAGACTCCTTTTCTCAAAAAATTTCAGCGCACGGAGAAAGTGGGCCATTTTTTTTTAACTCGATCAAGTATTTTGCATATGTACCTCCTTTACTCGGCGGACTCACAGGCGTCACCGCTTCCGGCTGCGGCGGTGGCGGAGGCAGAAGCGGCGACAGTGGCGCAGGCGATGGTGCCTCTAGGCCTTCAATCCGCACAGTCGCATTGCCGATGTAGAAGGGGTACACCTCGAACCGGACGTTGCATCTCACCCCAGCCACCCTGTTTCCCAGCACCCCAGGAATCCTCTGAGCCACGCGCGCCATGACTCGCCCGAGGCACCGCCGGCACTGCGCCGCCGTCAGGTCGGGCGTGCACTGCGCCAAGCTGTAAACCTTCATCGTCTGCTCCCCCGCGTCGAACACGGCCTCGCCTGTCGCCATCTTTTTATTGGGATTCTGGCTCTCTGCCGCGTGCTCCGCCGTCTCGTTCAGAAGCCTCGCCACGAGCGCGTCGAAGCCGCGCGCCACTCCGTCGGGCTTCACCATCACCGTGCTGTTGAGGACGACCTCCGGCGCGTTGTCTGTGGTGGAGAGGAAGTCCTGGTCCGAGAAGCGCATGACGCAGCCGTCGTAAAAGAGGGCGGAGTCCTTGTAGTACGGGCATAGGATCTGCGCCTCGTTGGAGGCACTGGAGAGGCACTCGTAGCAGGTGACGTTGTCGGGGGTGTCGCCGCGGCAGAGCGCGAGGCCGTAGACCGCGTCGGGGGAGTCGCCGTTGACCACTGTCGCGAAGCCGGTGCCGGCAGTGAAGGTGGGGTATTTGGCGAGGTAGGATGTGGCATACTGGACGTTGGCTTGGTAGGTGCTCTTGGCCCTGTACTTGCCGGTTTTGCCGCAGACGGTGGCGTAGCTGTTGCCGCTGGCAAACCGCGGTGGTTGGAATTGGAAGGAGAGGAGGAGGATGGCGACGAGGGCGAGGCATGGCAAAGGCATCATGGTGCAACCCTGATTTAATTTAGCGCTCTTGTGCACACTTGTGAGTTCGTGTCTTGTTTAGCTAACTGTTTGTGATCGCTAGCCAGCCTTCTCGATCCCTATCTCGACGATCAATGTTTATACCGAAAACACATACGGCCTTATGCTCTTATCTGTAGTCCCAAATATATCAGAGGATCAGTAACGCTTAAATGTGAGAGAAACCTGTCCTGGTCCTCAAGCAGCGCCTACTTACGTACCACACGGTACCAATGAGCGACGGTTCTGCATATCAAAGAAGTAATCGCTAGCTAGGTCGACCGATCAAGTAGACAAGTACCGATCATTGTCGCGACATGCATGCGACGAAACTAGCGGCTGGTACTACTTAGCCTGTCGTGCACGTCGGTCACGCGCGCTAATTTGTTCAACGTGCGTGTGGAAGAAAGCATGCTCATGCAGCAATCGATCAGCAGCATGTACGCTTGATTTAATTGGAAACCGGAAGTGTGGGGACTCGAGAAAAAGGAAAGGCTAGCTTCAGATATACTTCCGGCAGGAATTTTTCTAATTATTGTAGAAAATAACCTGTTTTATATGAAATTATTACGTTCCAAATAGTTTTAGACTTCTGGCGCATGAAGAAACAGGAATTACACAAAACACGTCTATTTTAAATGAAAATGACTTCAGGCGTATGCATTTGACGGGAAGCATGAATTGCACAAAACCCGTCTATTTTAAACGAAAATGTTAAACCACGAGTGCTTGTGGCTACACGCGTTGTTGTGGCCATCCAATGTGCTCGGAGATTCATGCTGCTTGGGGAGAGACAAGCTACACGTGCGCATACGGTTCACACGTATTTGAGAGGAGCACACTTTGGAGGGAGGATGGGATGGATGTTTGAATTTGAAATATTTTGGAAGGAAAATTAAAATTTTTGAACATTTTTGGTCCATTTGTTGTTCAAAATTTTGGTATCATTTTCGGTCAAACTTTGAACAATTTCTCCATTCATTTTTCCAGTCGAATTTTGAACTTTTTTTGTTCATTTCCTGGTCAAATTTTGAACTTTTCTATTCATATATTTGATACATATTTCCCTAAAATTTTAAACTTTAGTATGTATTCTTGGTTCATTTTTCTTAAAATTTTGAAAAATGTTTTCAATTCATATATTCAATACATATTTTGGTGCATATATTTGTAAAATTTTGAAAATTGGTACGTATTTTTGGTAGAAATTTTTTGTAAAATTTTGAAAATTATTTTTGGTACATATTTTCGGAATTCTTTTGAAATTTAGCCATGTATTTTTGGTACATATTTTTCTTGCAGTTTTGTTATTTTTCTTATAATTTTGAAGAACAACACAATTCTGATTTGCAGAAATTCATGTTCACACCTAGACTAGTACATCTTTTCAAGCAGCGCCTACTAACGCACCACGGTACGAATGTGTGACGGTTCTGCATGTCAAAGAAGTACCCCCTCGGCCCACAAATATAGTTGGTTTTTGATTTTTTTTATAGTCTCTAATATAAGATTTTGACTATGATTTATTAATGTAATACATAAGAAAAAAAATAATAAAAAATATATATCATAAAAGAATTTTGAAAGATAAATCTAATGGTATTATTTTCATGTATTCCATCTACATATTTTAACATATATAGTTAAAGCTTAAAAAGATTAACCGTAACCTATGATGACCTAAGAGCAAGTCCAATAATAGAGCCAAGTGTTTGTCTATAAGTCAAGTTATAAGAGCCAAGTTATACAATAATTTGTCTACAAAAGGTTTTTTTATTATTATGTGGTACCATGTCTCACATTCTCTTTCCTATTCCTCCTCACATACATTTATTATCTAGGCCCACCACTGCATAGGCTCCCGTGCCCAGCTTGTTGCTTGCATGAGAGCCAAGCTCTCATCTCTCTCCTCTCTTCTCTCCTTCACATTAGCAAAAATACTGATTAACTTGGCTATAAAATCATTATTATACTTGCTCTAAGTAATAGCTAGCTAGGTCGACCGATCAAGTACTGATCATAGTAGTGACAAGCATGCGACGAAACTAGCGGCCGGTACTACTTAGTGGCCTGTCGTGCACGTCGGCGACGCGCGCTAACTTCAACGTGCGTGGAAGAAAGCATGCTCATGGAGCAATAGATCAGCAGCATGTGCGCTTGACTTAATTGGAAACCGGAAGTATGGAGACTCGAGAAAGAGGAAAAGATAGCTTCAGTTATACTTCGGGCAGGAAGTTTCTAATTAATGTAGAAAATAAGCTGTTTTATGTGAAATTCTTATATTCCAAATAGTTCTAGACTTATGGCGCATGAATTTGACGGACACAGGAATTACACAAAACCCGTCTATTTTAAACGAAAATGATTTCTGGCATATGAATTTGACGGGAAACAGGAATCACACAAAACCGGTCTATTTTATACGAAAATGTTAAACCACAAGTGTTTATGGCTACACGCGTTATTGTGGCCATCCAATGTGCTGGAACATTCATGCTGCTTGGGGAAGTTACACGTGCACATACGGTTCACAAAAATAATTTGTGCATCTGAGAGAATAGGAAATACAAGTCATATGTATTTGACAGGAGCACATTTTGGAGGGAGGATGGGATGGACGTTTGAATTTGAAATATTTTGGAGGGAGGGAAAATTCAAAATTTCGAACATTTTTTGGTCCATTTGTTGTTCAAAATTTTGTTATCAATTTTCGATCAAACTTTGAACATTTTCTCCATCATTTTTCCAATCGAATTTTGAACATTTTTTTGGTTCATTTTATGGTCAAATTTTGATCATTTTTCTGTTCATATTTTTTATACATATTTCCCTAAAATTTTGAAAATTTGTACGTATTCTTGGTTCATTTTTCTTAAAATTTTGAAAATTGTTTTTGGTTCATAGTTTGGTACATATATTTGATTTTTTTCAAAATTGGAACGTAATGTTGGTACATATTTTTGCAATTCTTTTGAAATTTAGCCAGGTATTTTTTGTTACATATTTTTCTTATAGTTTTATTATTTTTCTTATAATTTTGTAAGTACAACAAATTCTGATTTGCAGAAATTCATTACCAGATCTAGACTACAACATTTTTTCCATACACATTAGCACAAATTTTGAGACATTACAAAAAAAATTTCAGGATGGGGACAAAAATCAAAAGAAAAAACAAGGTGGAGGTGGCAGCGGCGCTACCACCACCTGTAACATCCCACCTTCCTAAAGGCTTTTTGATTAAATTCAAAATCACCATTTCTACATTGCCTTGCTTTTTCAAAATTTTCTGCATTAAAGAAAAGTTTTCTTAATTTTCTAGCAGACAAAAATGAATTTATTTGATTAATTAAAACCTAATGAAGACCTGCTAATAATTTATTTAACTTCTAAATTATCTAAGGTGCCTCTCTTAGTTTGCTAATTTTGAAAATCAAAACTTCTTTTTAGGAATAAAATCAATTGGTAAAAGAATTAGAAATCAACTCTTGCTCTCAGGCTGCATCTGCTATTGTTGGCCCAGCCCATTACTATTTTGACCTAGATCCGGCTTGCTTGCCATCCTCTGACCGAGCCGCCTCCTCCATGTAGTTGGCGTATTTTTGTGCATGCGCCTCCTCTCTTGTTGCCCTCCCGAAGTCACTGACAACTCAAACCCCATGTGGTAGTAATTTTCATCCACCTCTTGCCCGCATGCAATGACAGCATGGCCTCGCTTGGAGCTGCTCCGCGTACCAGCTGTCGCTCTCCGTAGCTACCCAATAGATCCAGAGGACATGCCATAGTCATCACCGTCCACCTCAGCACCTCCACCGCCCTCGAGGGCCAATAGCCATGTGTGTAGATGCCGAGCGGTGTCATCACTACCGTCGCCTGTGTCCTCTCGGACCTAGAAACAACATCTCCAGATCCAGGAAAAACTAGTACACACAATGGACACCAAAGATAAACATGAACCATAATGACATTTATTAATTAACCAAATATGGGTCTTATATCCAAAGTTTACATCAACAACCCATAGGTCAAATTTAAATAATAGCAGTGGAAGAAAAAGCTAAAGTGGAAGAAGGCCAATTAGTCTGCCCATAGGCAAACGACTGTGGGACATAGTCAACTCGTCAAGGTTCTCACCGAAATTGAAGCAGTCCTCCTCTGAGCAACAGTAATTAGGCATGAGTACAAAATTTACTTCGCAAGTTACACCAATAACAGAGTTAATGCATGCAAGAGTACTATCAAGGAAGGCATAATATGGTTATTTGAACGTAAAGCGAAATTGACAAGTAAAATACAGTAAATAGATGTAAATTGCCAAATTTAATACAATAAATAAATAATATTTTAATAAACTAAATACTATTAGTGTAGGTCCAACCTAACACTAACCTATCCATGGACATTCCACCCGGACCATCTTTTTCAAAAAAATTCCTCATTTTTTTTATTTTACCAAGTTTTTTTTAAAAAAATAAAAGTCTAATCCATGAAAAAACTTTACTCATCTTGCCCATAACCGTAGGCACGTCTATCCAGTATAGTTGATATACTCGGTAGAGGTTATACAACTTTATCTACAAGAGATAATCAACTTATAATGCCCATCTGACATAATTCCAATGGTGTGCAACTAAAAAATTACACAAGACCTTTACAATGCGAAATCTTCAACTTGGCTGCGCCCCACTAAGGTTTCACCATAACATAGAATCTACTAAGATGGGGCCCGCTCTTGTGCCATGTGAGTTACCAGTGGTCCTACCACACCCACATTCAATCTGTAGCGAAACCAAGGTTGGGACCTGCAAATTAGTTATCCAAGTCTGTCCCATACCATACTTGTAGTCATACGAAGTGTCTTGTAGCAGTAGTTCACAGACCGGTCCTTAATTGACTTAGGCAGACTTTCAACCTATCCACCTCGTGCCACCAAGCACTCATCACCTAACCATTTGTCTAAATCTAAACCATGCTTTTATTTTATTTTTAAACATTTAATAAACCACCTTGACACTCCAACATAAACGATACATTTTAAATAATCAACATTTCATGTGAAAAGGTATCCCAAATCTAGAATCATTTCTAAGCATGTCTAAGCTTTCCTACAAAATTTCTAGCCAATAACATTGTATGAACTAGAGTGTTATCTATGGTGACAAGGTATTGTGTGATCAATGCAAATTTTGGCCATAAACAAGAAATTGGAAATTATCTACAGTTTAAACCAGAATTCGAACTATGCTTGAAATAAAAATAAGCATGCATAACAATTTAAAATATAATATAAATAATTTAAAATACTAGGTTCAATATGATTAACGGAGTAACTTGCCTTGCTTAGTGGTCCGGTGCTGAAAATCATCAATGAAGTCGTGCTCCTCTGAAACATCGAAGTCAACTCATGAAAATAGCCAAACACAAACAAAGTTTTATTAATCCACAAATTCAAATAGCGGTTTAGGATTTTAGATGAATTTAAAAAAAAGAATGGAATCAAATGGAGCTAGAATGGGATATCAGAAGGAAAGCACTATTTTGGAATTTCTAGATTTTTGGATTAATTTTTCTAAAAGAAAATCAAAATTACAATGCGAGCAGGGAATTTTGGATGGCTGAGTCACTGACATGTGGGGGGTCCACAGTGGACCGGGCTTATAAGTTGACTGGGTTGGTTTGGCTGACATGGCAGCTACGTGGTGCACAGCGTTGCTGGTTGATGTGGTGCCGATGTGATGGCGGCACAAGAGACTCGAAGGTCGCCGATGCTCCAGCACACGATGGTGGGCGAAAAAGAGAGAGGGCGATGCGGAGAACTGGTTTTACCTCAGTGCGGTGCTCGAAAGTGAGCGGAGATGGCCAATGGTGGTGCTCGGTTCTGGCAAACTCGGGCTTTGGCGGTGACTTCACATGGCAGAGGGATGATGGAGGTCGGTGGGAGCACAACAAAGCTTGTGGTGGTGACAGCAAGGCTTGGCATGGCTCGAGATGGTGGCAATTGGTCGCCATTGATCTCAGCGGTGCTTAAGCAAAGGAAGAATGGCACTAGGAGGCTAGAGCTTGTGAGGGAGCAATTGAGAGGCGGGTGGAGTGGTGCTTTGCAGCGCTAGGGCCGCCTTATATGGGGCCGAGGAGGGGGCACAACTCCATGATTTCTTGCTAGAGATCACACTAACACCAAATTGGGAAAGGGAAAGGAAGGAAAGACAAGGCACGGGGAAGGAGGGGATTCGGCTGGTACTTGTGGGTAGAGGAAAAGGAAAGCAAGGCGGAGGGTTTCCTTTAGTGGCACAGTGAAAAAATGAAAGCGAGGAAGTCTAGCGGAATCAGTGGTGGTGGTGTCGGGAGGAAGAAGAAGGAAGGCGAGGAAGAAGGCCTTGACGGGCAGTGATAAAGAAGTCGGCTTGGGCGACCGCCCAGGTGCTGTGTAGGCACTCGGCGGCGGCAGTCCGTCGCGCCTCGGGAGAAAGGCAGGAGCTAGGCAGCGAGGTGGGTTGTAGGCGGTCAAAGGTGGCCTGGGCAGGGATGTTGACCGAGCAGCTACGGCGGGCGTTCAGTGGCCGCAGTGGGCGTTCGGTGGGCAAGGCAGCTGTGTTGGCCACCTAGGCGGGCTAGGCGGAGAAAAGAGCATGGAGTATATAAATAGAGGGAGGGAATTGTTGCCAAATACCAAATACCAATAGTGGAGGGCGCCGCACGGGTAGCTAGGGTTTCTTCGCGTGTGCACACGGGGCTGCCACCACCGCCGACTGGCTAGATTCTACCTCGCCGTCGCCGGTAAACACCACCTCACTACCTCGCTGGATTCCACCTTGCTCATCCTCCCAGGTGCGTTCCACCTCCTCCCCTCGACTTCTCCCCTTCATTGTGTACTTGTTATATTCCCTCCGGCCTTCGCTTGTGCTTGTCCACCGTCTTCTCTGCCTTCCCTTCGCCTTCTCCACCTCCCCTCCCCCTTCGCCCTCTCCATCTCCTCAGTCCCCCTCCCCCTTCGCCTCCCCACCGCCACGCCGTCATGGCTAGATGGCCCCATAAGGGCGGAGACCGGCGGGGACTATGGATGGCGAGGGAGGGATTGAGGGAGGGAGCAGTGAGGGAGACTGAGGAGGGAGCAGCCGAGGGAGGGATTGAGTGAGTGAGAGAAGCCGGAGGCGGTGCTGCCGAGAAATGGAGAGCGAGCGACTGAGTGAGGAAGCGACTGGTGAGAGAGAGAATGGCAAGAGCAACTGATAGCCATCGGCGGGTGATGGACGAGTTTATCTTACGATTATTACCTCATAGCAATCAAGCAATGCAACCAATAATGCATGTTTTAGTTATTTACCTGTTTGATACACAATTGCATTCTATTACTGCTTTGATAATTACACTTTTATTCATACTTTGCTAATCTTTAATTCTTTATGCATAAGTTTGTCAATCCAATTGATCTCAAGGTAGTAGTTTAAGCACTCAAGAGCTTAAGTGGCAACAAAAAATTACAGAGTCAATTTGGAAAGAGAGGCTTCATAAGGTGAAGCAATGTGTGGCGAGGTGGCTTTACGTATCAGGTATATCTTATCTTGTATCATATTTTAGGTGGCTTTAGGTGTATTGTTCAATGCAATTAAATATTAATTCATGTATGCATTAACCTTGTATCATTTTTACTCTTTAGGTGTACCGTTCAATGCCATAAACAGTGATGAATTCAAGCAAATGATCGAAGTCATTGGTCGATTTGGCCTGGGATTCTTAGGTCCTTCCCAATATGAATGTCGAGAGCCATTGTTAAAGGAAGAGGTGGCAAGAACAAGTGGTTTGTTGAAGGCACATGAGGAAGAGAGAGTCATGACCGGGTGCTCTATCATGACCGATGCTTGGACGGACCAAAGGAGGAGGAGCATAATGAACTTATATGTGCATTGCTCATTGGGGACATATTTCCTAGAATCAAAGGAGGCCTCGGAAGATGCACACACAAGTGAGTACATCTTGGAGTATGTGGATGCTTGGATTGAAAAAATAGGTCTACAAAATATTATGCATGTAGTGACGGATAATTCTTCTAACAACATGAGAGCAAAAAAATTGTTGAAGGCCAAAAGGCCAACTATCTTTTGGAGCTTATGTGTAACGCACACCATAAACTTAATACTTCAAGGAATGGGTACCATGGCAAAGTATAAAAAGACACTTGATCAAGCGAAATCTTTGACCGTTTTTATTTATTCACATCACAAGATATTGGCATTGATGAGGCGACACACAAAGAGGAGAGATATAATAAGACCGGGGGTGACTAGATTTGCTTCGGCCTTTCTTACTTTGCAAAGTTTGATTGAGAAAAAAGTTGAACTAAGGGCGATGGTGCTAAGTAAGGAATGGGAAGAATCTGCTCACACTAAAAAGGGCATTGTGGCAATAGGGATACTCATTAGTAGGTCCTTTTGGCATGGTGTAAGTAATATGTTAAAGGTATAGCCTACTTTGACACTTCTTATGATACAAGCCTACTTTGCCACTTCTTATATTGTATTTTGCATTGCTCATTTGCTTGAAGGTTTTTGAGCCATTGGTCAAAGTTCTTCATATGGATGATGGAGATGGTCCATCCATAGCCTTTCTTTATGGAGAAATTCTAGAAGCTAAGAAGCAAATCAAAGAGTCCTTGAACAATACAGAGAGTAACTACAAGTTGATAATTGAAACAATTGATGCAAAGATGAAGGGAAAACTTGATTCTCCATTGCACATGACGGCATACCTATTGAATCCATATTACAGTTATCGTGATCGATCAATCTTTTTGGAACAAACCACAATGGATGGATTCATTGAATGTGTCAAAAATCTTTTATCATGGTGATGAAGAAGCGATGGATCACATGCTCAATGTTGACTTTGACATTTTCAAGGAAAAAAGAGAAAACTTTAGGAAAACTCCTGCATGACTTGGATGTCTGATCTTATTCCTGGTAAACTTGTTCTCACTTCTCAATTAAAATGAACCAATGCATGCAAATTGTCTTTTGTCCATTACTAATATTTTGCTTCCTATTATGTAGCCAATTGGTGGTCTAAGTATGGATGTCATGTTCCTCGCTTGCAAAGATTGGCTATAAGAATTCTTTTCTTGACCTCAAGTTCATTTGGGTGTGAAAGAAATTGAAGCACTTTTGACATGGTTACTCACTAACACAGTAACTCTTAAGTTTCATCTCTTATGTCACTATTTCAATTTAAGTTCTTAACTAACCTTTATTTTGCAACTTGTAGATACATACGAAGAATAGAAATAAATTAAATACTCATCGCCTCAACAATCTTGTCTATGTTCAATTCATTGCAAGACTTATGAACAAAAAAGAAAAGAGCAAATCAAAGAATATAGATGTCCTTTTAGCTTCGCACGCTATTTTTGCTCAAGGATGGGTTATTGAAGGTGGGGATGAGGAGGTTGATCCCAAGACGGGCCTTTCATGGAAAATCATTGAAGAAGCAAGTGGGGCTAATGAAGCCACACACCTCGTAGGAGCACAAGAGTAAGAGAACTTCATGAGGATGATTTTGAATCCAAAAGTGAAGAGGAAGAGGAGGTGAACGAGGAACTTGAGGATATTGAGTTCGAATCCGCTCAAGATGAAATGATTCCAACAAAGGATTACGGTCAAGAGGACGAAGGTTGACCATTTTATCTATGCATGCTACATTGTTAAAGTTTCTTTAAGAATTATTTTGCTATGTGTGGTTGAGAACTTTTGGTGTGAGATGTTGTGAATTATGTTTACATGTGATTGTGAACTTATTTTATACTTTTATTTGATCTATGTGGCTATGTTATATTGTCTTGCAGTCATTTCTTATTTCTTTCATTCTTTCATACTTACATAGAAGTCTAAAGAACAATAGTTGTATAAATTGATCCACATACCAAGATTCTCATGAATTGCTTAATTGTTAATGTGCAAGTTTACATGAAGCATTTACATCAAGTGATAAAGTATCCATCATTATCTGTCATATTTACAACATTACAAGTTATTCCAGGTAACTATTCTTCCTCCAAACATCATATATGTCTTGACTCGGCAGTAGCACATCATGCTAAAGTCGGTTGCCTAGTCCTTGCCTAGGCGCTAGGCCCCTGCTTGCTGCCCGCCTAGCGCCTACTTGAACATTGCTGACGGGTGGGGCTGGGAGGTCGGCAAGAGGGGAGGCGTGCGAGCGAAGCAAGCTAGGCCGTGGGCGACGCATCACATGAGGTGAGCAGATGGTAGGCTAAGGAAGGAGAAAGGAAATGGGCCAGGCCTAGGAGGGAGGAAAATTTGGGCCCACAAGAATTTTTGGATTTAAATTTGTTTTTGATTTAAGAAAAATACAAAAATTCAATAAGGCTTAGAAAATACCAAATGGAGTCCAACAATTCCAGAAAAATTCACAAAAAATCAAATAAGGCATTTTGGACTCACTAAAATTATTTCCAACATAAATTTAGTTTTAGTTTTATACATAAATTATTCTTAAATTTCATGAAATGAGAAAAACCATTTTAAAAACAAAAAATGGAAAATATTTTTAAAATTAAGGAAAAACTAAAATAACATATATACTATTTTATAATGTAAATAAATTAATTTTAATTTTGTTATTAGTATTATTTTTGAAATAAAATCCTAGGCTGTGACACATTCGACCGCGCCGCAACTGTCCATTGCTTTCCCACCCAAGCCAAGCCTACACTAACCATCAAAGCATGTAGCGCATCCTATCACATTGAAGCAGGGAGGCCGACGTAGCACTTCTGTATCCTATCAGAGATGGTGCATGGTGCCATTGGTGTGTTCAACTGCTCCATTGGACTATAGGTGGCCTATGGAGGCGTAGCATACCTTGATGCCCATGCAGTCATAGAATTCCTAGAATGCCATTGTGTCAAGCTACAAACCAATGTCGACCATGATTTCTCTAGGGACCCCAAAACGGCATATGATATTCTGCTAGAGGAATTTTTATGCCACTGTAGAGGTGATTTTAGCAAGGGAGACTGCCTTGACCCACTTGGAGAAGTAGTCAAGCCATGATGATGAACCAAAGGTCCCCGAAAGCGTGGGTCAGTGGACCAATGATGTTGAGCCCCCACGCACCAACGGCCATATTGGTGGAATTGGCTGGAGGGGGTTGGACAGTACGTGGGCGAATCTTCCTATCCATTGCCATCCTTAGTAGTTCTTGTCCAACTCCCATGCGTCCGAAGCTACCGTGGGCTAGTAGAAGTCTTATCTAAAGGCTTCCCCACGAGGGCATGCAGGGCTATGTGCAAGCTACATAGGCCACCATGAACCTCTGCGAGGAGCTCCTGGCCCTTTCGACTCGAGAGGCATCGTAGAAGTAGAGCTCATACAACTCATTTGCAAAGCACCCCTTCTGCCATGTTAAAGGTTCTCGCCTGGTGCACCAATATTTGAAACTCCTATGGGTCATCTGGCTCCTTGATTTCCTAGAGAAAAGCGATGATTGGTTACCTCCAATTATCCTCCTGGTCGATGTGCAGCACGCAGGAAGGCTCCATATGTTCCCGTGGCATTGCAGCAGAGGTGAAGACTTCAAAGAACACACCAGAGGGTGGCTCGCGTCCTTGACTGGCAGCTTTTGCCAGGGCGTCTACTTCTACATTGTCAGCTCTTGGTATTGACTTGACGGTGACCCCTAAAAAGTGTCGCTCCCTCGCCCTAACTGCGTTAAGATATTTAGTGTGGCTGGGGTCCTTGGCCTGACAGGATTTGTCGATGTGCCCCGCAAGTAAGTGGAAGTCATTGTGCATGAGCACTCTTCTAGCTCCGAGTGCCTTCACCTTAAGGAGGCCGAATAGCAGGACTTCGTACTCTGCCATGTTGTTGGTCACTTGGAAGTTGAGGCACGCTGCATACACTGGGCTTCAAACCTTGGGGGTTGTAACGACGGCCCCCACCCCCACGCCCAAGACGTCGTATGCACCGTTAGTGTACAGGGCTCATGCTAACTCCGGAGGTGGTTGATAGCTCAACTAATGCGTAGGGGTCCATTCCATGATTAAGTCCGTTAGTATTTGTGACTTTATTGTGGTGCATGAGACGTAGTTAATAGAAAAGGGAGGTAGCTCAGCTATCTATTTGCTGATGTAGCCTGTGGACTCTTTGTTATGTAGCATCTCCCTAAGGGGAAGGACAAGGGCACAATGATCTTGTGAGCTAGAAAATAATACCACAGCTTGCACGAAGCCATGATCAGAGCGTAAACCAACTTCTCTAGCTTGGTGTATCATGTCTTAGCTCCCCACAAGGCCTCATAGATGTAGTACATCGGTTGCTAAGCAAAGCCCTCTTCCAGCACAAGGACCGCTTGACTGTGTGTGGCATTGTTGCCATGTACAACAAGAGCAAAACCTCTGGTGCTGGACACATGATCCTAGGGAGTTTGACGAGGTACTCTTTTAACTCATGGAAGGCCCACGCACACTCATCGGTCCATTGGAAGTTGCTGGAGCCACATAGTGTTTTGAAGAAGGGGAGCACCTACTCCACATCCCTTAACAGGAAGTGGCTGAGGACAGCGAGGCACCTTGCCAGCCTCTGGACCTCCCTGACGATCTTGGGAGCCTCCATGGATACTATGGTATCAATTTTGTTAGGGTTAGCCTCGATGACCTTACCAAACACCAGGAAGCCTAGAAACTTGATTGCTCGGACTCCAAAGACACATTTTTTGGGTTGAACTTTATACCGATGCAACAGAGGTTGTCGAAGGTTTTCTGGAGGTCCACACCATGGGCAGCCACCCGCTTGCTTTTGATGACCACATCATCAATGTAGGCTTTGACATTTCAACCCAACTGAGATGTAAGGACCAGGGCGATGAGCTTGGTTAAGGTTGCCCTGGTGTTCTTTAGCCCGAAGGGCATCCTAACGAAGCAATATGTCCCGCTGGGGACTATGAAGCTTGTTTTGGCTTCATCTTCCTTGGCTATATAGATTTGGTGGTATCCTGAGTATGCATCGAGAAAACTCATCAATTCACACCCCACTGTGGCATCTACCAATTGATCAACACATGGCAAGGGGTAGTTATCTTTAGGGCATACCTTGTGGAGGTTGGTGAAGTCGACATACATGCGCCAGCTACTATTCGTCTTCTTGACCAACACTAGGTTGGAGAGCCACTCGGGGTGGACCACCTTCCTGATGATGCCAGAGATGATCAACTTGGCCACCTTCGCCTTTGCGGCCTCCTACCTATCCAGGGACATTCCCCTTATTCACTGCTTGACGGGCTTTGCGTTAGGATGCATTGCCAGCTTGTGCTCGATGGTGGAGTATTCTACTCCTATGATGTCAGTGGGTGACCATGAGAAAATGTCTGTGTTCTTGCGAAGGACTTCCATCGAGCTCTATTCAGCCTTTAAGGTAAGGCCTCCCCGACCGATACTTGTTTTGATGAGTCATTGCTGTTGAGCAGCACCCTGTTTACCTCACCGTTTGGCCTCTGCTTTGGTGTCCCCCTGGTGCAGAGGGTGGGGCTGCTGTGGAGGGAGGGACAAGGCCTTCGCTTACCTCATGCACCTTCCAAACAAGGCTGCTGTTGAGCAAGGTCCTAGTCACCAAATATCGTGATGATCCTCTAGGGCCTAGGAGCTTCATAGACAAGTAATTATGATACGGGACCATGCCAAATGCGTTGAGGGTGGTCCTTCCTAAGATACCATTGTACGGATACGTAAGATCCACAACGTCAAAGTTGATAACATCTATCCTGCTCTACTCTCCTTGGCCAAAGGCTACCTCAAGTGCCACTTGCCCTAGTGTGCTGACCAGGTGCCCTCCAATGCCTTGCAGGGGTATCCCTGGTGGCTCTAACTTGTTTTGAGGGATACCCCTCCGGTTGAAGGCATCGATGAACATGAGGTCTACAGAGCTACCTCTGTTACGCCTTGTGATGTTGGTCATGATGACCAATGGGTCTTTGTGGGGGAAGTCCATTCCCAAGGTATCCTCTATTGTGAAGGTGATGTCTACTCAGGCCCACACGGGGAGCACTTGTGTGGGGTATGTGGCAACATGGTGACGCGTAGGCCCTCCGTGATCGCTTGGAGGGGAATTCGACAGTCAACCCACTCGTGATGGCGTTGATCACAAGGCATGGGCTAGCATCAGGGGTCTGTAGCTACAACATGCTCGGCGGGAATGGACGAGCGGCACTTCTAGGGGGCTGTTGTACGTGTGCCACCACCGGCACCCTCGTATCTTGGACTCGCTCCTTGGCCACACTTTCACGGAGAACCACAATGGTGGGGCAATCGCACGTGATGTGCTCTCCCAGGTCCTATACTTCGCACCATGGCCCTTGTTGACACCTATCTTATTGACCTCGCCCCCTTCCACATCAGCGACCCCTTCAGCCACGGTCGTGACCTCCGAGGGCAGCATTCTCCTCGGTGCCCCCTTCGATGTCGAGGACATACCTGCCGCAGGGTCCCTTTTGCTACTTGTGGCCAGACCCCTCCTTCGGAGCAACTAGGCAGGCTTAGCTTCAGAGGCAAGCACCACGACGTCTGCTCTTGCGTACTCCTCCATCTTATCAATGAGCTTAGACATCGTTCTTATAGGCTTTCATGCATTGTATTATGCGAGCAGCCTCTTCTGGAGGCCGTGGATGGTGGCGTTGATGATGGTCATCTCATTGATGTCCTTCACCTGGCAGCGGACCTTCACGAAGCTCCTGAAATACTCCCACAACTTCTCTACTAGCATCTGCCTTATTGTAAAGAGCTGATCAGTATTGACTCGCTCTATGTAATTGCCTTGGAAGTTGTTGTACATGAGGTCCTAGACTTATTCCCATGCATACATGGAGTTGGATGTGATGGTGAAGAACCAGGACAGCGCGACTCCTTGGAGGGCAAACGGTAACCCTTTACCTTTGTTGAGTCGTCTCCCCCCACGTGGCTTCGATGGCCATCTCGTAGATGGGCAAGAATTCGTGGGGGGTCTATGCCTCCCTTATATGACTCCACTTTGAGCATTTTGAAGTCCTCTGGCCAAGTGCTCCATTACAAACCTAAGGGGGGACTTGGAGTCCACCCGCTGGGGGTGCTACGGGCACCAACGTTGGCCTAGTGGCTCTACGTCCTTTCCGCAGCCACCTCTGTTACCACCGTGGTAGGAGTTTGCTAACTCTAGGTTATCTACATCTCGTGCATGACCCTCTGTAGGTCCGCCAGCACCCGCTGCAACGTTCCACAGATCACCTCCAAGGCGTCTCTGCTTGTGCCTGGCGTAGGGACCAAGGTGCCCTCCATTCGCTGCACAGTGACAATGAGGGTGTCGGGGCCGGTGGAGACCACTACATGGATGATAGGGACACTAGTTTTGCCAAGGGGCCCTATGGTCGGGTCCTCCGTTCGTGACGCCTCCCGCTCCGTAGTTCATGCAACTACCGGAGAGCCATCTTCATTACCTATCACGGCCCCAGACACGGCTACTCCGGTGCGCCATTGCCATGGGGGCGGGGGGCCTTCGACCACCAGCTTCCTTCCTCTCACGCGTAGCAGTCTCGGTTGTAGTACTTCTCTTTTGCTTAGAGGCACGTCGTCGCCTTCCTCGATGCCATCATGTCCAAGCATCCTTGCTTCGGCTTGTAGCTTCTGCACCGCTCCCCATGGACAGCGCCAACTGTTGTGATTACACGCCAAACAATGGGTAATAGGGCTACAAAACGACCACAGAGGGGCTACCCGTAGTCTAAGATAGTAGGGAGTGGTATATAATGTATATGTTGTGCTTGTGTTATTGCCTAGGTCTTTTCTTTCAAAAAAATGAATTATTCCCCTATGACATCCTATGGACCATATTTATAGCCATGGAGAGGTTTTTATACAAATGTCTCATTTGGGGTTTGTAGTAGTAAGGGCAAATATGTCATTTTCTCTCGCATAGCCATTTTAGGCTTACCACGTAGTTATATGCGTAATAGGTCTTTTGGTGCAGTGGACTGATTGAGACAAGGTGGAAGCCACTCACCCAATAGTTACCATTTTGAAATAGAGCCAAGTAACTCGAATAATGCACGTCAAATTGTATGTAGAGAAGGACAGGCACCATGGTAAAGCACTCATGATTGAGCCGTGGTGTGAGATAGGGTTCTTTCGCACTTCTCTAGCAGATAACTGTTTGTGAGAGCTAGCCTTTTGTTCTGTATCTCTCCAGTCTCGACGATCATGCTTGATTATAATTTACACTGAAAAAACACTGGTGGCCTTATGCCTGTCTGTCTCAATGACTGCTACCCTGATCAGAAAATTAAAATCAACTTCAACTTAAGAAAGGCATAGGTCCTATTGTTCGTGCTACGCCTGCAAATGGACGGGGCTAGTTGTCGGAAGATTCTCTTTTAATTCCCAGAATTGCTACCCGACCACACAGAATTCCACCTATAATTCATACCTTTGATCTAGACGGTCCAACTAAATTTGGTAGATAGTTGTACGTCTGGCTGCATGGGCGTACACCTGTCCGCTCTTCTTTTTTAGGAATCTGGTGGTCGTTCAATCTGCACCTGAAGCCACGGAAGGTGGCAGCTGTGTGACCCGTCGTGTACGTACCTTGGCCTTGCTCGTTCAATGTGGACGAAAATTAGAGCGTGGTATCGATCGGCACGTACGTAACGTACGCATGCCGGCATGCAACAGGAGAGCGGACTCCAGTCAAACATGCATCATTATTCATGCATAGGGCGTGGTATCTAAGCCAACCCTAGTCAAACCCGTATACTACTCCGGTTAGGCGGATGAGCGCACGTGTGACATCCTAAAAGTACAGAAATAATGTAATTAAGAAAATCTAAAATCTTTTATCAATTTCCTATCTTATGTAAAATTTTCAACATTTATTTGAGTTTCTTGATTTGGTTCTTTGCTAAAAACTCAAATAATAAAATCAAAATCCTGATCGAGAACCGAGACTATGAAAATCAATCGGGAAGAATTTGAATTCCTTTGCAAATCCAAAACTAGAATTTGGAATTTCTAAATCAAGATTAGAAATTAAAAATCTCAGCTACATTAAAAATTCCATCTAATTATGATAATTAAAAATTCAAATTCTAAAATTACAAGATGTCCTTCGAAACTCGGATTTTGAAATCCAAAATAAAAATCGGTATCCGAAATTGGAGGGCAAAGCAATATTCTAAATTTGCAATCTGATTTCTTGAGCCAAGAATTCAATTTTTGAATTTAAACATAAATTGAATTTGCAAATCAATTTCAACCCTAAACTACTTTGCTAGTCATCTCTCTCTTCCTCTTTCTCCCTCTGCCAGTGGGCCCAGCCACTTCCCTCTCCTTCCCGCTTTCTTTCTCTTCCCCCTCCCTTTTCTTCCCCCGACGCCGAGCTGGCCCAGCCCTGGCCACTCGTGTCTCTATGCCTAGCGCCCGAGCCGTGCGCCTATAGTCAGCCTAGCGCCATCCTCTCCCCACCGGCCTAACCCCACCACCCTCCTATAAGAGGGCCTCGAGCTCGCCTCTCCCGTCACCCTAGTGCTCCTCCCTCCGTCTTCCTCCTTGAGCTGAGCCAACCCTACGCCCCCATCGGCCAAGGCTCCGCCGAGTGTCTCCACCCCTCCGGTGCCTTCCGGCAAAGTTCGCCCATGTCAAAACACGTCCCCAAGCTTCTTCGCCTCTCCCCTCAAGTTAATTGCATTTTGGCGCGTTGTACCCACCGGAACGGTGCTCCCTCCCTACCACCGGCCAACAGCACCTCCACCGCCGCCATCTCGCCTCAACTCTGCCACGACCCGATTCCTCCCTCCTGGAGCTTCACCACGGCACCCCAAAACTACTCCAACTGACAACCGAACCTCCCGTCCACCCCAGCTCGCCGGCCTCGGTAGCCTCCTCGCACCGTCGCCCGTGCCCGCCGCCAGCCCGGCTAGGCCTTCCTCTGGATCCTCCGACCACTAAGGTGAGTTGCCCATGCCATCCTCGTGCATGCGCTCCACTCCATTCTCTTCCCCTTCCACCTGTCTACGACGATGAACTGCATTGTCGGTTCATCTGACAAGGTGTTTAGAACGTGTGTTTATCCACTAACTACACATGATCTTTCTCTGACAACAACCACTACACAGTGAACGACCTCTTATATCTCTCTGACAGTAACTTTTGTCAAGCAATTATCATCCAAAGCATTAAGACGTCTTCTAGTGCAGAACAACTGTCGTCGCTTCACTACTATATAAAGGTTAACATTAAAGGGAGAGGGAGGAACAATTGACACAAGAGAGCACTAGCCACTCGCATAATTCGCTGTTGTAATCCTCTTTGTGGTGATTAGCAATTACATAGGATGTAGGGTTATTATTCTCTCATGAGAAGGCCCAAACCTAGATAAAATTTTCCGTGTCTTTACTCTGCATGTACATACGCTAGGTCTATTGAAAGAATCCCCGAATCCAAACAAATCATACATAAGATCGATATTAAAACATCGACAGTTGGCACCGTCCGTGCGGATCCTTTCCGAGACCTTCGTTGAAGACTCCAATAATTGCCTTGTCAACTAATTATCCCTTCTTTCTTACTGATGTCCTCATGAAAGATGAATGGAACAAGGAGAACTGGTTCAACTTGGCCGACTACACGAGTATCGACGTGGAGGCCTGCTACAGCTATGAGCAGACCATACTTTCTTCTGATGGTGGATGTCTCCCTAGAAATTCATCCGGTGATCTCGGAGACGACGCTGCTGGAAAGGCTAATGAGGGATCAAAGTCCTCCACAGTAGTACGCCCAATAGAGGACTCATCTGCTCCAAGCGGATAGGGTCAACTCAACCATGATGAGGGCTCGCAACATGACGATGGGTCCATTCCCAAGCGTTTGAGTCCTCATCTCGTGCAGTTTCAGAGAGCCCCAGACCCCGCCGATCGGGTAGCACATCGTCAATTCCTAGTGGTGACTCTTCAGATGACCCGACGAAGGCAATGGGTGGGCATACTCTATGTTCATCCGCATTCTCGTAGGGAACAGACCAAGCTAGGGACGGTTATAACCTAGACTTCCCCTACCTGGCAGGGTTTACTCTAGGCTGCCAGACAGTCTCGCTCGATGATTCTTCAGATGAGGGGGGCCTCCCTTAGAAGTAGAGATTCTAGATAGGAGGTTTTTGCCCGACCCTCTGATTCTCATCACCCTCTCAAAGGAAGGCCTGAGGATGCTCCCCGACGATCACACCCTCCCTTCTCTCATGGGAATGGTGACAAGACCTCCAGTGATGAGCCCGATCAGTACTCTGATAAGCATGGGAGAAATCCTAGAAACACTCACTCTCCTCTAAGGTAGCCCCAATTTGCATCAGGTGTCAAGGATCTTAAGACTACTCGGCAAAGGCGACTAGCCGCCTAGAGTGCTTTGCCTAGGGCGGGTCCAGTACCAGTCCGAAGAGGCACGAGAGCTTCAACAGATGAATGACTTGCTCGAGAACCCAACTCAAGAGCTTGCTCGAGTGCCGGGCTATGATCACTTCGCTGAAGACATCGCACAAAGGCTCCATGACATGATGGCCCAACTTGAGCAACCTCGCTGATGTTGCTTCGAGAGTCGATAAGGTATGATCGCATCTGGTCCTTCATGAAACTTGCCTATCAGGAATCGGTATGGTGACGGGGCATGTTGCACTCCCGATCGCAATACTGATCGAAGGAGAATGCCCTGGATTGCTTCAGATTGGCAAGTCGACACTCGGTCACCACTTCGAGCAAGGAACCTGCAGCAGTAGATGGACTATGAGTATCTTCCTCGAGTGGACGAGACCTATTATAGGTCCGGTCCGCCCACCATCGGGCATCGCCAAGTGCGTTCACCTGGCAATGTTAACTACTCGTTTCCATAAAGAAGATGTCAAGAGATTGTTGCCAAATGCCGAGCATTCATGCCCCAGCTCCGAGCAGTGTGCTGGCCACCGTGGTTTCGACCGGTGAGCATGGAGAAATTCGATAGGTCTTAGAACCCTATCGAGTTCCATCATATTTACATGACTGCGATTCGGGCAGTAGGAGGAGGTGAGCACATCATGGCCAACTACCTTCCGACAGTGCTCGAAGGATCTGCTTGATCCTAGTTGCTCAACCAGCCCTTCGAGTCAATCCATTCATGGTAGCACCTCTGCAGACCTTCTGATGGCCAACTTCCAGGGTACATACAATTGCCCTGGGAAGGAAGACGGCCTGCATCGAATGCGCCAAGGTAGCGATGAGACCCTACGGCAATTCATCCAGCATTTTAGCCAAGTTTGAAACTCACTTCCGGAGGTCTCTAACACTTATGTTATTAGGGCATTCAGATAGGGCATGTGCAATCGGAGATTCACAGAGGACATCACCCTGAAACCTCCAACCACCATCATCGAGCACTTTGAGATGGGCAATCGGTATGCAACTGCTGCTGAAGCGGTCGAATGGACCAGGACCATCGACCAGGCCAGCCGCCGTTCCAAGGAGCAAGGTGATGGCAATAAGAGGAAGGAGAAGGCCAAGAAACCCAGAGACATGGCCAAGAGCCACAGGCCTCGCACCGCAGGGTCGATGGAGGTCTTAGATATGGGCGACAAGGAGCCACACAACTCAAAACAACACTCCAACTGGGGCAAAGGCAAGGCACCCACGAGGAAGGAAAACAAGCCTAGATGGTGCCCTCTTCATAAGAAAGAGGGGTACAATCTTCGCAATTGCCGAGTTTTCCAGCAGAAACTCGAGGATTACTATTCCGGCAAGGGCCCGATTCCAACAATTGAGGAGTTGGGATAGTCAAGCGATCGAAAGCACTAAGTGAGGACAAGGACATGCCATTCCAGGATCCAAAGCACACTATCAAGCATATATATGGAGGTTCATCCGCGTACGAGTCCAAGTGATAGTATAATGCTATCGAATGTGAGGTAAACCCTATCGACCCTTCCTTTGTCAATAATTTGCCTAAGTGGTCGAAAGTCACCATCTCTTTTTGAGAAGAATGATTGTGCAATCCCCTCAACTCGATCTGGTCAATTTTTGATCGTGGTCAAGCCCACCATCAACAACTGTCGAGTGAATCGCGTGTTGATTGATGGTGGTAGTTCTTTAAATATTTTATTTGTTAGTGCCCTGGATGAGATGCAAATTCCTCATAACAGAATAAAGCCTATACGATATTCATTTCATGGAATCATACCGGGTTCTACGGCTAAGTCCATTGGCCAAGTTTCTCTGCCTATTATGTTTGGTTCTCTGAGCAACTTCAGGATAGAAAAACTCTCCTTTGGTGTGGTCGACTTCGATTTGGCATATAATGCCATACTCGGACGACCAACTCTGACACAATTTCTGATAGTTGTTCATTATGCATATCAATGTCTCAAGTTGTCAGGTCCCAAGGGAGTTATCACAATCCATTGTGATAAGAAAATGGCACAGACGTGCGATTGCAAGTCTCTCAAGATGGTCAGATAGCTACTAACTCGGGAAGTCACCAAGGTGCAGCTTTCGAGCAAGCACTCGAAGCCTAAAGTTGTGCCAAAGACGAATGAAGAAGTCAAAAGAGTCCCTCTGGACCCAGAGGAACCTTCGAAGACAGTTTGTATTAGGGTTACTTCCAACCCTGTATAGGAAGATGCCCTGACAATTCATGTCAGAATTAAACAAGCTACTTAAAGTAGGCTTCATAAGAGAAGTTGATCACTTAGAGTGGTTGACTAATCCTGTAATGCTAAAAAAAGTCTAACGGTAAGTGGCATATGTGTATAGACTATACCAATTTAAATAAAGCTTGTCCCAAAGATGACTTTCTGCTTCCTCGTATTTATAAATTGGTAGATTCTACTGCTGGTTGTGAAATGTTAAGCTGGTTGTCCCAAAGATGACTTTCTGATTCCATTTCGTGTCCCGAATGGCCATTAAATCCTAGATCTTGGCAGACTTTGTCACCAAATAGACAAATCCTGAACCTGTTTAGGATCCCCAACAGTACGATTCCTATGACTTGTGGACAATGTACTTCGATGGGTTGCTTACGTTAAGTGGCTCGAGAGCTAGAGTGGTCCTGGAATCACCTATGGGAGAGACCTTAAAGTATGTCATCCAATTGCTCTTTCCGGCAACTAACAATGTTGCTGAGTATGAAGGTTTGTTGCCTGGCACACGAGCCGCTAAGACGCTCGAGATTCGACGACTACTCATGAGAGGAGACTCTCAACTAGCCGTGAATCAAGTCGGAAAGGAGCATCAATGCTCAAGTACGACCATGTCTCAGTGCTTGTTGGAAGTATAGAAGCTTGAAAAGCATTTTTTGGTTTCAAGTTACAGTATATTCCTCAGAAGGATAAATTCCTCACAGACTAGTTGGCTCAGATAGCTTCTTCCTGATCACAAGTACCGCTGGGGATCTTCTTGGAACAGCTCCAGAAGATGTCTCTAGTCGAAGCACTAGAGACAACCCCCTAATGAGATAATCTCTCTAGAATACGAAGAGACTTGGATGGCAACCATCTACGACTACCTTCAGAAGGGTTCAATACCCGATGACAGTCCCATAGTGGATCGTCCTGCCCGTAAGGCCAAGATGTATACCTTTGTCGATGGAGTATTCTATAAAAGGGGTACTCAGGGAGTTCTCATGTGATGTATATCATAGAAAGAAGGATTAAAACTCCTTCATGACATACACGGGGGCACCTGTGGTGCACATACTTCCTACAGAATGTAGTCGGTAAGGCTTTTCGATAAGGTTTCTATTGGCCAATAGCCCTCAGTGATGCCAGAGATCTAGTTAAGAAATGTGTGCAATACTAGTTTCATAGCTGTCAAATACACCAACCAGCTCAGGCTCTTCAGATGATTCCTTTGTCTTGGCCTTTTGCAACCTGGGGTTTTGATATCCTGGGGTCGTTCCCAAGAGTGCGGGGGGCTTCGAGTTCCTCTTCGTAGCTATTGATACATTCACGAAGTGGATTGAAGCTGAACAGTAGCTGCAATAACAACGGAATCCGCAAAAAGATCCTTAATGAAAAGTGTAATTACTCGATTTGGAGTCCCAAGTCGGATAATTACACAACAGTAAGCAATTTTCGAGTGCAAAATTCCAAGAATTTTGTGGTGAATTAGGTGCCAAATTATGTTTCACTTTAGTCACCCATCCCCAGAGTAATGGGGCAGTCGAGCGTGCGAACGGCCAAATAATACAAGGAATTAAAACTCGAGTCTTTGACCAGCTAATAAAGCGCTCAGGGGCATGGGTTCAGGAATTACCTTTAGTATTATGGGTGATTCGCATGACTCCAAGTCGGGTGATAGGTGAAACTCCGTTTTTCCTAGTTTTTGGGGCTGAAGCCACGCTTCCTCCAGAACTAAAGATCCAGTCGGCATGAGTCGAGAACTTCAGTGACTCTAACCAAGAATAGTTTCGAGCGGATGATATCAACCTGCTCGAAGAAAAGACGAATCAAGCCTTAATCCATTCAGCGGTCTATTAGCAGGCCATGCGTAAGTACTACGATCGTAAGGTACAGCCTTGCAGCCTTGCTGCAGGTGACTTGGAATTGAGGAAAATCCAATCCCAGTCTAATCGAAACAAGCTTTCTCGCAAGTGGGAAGGTCCTTACACTATGGTCGAAGTCACAAATCCTGGCTCTGTACGACTTGCTATGGAAGACGGCCAAATTTTCTTAAACTCTTGGAATATCGACCAATTATGCAAATCTTATGTGGAAATATTTCTACCATTTTTCAATAACAATTTTAGTTTATGTAAATTTTTATTGCCGTATGTCTTGTAGAGCATATCTTATATTAGTTCGATCACTTCTAACACATCCAATTTGTTTGGCTGGTCAGATACATGAATACCACTAGCCAAAATCTCTCCTCTCTGCATGTGATCCTGCCCACTAGAAGGAGTTTCCTAGTGTCAGTTTATTCCTAACTCTTGGTACCAGCATATAATAAATTGTGTTGCCTACAAACACATTGAATGAATATAATAGAAGATAATCTAAGTGTTTATCCTTTGATCGTTCATGTCTTCGATTCGTTTAAACTAGGTCGAAAGGAAGTAACATCACCTAGTCGGTGTTACTCCTCTCTACATGTGGCCCTGCCCACTAGAGAGAGAGCTCCCTAGCATCACTCGTTCCTTACATTTGCTGCCAGTACGTGACAATCGAATTCGACAATGATGGTTGGATACATTACTCTGCTCTCTGCATACTTTACTCTGTACTATTTGCTTTGTTTCTTCACATAAACAAAGTAAATAGTCAGGGCTACGATAGAGTTGTCAGAATAATTTATTTCTAGTCATAATTTCATTTCTCTTTTATTTTTTTGTTTTTGTCTTACAAGTACTAATTGCTCAACGAGACAAGATGCAGGGATAGAAAGAAGTTCATTCACCATCCAAAGGTAAGTTTTTACAAAATTACTTCTATGTATAAACTACTCTATTTTGTAGGAGAGTAAGAGCCAAGTTCCATTTCGTTGGACACTTTTCATCCAAATGGCTCTACTTCTTCAATCAGGCGAGACGCCTCCTCCAAAGAACAGACGAAGCGTGCTCAATGGGATGTAAGTTCAGGCTCTGGTCGCATGCCTAGAGTTTTGCCAACGTATAGCTCACAGCGCCACGGACTGCATCCCTGATTAACTCCATCTAATCAGCCTTAAGAGTAGCCAGATGCTTTTTCAAAGTCTTGCCTTGCAGTAAAATTGTACTCATATGAGTAGATGAAGTCTCCTCAGTGGGAATCATCTTTTCTGCATTGAACTCACCGAGTAGATTGTTCAGAAGAATACCACAGTCTTGAAGGTTTGCCTTCATCGACTTCGTTTGTTCCTCACTACGAGTCACTACTTCAGAAAGGTGCTTCTTTTCGACCATGGACTCTGCGAAAGAGTTAGAGTTGGTCAAGGCAATACTCGTTATAGTCGTAAGCTTTTTTACAACAATATGGTCATAAGCTCTTCTATGACCACGTAGTTGTAAGTCTTACTGCGACTACTCCTTGGTTGTAAGTCTTTCTACGACTACATAGGTGTAAATCCTACAAGACTAGTTTCAAGAACTGGTCGAAGGTAAAGTTTTTTCACCTGATAGTTGAGTATTAAGCAAATTTATCCTCTCACCTTTCTCTTTGCTAATATGAATAAACTCTCCAATCACTTTGGTTTTGTCTTCGACCTCAGTGAGCATCTTACTCGATTCAATCTCTCTTTCTATTAAAAAGGGAAGATAAAAGAAAGGCCAGAAAAATGCATAGATAAACAGACTTAAGCTTCAGAGCTTACTGTTTATTTTCTCTTCCAAAGTTCTGGCAGTGGAGTTGGCTTTTATGAGGCTTATTGATAAATTAGCATTTTCTTCCTTTAGCCTTTGAGCGACAGCCCTCTTGTTCTTAAGCGCAGCAGCCAAGACCTCTGCATTTAGCCAAGACCTGTAAAGGTTAAAGCTAGACCTGAAGTTCCGATTGTGTGGTCAAGACATAATTCAACTATATAAGTTAAGAGACTTATGATGCCGCTACTTTCTTGGAGAGTTTGACATTTTATTTTCATAGGAGCACTAGCTGTCTGTGATACTCAACCACGATTATCATGTCTTCTCATGCTCTTTGGATAAGGAAAGGCAATGAGAAATAAGAAGAGACACAGTATGAACATTCAAGTTGTCAACACTCACATTCATACTCCTATGAGCAAACTTTCTGAGCACCCAACCGGAATCTCTGAGTTGGTCGAGCTCTTCGACCCTAGTCTGCCACACCTTCTCGAGACGTTTATCGTCAAAGATGTACTCCTCATTTGGAAGATCGTTGGGGTGTGGGACTAGGTTTTGAGCTTGACCAGAAGAAGATCCTACCACAAAAGGAGGATTAAAAAATGAAGAGAAGAAGTTAGGTTGAATTTCCTCTCTTTTTCTTCTTCTCCAGCACCTTGTTTTGCTACGACCACTTCAGTGGTCGTAGTCTTTGTGGTTTGGGCTATAGCTTTTGTCGCTGCAGTGGTCGTTTCTTCGACCACCTTCTCCGTTGCCTTTTTGATGGCGAGCAAAGCCGCAGGAGGTTTCTTAGTAGAAGCATCCTTAAGCGATGGAGAGGCCTAACTACAATCACAAGAAATGAATCAGTAGTTAAAAGACAAAGGTAAGATATAGTATACGTACTTGCATTTTTATACCTTGAGTCATTACTTTCAACGCGAATTTGGAAGAAACCTTCCCAGAGAGTGGTTTCTTTGATTTCTTTCCCACAACCACGTCTAGTTGTGGGAGAATGAGGACCTTCTCGACCACCTCCGGTCAAGAGTCTTGAGCCCCTTCGACCACGTCTGGTCAAAGATCTACAACAAGAGATGATATTCTCTCTTTTTCTTGTCCCTCCGGATGGTCGGAACCAATTTCAATCATCGGGACAATCTCCTTCCCGATCGCAGGTTCTGCTGACGCGGTAGTTTCCTTCACAAAAGACATAAAACTCTTCCAGATTACCTTTTTAAGACACTTGATAAAGCCTTCAGAAAGGCCAACTATGTCATTTTTGATGTTATAATAGAAGAGTACCTTGATCTTAGGAGTCTATTGCTTCAATACAGCTGCCCCTATTTCACTTGCTGCATCTATCTGCGTAATAAATTGATGAATAGGAGCACTCGAGGCAGCTAAATTAAGAATTTTAAGGGGGACAACATCATCTGTGCTCCCTTTTTTCTTATCAACTGACTTAAGCAGTCGACGCCATTTGGCCAGAGGAGTCTTTACTCTCTCCACATCTAAACCGACCACCATCAATTCGACCCCTTGGTCGTCTTGACGGAAATTCATACCAACGCTCTGAGAAGAGGAAGATACCACTTGGTTATGCTTTATGACTAAGAAGTCTTAAAGATGAAGTTGATTTTTCGTTTACCTTTAAGCGTTCTTCCCTCTCCTCAGCAGAAATGTCCACCAGGATACAAGGAGCCTCCACCTCAAACGATGGAGCCTTCTCGCAAATGGCCTTATCTCGGACCCCAGAGTAACAACTCTTAGATCCTCTGTGTAAATCACACTAGTCCAAGTTCAGCTAGTGCACACAGTAGAACAAAGATACATATCAAGCACAAATGATCAACTATATTAAATAAAAGAGTACGGCCTTATGGCCAAGTCTTACATTAGGCAAAACAAATAAAAGAAATAGCAGCAGAAACAAGTTGATAAATAGCGAAGCCTGACAGCCTGCCTACAGGCAGACAACTGTAATATGCGGTCTACTCATCCAAGTCATCACTGTAGTCAAAGTCATCCTCCTCTGAGATGAGATAGAAAGGTGAGTACAAACTTGTACTCCGCAAGTCACACGAAGAAATACAACATAATGATAAAGGCAACAAAGGAAGGCATATAGGGTTATTTGAGTGTAAAACAGCATTTAAAGAAATACAGTAAATAGATTGAAATTGCTAAATTTAATACAGTAAGTAAAAATAGTAACTGTAAACAAAATTAATATCGTCAGTGCAGGCTCCGACCAAACACTAACCTAACCACGGGCATCTCACCTGGACGATCTTTCCCAAAAGATCTCATATGACTTCCATCCATCCATACATTTTCAATCTCCTGTGGATTCCATCCATCCATAAGTTTTTCATAAAGCATTTTGAAAAACAAAATCTAATCTATGAAAAACTTTACTCAGCATGCCCATGACCGTGGAAACGGCTATCCAGGATATATTATACACTCTGCAGAGGTTGTACAGCTTTACCCACAAGATATGATCATCCCATATTGCCACCGGATAAGCACACTTCCTTTGGTGTGCGGCGAGGAGATCATGACAAGGCCTTTACAATGCTAAGCCTTCAACCTGGCCAAACCAACTCTAAGGTTTCACCCCAGTAAGGGATCCACCAGACCGGGACCCCTCTTGAGCCGAGTGAGACTTCTCATGGAACACGCCACGTTCACTTTCAACCTACAATATGACTTAGGTTGGGACCCACAAATTAATTAGCCAGGACTGTCCTATATCAACCTTGTGGTAGTACGATAGGGCTTTGCAATAGTAGCTCACAGACTGGTCCTTAAATGACTTAGGCTCAAACCACATACCCCTGTGCTCGACAATCAACACTGTGTCACCGAACAATAGTGCATGCCTACACCCACCACCTAACCATTAGCCTAAGTCTAAACTAGATTTTATATTTTATTTCAAAATATTTCATAATCTTCTTGACTCACCGAAGTCAAGAATACTTTTCAAAAGCTTATCATTTTATGTGAAAAGGTATCCCAAAACAAATATTATGTCTAAGCAGGATTAAGCATTTGATATAAAACTCTCTAGCCAATATTAGTGTACTAACTAGAGTTTGATTCTAGGGTGACAAGGTATAATGATTTGCAATGTCAAAGGAGGTGATAACAAACAGGTATTAACTAAATTTAAAATTGAATTGAAATACATTGAATAAAAATATGCATACTGAATAATTTAAAACAACATAGTTTTATTTCGCAATCTGGGATCAACATGTTCAACGAGTGTGACTTGCCTTGCTCTGTAGTTTGGTGCGAGCTGTCGTCATAGAATAAGTTCAAATAAACTCCAAATAATTAAAAGGACAGAAAAAATGGATAGATTGGAATTTTTGATGAATTTAGGAATTTGAATGGGTTCAATCGGAGCTAGGATAAAGGAGAACGGGCTCCCGAAAGTTTGAAAGGAGAGAAAAAGAATAAACTGGATTTTTTGGAATTATTTTGCTAAAGGAAATTGGAATTATGATGTCAGTAGGGAATTTTATTTTTTGGCTAAATTATTTTTCTACTAAAAAAATCATATTTATGATGTCAGCCCTGTTGACTGAGACTGACCAGTGGGCCCAGCTCACGTGGACCAAGTCCATGGACCACAGGAATGCCTGAGATGGCAGGGGCTGAGGTGGTGCTGACATGGCTTCACACGTGGCTATTTTGGCTGACGTGGCAGCCAGGTGGCGCTAACGTGTCTGCCACGTGGGCTTGAGTGCTGATGTGGCAGGACACGTATCTGCCACGTGGGCTGAGAAAGAGATGTGGCTGCTGACTAGGCTAGCGGTGCTGGGTGGCATCTACATGGCCGAGGTGGTGCACACGCGGTTGCCAAATCAGCGGCCACATCACCTCGGCCCGCTGACGTGGCATGGCCAACATGGCGGCGCTCTGAATCCAAGGGTCGCCGACGTTCCGGCAAGCGGTGGTGGTCGGTGAGTTGTGCAAACGAGAGAGGAGAGGGAGGGGAATGTGATGGTGCTTTTGGGTTTTACCAAGGATGGCCAAAGGGCGATCAGCGATGAGGGATGTGGTGGCATCACTCGGGTCACCATTGAAGTCAGTCCTTGAGCGGTGCTCGTGCTTGGTGGAGAGGTGGAGGAGGTTGGCAAAGGCTCGGTGTTGCCGAATACAGCGTCGGCAGAGCTCAAACAGTGGCGGTGCATCAGGAATTCCTCACTGGAGGTGTTTGTCAGCACGGAGAGAGGAACAGCGGCACGTATGAGCTCGAGTCGCGGAAAGGAGGAATTGGGGGTGGGAATGAGGTGAGTGGGGAAGGGGCTCGGTGGGAGGGGTATTTATAAGGGAGGGGCGGCCGAGCGGTGAGCTAACCACCGCGCAAAAATGGCGGCGGTGGCGGTTGCGAGCAGATGAGGCTGAGTGGGCACAGGGAGTGGGGGAGGTGGGGCGACGGGCGCAGGGATTGCGGTGCACGAAGAAAGAAGTGGGGCGGTGCACGTGTGGGAGGTAGTGGCAGCTAGGAAGGGTGGAGCCGGCCAACAGCCTGGCGGCAGCGCGGGGAAGAAGAGAGCATGAGGAGAAGGATGACAGTTGGGGCTGGGGCATCAGCGGGACCGAGAGGGGGAGGAGAGGGACGGCGGGGATGGGTCGGCGTGCGCATGGGTAGCAATCTGGGCCATCCACGCGTCGGCCCAGCAGGGAGGTGGGGATGAGGCAGGCGGCGATGTGGGCGGATTTGGGCCGTCCACGTGTCGCTCGGAGGGAAGGGTGGATATTTAAAAATTCCGGTTTTGTTTTTTATTTTTAGGATTCCTAAGAAAGGAAAATAATGCTTAGAAAATAGCAGAAAAATCCAAATAAATCCCAGAAAATTCTAACAAAATGCAAGGAACCCAAACAAAATTAAATAAGCACATTTTGACCACAATTGCTCCCAAACATTTTGACCACATTTTGAACCTAAGCACAAATGGAAAGAGAAATTTAAATTCCAGAAAAATCCAAATAAAAACCAAATAAATCTTAGAAATTTTGGGATGTCACACCTTGACTCAAGAACTGATTTCCTCTAAATCAAGGTCTATACAGATAAACATGGTAGTTGATAAAAAGTACTCAGAAAATGTAACCTGGTTACGAATGCGAGTTCTGGAATCACTTACCATTCTCGTAGTCCCGGGTCGAATCCGAGACTCCCGAGTACATCCACATAGGATGTGCTTGACGCTTCAAAGGACTAATACTGCG
This sequence comes from Dendrocalamus latiflorus, assembly GCA_017311315.1. Lineage (NCBI taxonomy): Eukaryota > Viridiplantae > Streptophyta > Magnoliopsida > Poales > Poaceae > Dendrocalamus > Dendrocalamus latiflorus. Next base: position 23,380,087 of record CM029644.1, on the reverse strand, counting down.
CATGATGAAATATTTCATCACATGTCAACTTGTAAGCCCCTTGTCCCTCAACTCCTTGATGGATGAGATGTAGGAGGCTATTCTTGCATTATCTTTGGGGGCTGAGTTCCAAAAACTATTCTTCTCGGCGACCTTTCCGATGAAGGAGAGGCAGTCTTCACTGGTCATCTCCTAGTAAAATCATTTCTTCTTCCATCCCAGCCATGAAGATCAGGTAAACATAGGGATGTAAAGCTCTGTCTTGCCATCATGGAGCTTCAATCCACAACTCCCAACAATCCCCACTTGTCGGCTCATCTCGTAGTAGAACCGGAAGAGCTCGAGATCTACTGGGATACCCAAATACGCCTCGCATAGGTATACGAAGACACTGTGCATTGGGATTGAATTGGGAACCAAGTTCACCAATTCACACAGAGTAGATACTTTCGACCTCCGGTAGTATCGGTACATACACAACGGTAGTTCCGTTTTCCTAACAAGTGCAGATACTTCAACAGATTTAGCAAAATATATTTGCAAGCTATAGTATCGTGCACACAAGGATCATCCATGACTCCCAATAAGATGCAAAACATATTTGCACACTTTTAAAATCATGACACAAGGAATCGGTACATGGACTTAACACATTCGCAAACCAAGGTCACATGCTACAAGGATTGTATATGAGCTTCAACTATTTGTAAAACACAATCACAAATATAATCATCATGCTAAAGAGAGCTAGAGTAAGTGAGATTGAGCTATCAACACATGATGAGACTCAAACTACTAGACATGACCACTCTTAATAGTACGGCAACCTATACTAGCAACCCGGTATTCCAACTAAACACCAAGACCGGTAAAATACTAGAAACATATCTTTAGCCCTAGCTAGTCATACCTTTGCCTTGAGCATCCTTTTAAAGCTTAATGACACACATCATCACTTCAAGTTCGGGTCATCGTCTTAACATACATCAACACATGATACATCTACTTCTTGAACTCCATCAACACATGATGGGTCTTCGCTTGACTTAATGATCAACATATGATCATCTCCTCTTGGACATGCATCAACTCATGATGCATCTTCTTCTTGATAGCCTTCAACACATGAAGCCATCTTCCATCTAAACTTGATGATCTTCAACACATAAAGTTATCCTAAGTCATCCTCGTTTATGGAACCTAACCTATTCATCCAACTCATGGAACAATGTTAGTCTACAAATCAATTACCATCAATTACAAAACTTCACTATTAACACATAATGGAGATACTAGATCCTACAATCTTTCCTTTTTGGTAATTCATTACAATCTCAACACATAATGAGATAAAGATTATATTTGCGAGTATACAATATGTACACAACACTTGTATACTCTAAGATAAGCTTTAAGCAAAGCTTACTTATCTAGTTGTCATTAATCATCCAACCATTAACACATAATGGAGAAGTTAAATGACAACCCGATTGCAAATGAGTATATATAAACTACACAGGCTATATATACGCAAAGGATGTGTTTCAAAGTAAAGATCATAAATATGTATATTAAAGAAAATATGGATCAATACTTATGAAAGCTTAAAAGAGTAAACTCCTCCAAATGTGTGCATACTAGTATATGTAACAAAGACATATGCACATATTTATTTTAGACTATTTGTGGAGTTTAATCTATATTTTGGATCTAAGGAATGCATTAATATATAACAATGTAATTTCAAATACATATCTCTTTGATTTCACCTTTTTCATCCAAATAATACTAAGCAATAATATACTTAAACAAACATATTAAGTCTCACATATAGATTTGTCATTTAATCATATATTTAGATGTGAGGAATGCAACAAGATTATAAGAAAGATATCGATTGCATACCTCAATGATTTCACGTTTTTCATCCATATGAGACTAAGTAATATCATAATCAATAAATAAGGTTAGTCTCACAAATGCATTTGTCATTATCACCAAAACCTTATAATAGTATTTGTTATTATCACCAAAACTAACTTAAATGGAGCTTGATCTTTCACTTGACAGCTTTGCATCTATTATTATTGCATTTTGTGTGGTGGCTTGCTGGGTACCGTTGTGCTCACTCTTGCTTAATTACCATTACTCAGTCGATAAGCCAAAGAAGGTCAAGCACTACGATGCTCCAAAGGGATTGGTAGAGCTAGAAGTCAGCAAGGCCAAGAACTAAGTCGCGAACCCCAGTTGACTGTCTGTGAGCAAGTCTAGAGGGTCCCACCTAGGTGAAAATTTTTCGCTGCTGCATACATAGCCATTGTAAGAGCGAGGCTGTATATTTACAACAAAATAGCCAGAAGAGTTCTAGATTTAGCTTTTTAGCTATACATTTGCACATATGCAGGACCAAAGGTGCTACAGAAATATAGCTATGCTGCATATTTATGCATTGAGGATATTAGAAAGGAGCTAACTTCAAGTGGGAGAAGCAAGAGTTTATATTTCATAGCTGGATTTTGTTATTTGTCAACCATGTATATTAGGAATAAACATATCAATTACTGTGATTACATGAACTTGTTATTAGATTGTTAAAAAGGTAGAAGGTATAAGGTTTATTTTGTCACTGATGAAATTATAGAATAGAAAGAGGATATATTCCATAGTAGGTATAAAAGAACTTTCGAAAACTGTAAAAGTTATTTAGGTATGCTAGCCCTGTTTTATATTATCAGATAGAATTTAAATCAAAGCTGTCAACCAGGTTTGCACCAATTTCCTGTTTTGAGGATAGTTCAGAGACGACCTAGTGGGCATACTATCACCAGGCGTGGTCAATTTTTCCAGAAACTTGGCCCGTTTCTTTTCACAATCACCTAGAAACTTAACCCGTTTCTTTTCAAAATCACCTTTTTTTGGCCAATAAGGTCAAACAGATGGTATAGCTTTCCTTTCAAATTTAAAATTGCTTTGCAGTTCCATATAGTTGCAAGCTGCAGAAATTAGTTCATCTCCATTCTAACATGCGTGGGCATGAACTTTGTGATGTTACAAACATTAAAATAGACCGACAAGAAAATGCTGTGCTATTAAGATCTCACACTTATTTAATCAGCTCCATACTGAAGGAACGCATATGTAGTTGTGTTCTTGAAGAAAAGGACAACATAATTCATTCGACAGAAAAATGTTGATAGAATTAGAAGCATACCTTTCACCTATCTACTTGCTTTCATGGGTACCAATCTACTGGAAAGTGCTAGATACCTTGGCATGCACTCTATAACAGGCTAATTGGCTAAATAAGTGGCAAGAGATCTTTACTGTTATAAAGATGTGAGTTGGTGGTCATCGGTTCGTTCTCTCTCCTCTCTTCTCAGCCATCTAACCAAAGATCAACCATCCAGATCATTATGTAGGTAGTTCTTCCACTCCTCGTAGAAAAGGTCGGGCCAACACGTGGGCCATTCTCCTCTTCTCTCCCCCCGCATCCTCTGCCTCCCGCAACCACTCCACCTCCCACAACCGCTGCCTCCTTCTTCCCCCAAACCCTCGTGCCGCACCTCCTCCTTCTCAGCGTCACCACCAATTCCTTCCCCGTGCGGCAACGTCTGGTCGCAGTCCCCTACCTTCCCCCAACAGCATCGCATCCCCCGTTGATGCCTCCCCAACGCATTTTGCCCGCCGCATCCTCTCCCCATCTGCCCGCCGCCACCTCCTTCTCCCCCGAACTCTTGTGCCGCGCCTACTCCTCCTCGGCGCCGCCACTAATTCCTTCCCCGCGTGGCAACGTCTGGTCGCAATCCCCCAACTTTCCCCAGGACACCGCCACCAATTTGATCTCCCATCGCCCCTCCAACTAGCGGCACAACGCTCGGTGACAGCGGCCGGTGGAACAGAGAGAATGGCGCTCCACGACAGCGGTCGATGGATTAGAGAAAAGGGCACTCGGCGATGGCGGCGGCAGCTTCCTCTTACTATGCTCGCCCACATGGCTCTCCCCCACCGCCACCGCCCAGCGGTCGCTCGCCCAATGAGCCTCTCTACCTCCTCCTGCTCTTCGCTCGGAGCCTGTCATGCTATCTGGCGATTTTGGTCTCCCAAGTTGGTCATCGAAGTCGGTGTCGTGGTCGAATGGGGCCATGGCCGAAGTCAAAACTGTAGTTGAAGGGGGCCGTGACCGAAGTCAAAGATCTGTTGTCGAAGTCGAATCCGTGGTCGAAGGGGCGGTGATCGAAGTCAGGTTGTGGTCGAAGTTCAAGCCATGGTTGAAGGGGACGGTGGTCGAAGGGGACAGTGGTCAAAGTCAAAGGGCTATGGTTGAAGTCGAAGGGTCGTGGTCAAATTCCAAGACGTGATTGAAGGGGACAGTGGTCGAAGGAGGTAGTCATCGAAGTCGAAGGGCCATAGACGAAGTCGATCCGCGGTCGAAGTCGAAGGGCCGTGGTCGAAGTCCAAGCCGTGGTTGAAGGGGACAGTGGTCGAAGTCAAAAGGCCATGGACGAAGTCGGTCCGCAATCAAACTCAAAGGGTCGTGGTCAAAGGGGGTCATGGTCGACGTCGGGGCTGTGGTTGAGGAGCTGTGGCCGAAGTCAAAGATCCGTGGTTGAAGTCGATGCTATGGTCAAAGGGGGTGGTGGTTGAAGGGGGAAGTGGTCGATGTCAAAGGGCTGTGGTCATCGAAGGGGACAGTGGTCAAAGTCGAAGCCGTGGTCGACGTCGAAGGGCCATGGTCGAAGGGGACAGTGGCCGACATCGAAGGGCCGTGGTCGAAGGGGACAGTGGTCGACATCGAAAGGTCGTGGTCGAAGGGGGCAGTGGTCGATGTCGAAGATCCATGGTCGAAGTCAAAAATCCGTGGTCGAAGTCGAAGCCGTGGTTGAAGGGGGCTGTGGTCGAAGGGGGAAGTGGTCGACGTCGAAGGGTGTGTTCATCGAAGGGGACAGTGGTCGAAGTCGATGCCGTGATCAACGTCGAAGGGCCGTGGTCGAAGGGGATAGTGGTTGACGTCGAATGGCCGTGATCGAAGGGGACAGTGGTCGAAGGGGACGGTGGTCAAAGGGGGAAGTGATCGATGTCGAAGAGCCGTGGTCGAAAGGGATAGTGGTCGAAGGGGGTAGTGATCGAAGTCGAAGATCTGTGGTCATCATCGAAGCCGTGGTCGAAGAAGAAAGTAGTCGACGTCGAAGGGTCGTGGTCGAAGGGGACAGTAGTTGAAGGGGGCAATGGCCGAAGTTGACAGGGGCAGTGCTCGAAGTCGAAGAGGGCAGTGCTCGAAGTCGCGGTCATGGTCGTAGTCGTAGTGCCCGTGGATGTGGTCGTAGTAGTCATGGTCGTAGTCGTAGCGCCAACCCGAAGGGCACCTGCTGGTTCGTCCACAACCTCCACCGCTACGAGTCCCCCCTCCAGTTCGATATCACGTTGCCTACCCCAGGTCACCCCCGAGATCAAGCTCCCCACCCTCGACAGCAAGACCCACAAGGTCTCGTACTCTCCATGGATTGTAACATGCTTTTGACCACGAGGTGTGATCGACGACTTCTGATTTATGACCACGAGCGCTGGTCAATGTGTTCCAACTTATGACCACGAGGTGTGGTCGAAGTCAAAAATCCGTGGTCGAAGTTGAAGCCGTGGTCGAAAGGGGTTGTGGTCGACATCGAAGGGTCGTGGTCAAAGAGGATAGTGGTTGAAGGGGGCAGTGGTCAAAGTTGAAGGGGGCAGTGGTTAAAGTCAGGGCCATAGTCGAAGTCAAGGCTGTGGTCGAAGTCGGGGCTATGGTCGAAGGAGGCTGTGGTCGACATCAAAGGGCCGTGGTCGAAGTCGGGGTCGAGCAGGCTGGCGCCGGCAGTCAGGCGATAGGGCACAAGCGCATCGGAGACCTACCAACGTACGACCACCAGCGATGATCGACCACTCCCGACCTACGATCATACGCGATGGCTTCTAACTTACGACCACGAGGTATGATCGACGACATCTAATTTACGACCATGAGCACTGGTCAATGTGTTTCGACTTACGACCATGAAGTGTGGTCGATGTCTTCCAATTTACGACCACGAGCGCTAGTCGATATGTTCCGACTTACGACCATGAGGTATTCTCGATGGCTTCCGACTTACAACCACGAACGACGATCGTCGGCTTCCGATGTACGACCATGAGCCATTGTCAAAGGCTCTCGATTTAGGACCACGATCGATTATCAACCGCTCCCGACCTACGGTCATGCACAATGGTCGACGGCTTCTGACTTACGACAACAAGGTGTGCTCGAGGGCTCCCGACCTACGACCACGAGGTGTGGTTGATGTCTTTCGACTTATGACCATGAGGTGTGATCGACGGCTTCCGACTTACTTGACGGATTTAAAAAAATTAGAACATGTTTGTATGCATATTCTAAAAATTTTAGAACATGTAGTATGATAAATTTTAAAAATCCATAGGAACGTACGGGCATTCAACTAGTATGATGAAAAATTACAGTAAACCATGGCCAAGGCTAGGCTAATAAATGTTAAATTGCCTAAGGCACGAAAGTTGCCCGAGAGGTTAGTTCCTATTTACCTTAACTGAAAAATATGTCTAAATTACATTATCAAGGGGTATTATTAAATTTATTTTTTTACCTTAGTTGCTATGGTGTTTAACATCAGGTGTCCTATATGATTAAAAAAAAGTCCTTCAAAAATTAAAGGTAAGTTATATAAGATGAAGATCAAACCTGCAATGCTATATGGAGCAGCGAATAAAAGATAATATATATAGAAAATGAGTATAGCAGAGATGAAGATGTTGCAGTGGATCTGTGGTCATACAAAATGGGATCAAATCCACAATGATAATACACATGATAGGATGGAGTAGCACCAATTGAAGATAAACTTGTTCAACATCACTTGAGATGGTTTGGACATCTCCAACGGAGACCTTCTGAGACACTAGCACGTAGTAAAATTTTAAGATGTACCGAAAATGTAAGAAGAGGCTGCCGATCACGGTCAAAATCAAGGTCTTCTCCATTGTCAGCCATATAGTTGCCATTCACCTCTTCATGGGCAACATACTAAAATGCGGCGTTCAGATTTGCCCGTGGTTGGAGAAGGGCAGGAGCATTGTGATTTGCTCCAACTCGATCTCGAGGGCCTCACGGTGGTGGGTGCTGTCTTGGGGGAGTATGCTCAACTCGCTCAAGCCGTACTTCAATTCCTCCAATATGATTCTCCATACCATCCAGCCGAACAAGTACTTGATCGGAAAGCATCTACTCAAAAGTGCCAGCAAATGCATCCATCAAAGCTTGAGATCGAGGTGATAGTGGCACTGCTTGGGGTTTGTCCACACCATCACCTTCATCCACACCATGAAACGAACTATCACGAGATCCATCACGAAAACTTCTTGTCCCTGCCATGGTTAGAAGAAAACAAAAGGAATTTCTAACAAACTAAATACTTATGTGGACTACTCTCAACTTTCACAAATCTTATTCTCGAGGATTACTCATGTGCTGCTGGTTCGTGGTAACTTTCAAACGGAATCTAGTAAAGCGATTGCAAGTTACCAGAACACATGATCAATGGCAAATTTGTGGAGTTCTAGGCATGGATAAAAATTTGTATCAATGGAGTAAGCAATCAGTAATTTCAGAAATTGCACAAATTGAATACCAGTTCGTAACTAGCTTTTAGCCTAAGTTGCTAATCAAACAAGGATGATATAGGCTATGGTCAAGTGCATATGAGTGTACGCAAATAATACGATCAATATATGCAATTCTAGAACATGAAGGATCAAATATAGCTAGCTGAATTTTAGATCAACACCCAACTGGACAGCAGTCTGTTAATTGGTCTACAATTTTTTTATGGCCCTTTTTTTGTCTAACCTCAATCTTTTTTCTTTTTTTTTACTTTTGCCTTTTTGCATCAATACCAGATTGCAACTCAGCCGAATATGGAAATCTCAAGTGGAATTTGATCCTAAAAAGACAGCAGCAGCTACGTAACTTGCAACACGTGCAGATTTCACAATACTGATCCAATCACTACCAAAATTTGTACGAAGGTGGGATTTTGAGTTAGCAAGCTAACAAAAGTGATTTGGATGGATTGGATCTCTAGATCGAAATATATGAATTTTTTGTGTCGGCTGCACAGCGAAAATTTCTGACAAAAATAGGGCAAAGGTTATTTTTAGGTGGTGTATGGTTTTTTTGGTGTGGGTATCAAGAACTTCTCTCTCTTTTTTTTGGATTTTTTTGGCTCAACAAAGATAATCATCAACAACTAGACTCAACCAGTACGGACGAAAATTCAATTAAGCAAACTGAAATTAATAGATTGAAAGCAACAACGGGCTAGCGAATATTTTGTAGGGCTAATTTTCTGGACTTTAGGTAACCAAAAAATAATCAAACAAAAGTAGGGGATAGATGAATTCCTACTGGCAACGTAGGCTCTGATACCACCTGATATGCACACACCTCGATTTAAGATGCGTGCATGTGAGTTGGCCCGATCTTCCGTCATAGGAGAAATCCGATAACTTGAGTTGCGATGTTGACAAAGGGGAGGCTAACCACGATCCGATCATGACCAGTAACCTCACAATCGCTACATGTTGGACCGAAATGGCGACAGAGGGGGGTGAATGTCGACTACTAAAAATTCGTCCCCCACAAGTACCTACGACAAAATCTTCTTCTATAGCTACGAAGCAAAGCTATGAAGAGACATCCTCAAGCTCTCTGGAAATCTGGAGAAATCAACCAAGGGAAAAGAACAGAGAGAAAGCACCCAAGAAAAAAACCTGCAACAAAACCCTAGGGCCGGTCTGACCGATGGGTAAAAGTCGGTCTGACCGCTGGGTAATAGCCGGTCTGACCGCTCCCCTGGTTCCAGGCAGCCCGAGAGCAAATTGATAGAGCTGAAAACAAGAACACAAATTCAGACTTTGACAACTTTAGGAGTGAAAGGTTTCTTCTTGATCTTTTTGGTCCAGAGCACTACCACAACCAACCAAATAGCAAGAGGGCTCTAGGAACCAAGGACATCAAACTAAACACCAAGAAATTCAAGATTTGGACAAAACCTGATAAGTACATAGAGTTGCCCAAAAACTTAAATTGCCATTGCATCATAGATCCTTTAGCCACGAAACTTTGCAGATAGAAACTTAATAACCACTGGACTTCATATGCCAAGAATCAGGTCATCTCATAAGGGGAATCAAGAAAACACCTCAAACCCTAGAAATGGTTGCAAAGTTCATAGAGCAGCACACAAATCTCAATTCCCACTCAATCCTTGAATCTTTAGTCATGAGCTTTTGAGGATAGGTTAGCAATAGCCTCTGGACAACATGTGCCAAGTTTCAAGTCATCTTGAGAAGAGAAACACGAAAAATACTGAAACCCTAGAAATTGCAAAAGAAGAACAGAGGAGCTCAAAAACTCAAATCTGAGATTAAATGGAATTGGCTCTTGGGAAAATCGATCAAATGATCTTGAGGCACCATCCCATCAAAGAGCAACCCATTTTGGCACTTCCCAGCAACAAACAACAAGAAAACGAAAAACTCAGAAATCCACCCTAGAAAGCATCGAAGAGCAAAACAGACAGAGAGTCAGGAGTTCAATTGGACTCAAACCAGGCTATCTCAGATTGATGTGGAGGAAGAGAGATACATGATTACATAGGAGGAACAACTCACACACTCTCTACTTCCCCATACATGCTTGGAAGATCAAGAACCCATGAGCACTACATGCTTTGGAGAGGAAACCAACGTACAGAGACACAGAGGGAACACTGCTCTGCCTCCTCCAACCACTCTCAACAACTAAAGCCTAAAACCAAAGCAAACCCTAAAGCCCATTTTGACTAAAGGAAACCCTGAAAACCCTTGGAGTGCATAAGTGGGCATGCAGCCACCCACCTCTATTTATAGCCCTTGGCTAACGGGTCTCCAACCCGTTACGCCCACTAAACCCGAACGGAGCCCGCTCCCGCTTTTGCAGCCTCGCGAAATCACCATTTCGCCCCTCCTGCACCTTCTGGGAAGCTTCCACGCCGTCTTCGACACATCCGACCATTCTGACCTCGACACCGCCCGTGTCTAGTCCGGTCACCCCGTGTCTCGCCACGACTCCGCCTCGATGTCCTGCAGCCAACACAGACAAGAAACACATCAAATAGCACCGCTTGATACATTTAAGCATAAATGCACTAATGAAATAGCCCAAACCTGAAAGTCGACATAATATGCAACCTAAACCCTTTGACCAGGTTTGACCAGGTCCGACTAAGTCCATTGCACCATGTAACGACATGAGCCGAACCAACCAAATCAAACTCGACTTTCCTAAACCGATGTCAATTACTCATCACACACGTGGGATGACCTCCACATGGTCTCTCACTACACCGCTCCTCGATTGGTTACCAACAGTGTCAAACACAATTGACCTGTTCACGAAGAATGGCTCCAGCAAATCCAAGAGAAGACGCAAGAGCAACAGTGGAAGAATTTCACTCGAAGATGAAATATTGATGAGACCCAATTGTTTTACAGTAGCTAGTAGTATTCATGCAAACAAGAATCAAGTCTACCCACAGTAGAAACATTAGGGGTTTTTATACTAAAAACAACCCTCCTAGTTAGGTATGAAAGTTCTTGAGAAAAGACTTGAAGATAAGCCAGCCCAAAGGTCATCCAATAGCCTGTTCGCGCGTCCTTTTATCTTCTGCGCAGTCCCTATTAAAACAGTCATAACTCCTTATTAGGAAGTCTAAATGACAAGCTGTTTGTTGGAGATGACAGTAGACTTAATTATCTTTCCATCCATATGTACTATGCATGCTAAAACGTTACAGTTTGACCTTCATGACGCTTGGAATTCCAACAGCCTGTTCGCGTATCCTTTTGTCTTCTACGTAGTCCCTACTAAAACAGTCATAACTCTTTATTGGGAAGTCTAAATGACAAGCTGTTTGTTGGAGGTGACAGTAGACTTAATTATCTTTCCATCCATATGTATTATGCATGCTGAAACATTACAGTTTGGTCTTCACGACGCTGGGAGCACTACAGGAAGACCGAGCATTAGTGATAAAATGTGGTGGCGAAATTTTGTTTTGCCACTGATTCCCATGTTATTAGTGACCAAACTAATTTTCATCACTATTGCGTCGATTATTAGTGGCAAACTACTATATCGCCACAGGATGCACCTTCAGTGGCGAATTTAGTGGAGAAACATTAATTTGCCACTAATAAATAGGTTAATTGCGACTAAATATTTTTTCCTCACAGTTATGCCATTTATCAGTGACAAAATATTATATCGCCACATGGTTCAAGGTTAGTGAGAAAATGTTGTGGCGAAATTATATTTTGCCATTGTTTACCATATTAATTGTGACTAAACAATTTCCCCCACTACTAGTACATTTATCAGTGACAAAATTTTGCATCGCCACATGGTACACGATTAGTGAGAAAATTTTGTGGCAAAATATTCTTTTGTCACTAGTTACCAAGTTAATTGTGAGCAAATAAATTTCCTGTTATATAATATTTTTATTAGTGATAAAACATGTGTTCCATATTATAAATAATTAGTGGCAAATATTGTATTATCAACATTTACTAGATTATTTTGGATTAAATATTACTTTCTAACTAGTATGATTTTTTAGTGTCAAAATTTCCTCACTATTGTTTCTTTGGAACACACAAGAATAAAATCAGATAAAGATATATTTGGAACCTCAACTAGCATGCTGCCGTGATGGGATTGGTGAGCTCCAGCATGTGCTTGTTTCGAAGGATAGCAGTAGAGGATAACAGCTCTGTTAGCCCTGTTATCATGGGTCCCACCTGTCAATCAAACTCCACCTTATCTTCTTCCCTTTCTCCATCGTTTCTTCGCCTCCCACATATGTCTTTTTATTTGTTGAAAATTAGTTATATGGCATTCAAAGAACCTTATTTTTGGAAAATACCATCGAAGGACCATTTAGAGATATAGAACTAATTGTCAAGTGATACGTCTTATTCGAAGAGATCTGACGTCGAATTTTATTCATTATCTAAAAAATAACAAAAATATTTTTCCAATAAACACACATTAAAATAACATTGGTATTAAAAATTATAATTTCTTGTAGAAATATTATGGACCTTGTTTATATTTTTTCACATTATAATTTCTAGTACAAATATTATGGGCCTTGTTTATCGTTTTTTTTCACACCGTGCGCACCCTTTTCCTCCTAATAAATATAATTGGTGAAAAATTGTTCCCTCCAAATATCCATTCACCTTTCCCTCCAATTAATCGGTGATTTTTTTTGACTCCCGCCATATTGCATTGGGCATCAACATATATATATATATATATATATATATATATATATATATATATATATATATATATATATATATATATATATATATATATATATATATATATATATATATATATATATATATATATATATATATATATATATATATATATATATATATAAAACACACACATGGAGTCCCTTCCATCATCTACGGATCTACCAAACAATCAAAGCCAACTGACGGAGAGAAACAGGCGACCACAAAGGTGCACTGCGTACTACTACTAGTATTTCTTTTTCTTTTTCTTTTGCCAAGTCTTCCTCCATCCGGCGGTCATCATCTCTACCTCTCTATAATACACCAAAATTTTCTTTACTAAATCCACCCTCTCAACCACCCCCACAGTCATGCCTAATCTAAGTCCACCCAAATTTGTGTACCAAAGTAATCCAACTTCATACAAATAAATGGCCTGGATCTCTCCTCAAGCCTTCTTCTCTTATTCATTGAAGATCCTAAGGCCAAAATCATCCGGATCATGCACATCATCACCGTTTCAAACAGATTAAATCCCGCCCATGCGCCGCTCCCCAATCCCCATCTCCCCCTTCCCGTTAGTTAGAGCCCATAGCTTTTGCTCCGCGTCTGCGATCGTGTAGAGCGCTGGGCTTGCCGGCGACACGCGTGTCCGCGCCTGCCGACTGGAGTGGAAGGCGGCGGCATCGTAGGACAATGATCTCCAATGTTCTTCCTGGTATTTCATCAATTGAAGGAGGTAATTAGTTTCATGTCATTGCAGCGTTACTTATTTTGTGTTCTGAAACTTGGTTAATTCTCGTGAACAGCAGCAACTATCCTGGAGTGAATTCGTGCTCATACTTACTATTAATTAGATGAACGTTTTTTTCGTGCTGTGTAGTATATAAGTTCTTAATTAGTTTGTCGTTTCATGCTTTGCAGACCAAACTACATGAAGTTGCTGGGACACATCAAGAAAAAATTTCTTCTGCGCCCGTGCCAATAGTGGAGCACTTCGCACTAGTTCTTGGTCGAAAGCCAAACCATTCACGCGGTGTTGGCATTCGTGCTGTAAACCGAGTGGCCGAGGAAAGGATCAGATTGCAGGCACAAATCGAGGCTTCTGAACAGCGTGAAGCTGCAGCTTGAGCACATGCAGATGCTGCTGAGCAACGTGCTGAGGCTGCTGAGCAACGAGCACAAGCTTTGGAAGGCCAGGTCTCGACTGTGGTCGAAACAAATGCACAGTTACATGAAAAGCAGCAGTCCCAACGTGATGAGCTTAGTTCCTTGCGTTGAACACAGAGTGGAGAAGTTGCACGTCTAGTGAGAGAGCAACTTGATACAATGTATATTTGTCGAGCCATTTTTGTCACTACAACATGGGTGATGATGATAAATCGTTTGCCACAACATCTATTGTTCCACACAATTGAGACTTTATCTTGTGACAAAACTTGTCATAACTAATATTTTCACACAAATGATATGTTTTTTGGAGATGAAATTATCGACACAACATGTCTTATCAATTCTCACAAAAAAATCATATTGTGAGGAAAAGTTTTGCCTCTGTAATATATATGTGAGGATGAGTTATGTCACAAATAAAATGTATTTGTGTTGATAAGGTGCCACATTTTCCCATATAAATTGTGGCGATCAACTAGTCACAATTGTAACTAAAATAGTGAGAACAAATATCGACACAGTAAACTTCTATAATGGCGAAACATTGGTCACTGATATATAGTCTTTAGTGACCATATAATTCGTCACTTTTACAATGGTAACTGTGATGACAAAATTGCCATAAATACTCTATAGTCGTGTCGATTATTCTTGCCACGAAAAACATTATAAGTGGCATCTTTTTTTGCCACTAATACATATGTTTTTGTGACAACGCATGGGGCCACAAATGTCCACTTTACTAGTGACACCACAATTCGTCACTAATGAGTATGGCAATCTGTGGGGAACAAAAAATCATCACTAGAGTATTTGTGAGGCTAGTATTTGTGGCGACTAGTGGCGATTTAAAAAGTCGCCACAAAGGTTGCTTTGTGGCGAAAAAATAAGCTTTTGTGATGAAAATTTTCACCACAAAAACCCTTTGCCCTTGTGGTGGAATTGGAGGAATTTGTCAGCAATTGATGAACTCAGCCACTCACAATCGGAGCTGGGCCTTGGCCAAATCTTGATCAACAACTTCTTCAAAAATTCCTTTACATGTAATATCATTTGTTCTGTAATTATTTAATTAATTTGCCCAAGAAACGAATTCACCTGTTGTCCAAGGCGACGTGCATGTGCTCGTGTTGTTGGACCTTGTATGCTAGCCGACTCTTGAATTTTAGTAGACTCAACTACAGATGTGTGTGTGTGCGCGCGCGCGCGCATCACTGGAAGTGTATGTGTGTCAGTGATGTCCTCATCAGCACTATAGTGATGTTGATGAAGCACATTGGTACAATGTTCAGCTAGCACATAAAAGAGTATAGTGCGGTCCAATACTCCAATTACCTATGCAGTAAAACACATTTTTAAAAAAAGTTAAGCTAAAATGAGTAAAACATAATTCTTCATACACGAGAACAATATATGTATTGGAATTGATAAATGATTTGCCAAGTGGAGGCATTAGGATTTTACCGGTCCGAAGTTCCGAACCTTCTAGTGTTGAAGTAGTTCAGAAAAGCAATCTCTTTGTTCCATCCACGCAATGACATGCATGTATCCTTTTAAGTCACGCTCAGAGTCAATACGGAAGTGGCCTTTGCAAAATTACGGTTCTTCTAAAAATGCCTTCTGGCATAAAACGATGCAAGGATATTGAGTAGTACGCAGAAGCATATATGTAAAAACAACAATCGGATATGATATCCAAGCCTAAATGCAATTCTGCAAAAGTACCATTCACATCATTAATAGTTCATCTCATGTAGCTCAACTTGAAATTTTCAAAATTCAGTGAAAATGCACTTTTCTTTTGTTACGGTAATTACCCACTTTCTACATTTTATTGATTGGTACAAAAAGAGCTCACATGCTCCAGTAACTTGTCCTGGCCTAGTTAAGTTAAAATTGTATGTTCACTTTATCATGCAAGAAAAACGAGAATAGGGGATTTACAGGTGCACTCAAAAAGCTGCAAAGACAACGAAGTGTGCCATGTTTTGATGAAAGTGAAATTGGAACACATCGATGGAAAGAGAATTAGTACACACTGAACACGCAAGTGAAATGGTCAATGGCGACCAGCCGGCGACTTGATTTTACAAAATAGCAAGTGAAATGTTCCACTACTCCATCTTGTCCCTCGGATTTGAATCGATGGCTGAGATGTGGGCGGACCATGGATGGACGGAATCCCTCCGGAGCACGTGCACGCCTGTGCATGCAGGTTTGGGCCGAAAAAGCGAGCCGAATTCGCTTCCGAGGGGAGCCTGTCGCGGCCTCGCCCCTGCCCACTCCACGCGACGCCCTGGGCCAGCAGGCCCACGAGGGGAAACACGTCTGAATCGCTTGATTTTTCCCAAAGATAAGTATTTCATCTATGTAACTGTATAGACAGTGGTTTTCTTTAATGCATCCCTATATTATTTATAGATAAAATTAAAAATAATTTATATAATAAGTTCTCTGTATAATGGTCTAAAATGATCACATACAATTAATAAGTTGTTCATATAGTTATCTATACAATAGTATAGACAGTAAAAAATTATCAATAAGACTATTTGTTAAATACAAGACATTATTTTTCTCTCCTCTTTCTATTCCACATAAAAAATCCTATATAACAACTTACCGACAACTAACATAAACTTGTGGACAACTAACATGTGCATAATTTTATAGTGCTAACCACAATTACTACACGTACCCGTCGGTTTCCCACCCCTCAAAAGTCACCAGCATCATCACTACCAGGTTCACCAGAAAGACGGCTTGAATAGTCGGGCGTGCCGTGCGCACCTACCCTGACACCTGTTCGTGTCGAAATCCAACCCAGCGACTCCGTTGCATCCTGTCCAGATCATGTACTGTTCAATTTCTTTTCGATCGTACTACCAGTTGTGTACTAGCTCTTCATTCTATCCTAGTACTGTTATTCAATTGTCTGTACAGTTAGAAGTGGATCCGGAGAAAGGTTACGTCCTGGCTTTATATGAACTTTATACCGGTAAAAATCATACATCTTAGGACATGTTCTTTTTTTCTGAAGCTGACGGTTTTTGGTTTCTGCTACAGTATCTAACTTTCAAACTGAATATTTTTTTAAGACAAAGTCTACTAGTTAAACGATGTACACATTAAAAGTCCAACATCTGTACCAGCCAAAATCACAATTAAGTATCTCTCTCCGTAATATATACCATAAACAGTCAAAATTCAAAATTTTCAGCTAAAAGCCATAAGCCGTAGCTATTGCCAAACAAGCCCTTAAACTAGAGTCAAAACTACTATATATCTGAATCTGTCCTGTATACAACGACATAAGCAACTGCCATGCACATCAGTGCGTCACATAGCAACAAGAAACATCTAAAACCCAAACAATTCGTATGCTCATTCACACACCTCGGTGGAATCACGAAAAGAAAGGCCACAAGGGGAAAAAAGTGCAATGGTCGATCAATATGCTGTGGCTATCTTCCTTCTTCGATGGTGGTGATGGTCACGTCGTTGGTGCTGCACGACCCGATGAAGTGCGAGCGTGTGCGGACCTCCGACCCGTCCTCGCTGGTGACCCTCAGGTGGAAGTGCGGCGGCCGTCTCGGGTCCGGCAGCGTCACGCCGTCGTTGCCCAGCATGGCCGTCACGTCCGTCATCGCCGGCCGGTCCATCGCGTTGTCCTGCACGCACAGCAGCGCCACCTTGACGCACCGCATGATGCTCGTCACCTCGTTGCAGTCGCCCAGCGTCGGGTCGATCAGCTCGAAGCTTCTCCCTTCGCTCCACAGCTGCCATGCCTGGTGACAAAGAACTGAGAGGATTATAGTCGTTGTCACTGAGTATGTTGCAAATGCAGTAACGCTAGATGAGATCAAAAGATTGGCCCAATGGTAATGGATAAGCCGCAAGCATGTTTTGTATTTAATTTAAAAATTAGACGTAGGATTAAATAAATTCGAAGTTCTTAGGAAACGTCATTATCTTATTGTTCTCGTTATTGTTATTATACTCTAATACCCTTTTTATATACAGCGTCACCCAGATCAGATCAAAGTTTGTGAGATACGGTATGAACGTATATGATATCAACAACCAAACAAATAAATCTCATAGAAAGAATCACAATAACGATGTTGAAGTAACCACAATGTGAGAGAAAAGATTTGGTAAACCTGACCAAAATTTCTTAAGCAAAACCTTAAAAGAGTATAAGAGATTGTCGCTCACTCACAACCATCTCGAATCTTTTAGGACTCTCAGATTATTTCCCCATACAAGAAGCTAATGCTAAAGAATTAACTAGCATCTAATCCTCTCATACGCCTCTACCTTTAGATGAATATGCTTGATTGCTTCACCATGGTCACCCCATAGTTTATATAGTCCCTCCTGGCCCTTCTTCAATTTAGAGTAGTAATCATAATCTAAATAGAAGTACGAGTCCAAATCCTAGTAGAATTTATCTAGAACTCTTTATAGCATATATTTTCAAATCTTAAAAGACTAGATATTGTTAGTGATATGCTATAGAGGCAATTATAGAGATAATTGTATCACTTATATATTTATGATCTTTTGAATAAAATGTTATTATGTTTCCTGAATGAAATATTATTTATAAAAGTTAGTAATTAAGTATGTAACTTATTGTTGAAACTTTTTATTTGTTGTATGATATCATTCTAAAAGATTTCTGGTTGAATGTCACTAGTCAGGACAATAGTGACTTATAGACCATCATATGTATTGATTGATGACCGTATTTCACTAGTTATAGATATGAGGATGTCAAATCAATAATGCGAACATATGTTAGAGAATATAGTGTTGGATTGACCCACCTTGAGTCACTATTGAGATTATTATATTTTATGTATCATCAGTTGGTCTCAAGCAATGATGATGTATAATCCTTGTACCTGAGACCAACATAATTTTTATATGTGTAATATTGCACTTAAGGGTTGCTAAATGCTACTCCGTAACTGGGTAGTTATAAAGGTAGTTTTCAGATGTGCTATGAAACATGCTGAGGAATATGTCTGGCTGGATATGGGATTTACCCTTCCTACATAATAGGAGAGATATCACTGGCCCCCCTGATGTTGTCAGATAAAGGAAGTGCATAGCTATGCTACGAGTGGTCGAAGATTCGACCACATGAAGTTATTCATTACTAGATCGGAAAAAGATTAAACATTCTATAGATAACACATTTCTTACCTGGAGTTCGATCGGATATCATGAGGCAAACGGAGAGTATGCAAACAGGTTTATAGGTCCATCCAGATACAAACTAGTCATATAAGTATACTAACTGATCGTGAGCTAGTTGGATATATTACAGATTAGTCTGCAAACTGCTCGTAACCAGAGACGATCAGTCATAAGGAGTTATGATGTGATCGTGAGTGAATATGATATGGTTGTTGATCATTGTATAAGCTTCATCTAGATTAATTTTTATGTATATTTAGGAGTTGATATATCATACTAGGGACCATTACCGACCAATGATCGGAAAGTTGTTTCCATGTTATAACCAAGTGTATATGAATCTACAGGGTCACACACTTAATGGGTTGGAACAATAAGGGTCCAGATGATAGACTCCAAGTGAGATACGATCTCTACTCGTATTGGATAAGGATCCGATCGGAGGCTTTCTGAGTTGAATATGATTTCTAATTGTATCGGATGAGAATCCGATAGGAAGCTATATATTGAGAGACGCATGGAGCAAAGGGTTGTACGGGAAACCGAGCATCAAAGGAAATCCCGAGACACACTCATTGAAACTCTAGCCGTCATCTCTCGAAACCCCTTCTGTGCACGCTAGTGCTAACACATCATTGCACGGTGTTCTATCCCTGAACATGTGGACTTAGGTAGAAGTACTGCAGCGACTGTTGTGCTGATCGGGACGATCACTAGGAGGAGACGGTTGACTCGTGAAGATTGACTACTGCTCATAGATGATCGACTACTTACTCTACATCGTCGTGCATTACATTGAAACAAACTACTTCAACTCTTCTTCTGTTGCACTGTGTATCTAGTGGTAACGATCCATGATCCTTTACTCGTGTGGCTTCTTGGTTTACGTGGTAGAAAGTTTATTTAGCACTGGTGTAGCCTATCTCATATTCGAACAGATGTAGGTCGCCCTAACTCAACTGTTATTTTAGCACAAACTTACGTATCCAAGGAGATTGACGAAGTCTCTGGGGTGTTGGTGGCCGCTGTTCCTTTTGCCGCTGACGATCTCAAGCAGCAACACGCCGAAGCTGAACACGTCGGACTTGACCGAGAAGATGCCCTCCGAAGCGTACTCAGGAGCCATGTAGCCACTAAATGCACCAAACAAACATCACAAAACGTGAACACATCAGTGATGTTTGCTTCCTTGATCTACGTGGAAGAATGCGAACATAACCGTCCTCTTCATACAAGGTGCCGACGACCCTGTTGGTGTTCGCCTCCGTCATGTTCGAGCCGAAAATCCGCGCCATGCCGAAATCCGAGATCTTGGGGTTCAGGTCCTTGTCCAGCAAAATGTTGCTGGCCTTCAGGTCCCGGTGAATGATGCGCACCCGGGAGTGCTTGTGCAGGTAAAGGAGCCCCTGCGCGATCCCGTCGACGATGTGCCGCCGTTTCTTCCAGTCCAGCAATGGCCCTCGCTGCTGGTCTACATCTACATGTCAAAACTTTCTCAAGATTAGTAAACGACACGCACCGGAATTCGATAGTCTTCAGAAAGTTTGGCACGTTAACCAAGTGGATTAGTAATCGGGTTGGTTTGTAGTGCTACCAAAGATGAAGAAGTCTAGGCTCCTGTTGGGCATGTACTCGTACACCAGGATCTTCTCCTCCTCCTGCACGCAGCAGCCCACGAGCCTGACGAGGTTGGTGTGCTGCAGCTTCGCGATGAGCTGGATCTCGTTCTTGAACTCCTTGAGCCCCTGCCCCGACTGCGCCGCCAGCCTCTTCACCGCTATCTCGGCTCCGTCGGGCAACTTGCCCTGAAAAACAAACAAAAAAATAGCACGACAATGCAGAGACCACAGAGACTTAGCGCTGAATGATCAATGGCGTTTGGGTCAAGATTGTCAGATGGTAAATGGCGCCACTTGCCTTGTAAACCGGTCCAAAGCCGCCTCTTCCGAGCCTGTTTTCTTCGGAGAAGTCGCCTGTGGCAGCTGCCAGATCGGAGAAATCGTACAATGTGAACTCTGAGCTGCTGCTCTCTTCGATCTTCCAGAGCTTGAGCGCCTCCTCTGTTTTGGAGCTGTTCCTCGAATGTGCTTGTAGATGTAGTAAGTTCTTCTTGCCTGGATTGGAGATTTCTCGAAAATTAAGCACTTTTGATGGCTAAAACGGATGGGAAAAAGAATATTCTATTGCAGTTTCAATATCATCTTACCGCCGCGTCCTCTGAGTCTTCTGATCAGTAGGAGGCAGCCGAGCAGCATAGAACAGAACAGCGTGACTGATACGCATAGAACAAGGATTAAGATCTTCCCATGCTTGTTTCCTACACAATTCAGAAGAAAATAAGTAACCATAATACACTACCAGCATACTTCACTAATTGAGTGGTTACAACTTAATTAATTGCTACTTATAAACTAAGAAAATACGTACTAGTCTGTTTAACATTAGTTGCATTGAACAAATGTGCATGCCGAAAAGAAGTACACTTTTCCTTACCATTGTTTGCAGTTGGTGAATATGTGCCACCCTGCAAGCCGATCCTGACGTCCGGCGTGCCGCCGTAGAATTGGTAGCCCTCGTAGCGGAAGTTGCACCGGACGCCGAGGATGCGGCCGCCCTCGCGGCCGTCGAACCACTGGCGGTTCTGCTCCTGGAGGCCCTGGAAGCAGTGCCAGCACGGCCCCGGCGAGAGGTCCGGCGTGCACTGCGCCAGTCCGTACACCGTCGGCAGCTGCGGGTTGATGTACATGACTGCGCTGGCGAACCGGCGCGCCGTGGAGTTGTACGAGCCGTACATGGCCATCTCCCCGAACAGGGTGCCCGACAGCGACAGGAAGAAGCTCCGGGACGTCGCGTTCCGGCTGTCCCACCCGGGGTACGTCGACCCGTTCACGTCCATGGCGTTGATCACTGGGGAGTTGTCGTCCGGCCGCGCCAGGAAGTCCTCACCGGAGTAGCGGAGGGTGCAGAGGTCGTGGTAGAACGTCGCGTCCCTGTTGCCCGCGCAGAGCGCCCGCAGCCTCTGGAACGCGTCGTTGAGGCAGGAGGAGCACGTCGAGGCGTCGGTGATGTCGCCGCGGCAGAGCGCAAGGCCGAAGACTCTGTCCGGAGCGGCGCCGATGGCCGCCGAGGCGAAGAGGGACGGGGAGATGGAGGCGTTGATGGGTAGCGCCGTGGTGAGGCGCTCGAGGTTGGCTCCGAAGGCGTCGCCCACCGTGTAGTTACCGGTGGTGCCATTGCACGAGTACTCCGAGTAGGCGGCGGCGGCGGCGCCGAGCGGCGAGGATAGGAGGAGGAGGAGGAGGCAGGGGAGGACGAACATGGCGGGTTCTTGCATTGTAAAAAAAAAAGATTAGTACTTTTCCATAGTTGTTGTTCTAGTTTACATACATCGCGGTTGGCTGAGCACTTGAGAATTTGTGCTGTAATTTGTTTCCTCAGCTGTTGGGCTAGTCAGATTGGTGTGCCACAGACACTTGACTGATATGTAACCGAATTGGACTGCAATTGCCGACATGCATGTATATACAAGGAAATTTCCTCTCTTTTGTTTCCAGGTCGGAATGTCTTGTTGCCCCGCTCGTTTCGGCTTCAGTTTCTGACTTCTGGCTTATTTTTCACTATTCATAAATTTCGTCTTTTTCTAAACTTTTGACTTTTTTTGAGCTTTTTTACCGGTTCTTTTTTCCGTATTTGTTTGCATTATACATGATGGCCTAATATGTTTTTTCTATTTTTAAATTTTTTAAAATTTAATTATGCTAAATAAGCTTCTGTCAACTACAGTATTTTTTCAGCCAGCTACAGTGCTTTTCAACCATAAACTACTCAAAAAAAAGTCATATTGATCACAACCAAAATGTTCCATCTTCCCCTTTTCTCAGTATCCTACAACTCCAAGAAATTATGATAGTACCTTAAAAATTGTCAGACTGCAGATAGCCATTCAAGTTAGTGTGCCTACGGATAGTACCTTAAAAAGCCAGATTTTTTTTTGCAAATTGGTACAGACTTTCGGAACGAAGAAAGGTGCAATAGCCGCCAAAATTGCAACGGCCCAGGAACACATCTTGCACAGTAGTGGCTACTGACCAAATTGAAACACAGTAAGAACACGGCATATCAAACTGACCCAATTTGCACACCACAGCTCACGTACCAAAAATCACTCACAAACAGCTGCTTTGGGATCTGGGACATGATGTACTCTTTGGGTGGGTTCTTTTAAGCTAAGATTTATAGCTGTGGTTTTTCAATTATGATCTGTTCGTGAGAAGCAGTACACAAAAAGAAATGGTTGCATGCGATTTTAGCCGGTATTACTGAATTTGATACAGTTTATTACAATTTACGTGTAGACTCCGTCTTAAAAATACACACTATTTAACAGTGAGTTAATATAGAAATGGAAGCCAAAGTCTAAGTGTAAACCCAAAAGAACTGAGCCTACATCTTGTGCATCCTTGCGCGGGTAGCCGGAAGAAAGCGCCGCGAAGCTGGAGGTAAAACCTAGACACAAGAGAGAGAAGCAAACCATAACTCGACGGCGCTGAAGGTAGGGGTGCAAACGGAGCAAATATTTCACAACTGACCGTCCATCCATTTTAATTCAGATCCAATTCGGAGCAAACTGTCGGATATCTGGAGGTTTTGCCGAATATGAAAATGGAGTCGGATATTTTTTGTCGGATACGGAAACGAATTCGGAAAAGACACTATTTGATGGATACAGAGCTATCCGATAAGAAACCTGGGCAAAAGCAAATAAGCAATGCTACATTCGTATTGAAACGGGCCATGGCAATCATATTCATATACCCCGATTCTTCTTCGAGATTTTATCCAATGCACTCGGCCAGGTGTGTGCACTCATGCACTCAATGCGTGCTGGCCGTCAGATCTTCATCGAACGACCCACATTGACATCTGGTTTTTTTGCGAAAAAACGCCTGCACGCCAGGTCTGATTTACAAATTAGCCCTACCTTTCCCGCCCGATCCCCCCGACCTTCCCTGCTCGAACCATCCCTTTGCATGCTCTAGAGAGACCGGGACGTCTCCGCCCCCACCCCTCTCCATCTCCCTAAGCCACTGGCCTCCCCCCTGAGCATGGACTTCCCAGAGCGCCCTTGACCCTCTACTTCCTAGAGTCACCTCCGCCTTCGCCCCCACTACTCTCCATCTCCTCGAGCTGCCGGCCTCGCTCCCAAGCACTGGTTTGGCAAAAGAAACATTAGCTCTAGTTTGTTATTGCAAAATAGACTAATTATTTTCATCAAATGTCAATAATTTGCAGAATAGCTATGAATAGCTCTAGTTTTTTATTGCAAAACATTAGCTCTATGGTTATATTACACAGGATCATGAAGCTATGAATTCTGCTCAAAGCCTCCACTGCTACATGTTTTGTTATTGCAAAACAGACTAGTTCTTATGTCAGACTATGCTCCCATATTCACAACATCACACATCCTTGCTGCAATTCATATTCACAACATCAAACATCCTTGCTGCAATTCATATTCACAACATCAAACATCTTGCAATCTGCTCAAAACCTCCACTGTTGTGAATAATCACAATTTGTATTTACCTGAACCATTACAATTCTTCAGTTTTGCATACACCCATTGCATACACAATTAATCACATTTCACAACGAAAATCATATGTAACAATTGTTCTTGCAAGAGGATGGAATTTTATTGAACAAACATCAAACACTGGTACAACTGGCAATGACATCCAACAGATCTGAACAAATGCAACTGGATTACACAAACAGAAAAATGCCGTCGGTAGGGAGCTTGTCATACAACCAGCAATGTCACTCGGTAATGTCATCCAACCATTCTCACACCAACGTAAATGGACTACACAAGGGGCAAATTGTCATTGGCAGGAAGCTTGTCAGGGAAGAAGCAATCAGAGGAGGAGGGCTGTGCCAAGTCTCAGTGCCAGTACCTTGCCAGGTTCACGCTGACACCACCTCGCCAAGATTCGGCTGTGTTAAGTCTGAGCTTCTAGGGAATTTGGGATGGGGCTAGGGCTAGGGTTCG
Source organism: Dendrocalamus latiflorus (assembly GCA_017311315.1). NCBI lineage: Eukaryota > Viridiplantae > Streptophyta > Magnoliopsida > Poales > Poaceae > Dendrocalamus > Dendrocalamus latiflorus. The sequence continues at coordinate 23,355,273 of CM029644.1, read as the reverse complement.
GTTCGGGGTGGCGGCTAGGGGAAGAGGAGGGCCAGAGGCGGGCGGCGGCTGGGGGGAGAGGAGGCGGAGTTGGGTAGCACCTTGGGGAAGAGGAGGGGTGGGGGGAGAGAGAAGGGGCGGCGAGCGGCGGATCAGGGCGAAGGTGACCAACTCCTCATGGGAGAGGAAGGGCGCAGGCGGTCGGCGACTGGGAGGAGAGGAGGGGCGGGTGGAAGGCATCTAGGAAGATAATGGGAGGTGAAGGGGATGCGAAGGGGACGCGAAGGGGAGGGGTGTGAAGGTGGGGCTACTTTGTAAATTAGATCTAGCGTGCGGGGCGTTTTTTGCAAAAAAAAAGCCTAGACATCAATGTGGGCCATTCGATGAAGATCTGACGATTGGCACGTGTTGAATGCATGAATGCACGTACCTGGCTGAGTGCACTAGATTAGTTCTCTTCTTCTATCGAGTTACCCTAAGTAACCCTAGCCCAAGGCATCCACACATCCAGTGACCTAGATCCGCCGCCGATGTCTCTCCTCCTCCCCCACAGCACGAGCACGGCGCTGTTGCCGCATGCCTCTCCTCCCCCACAGCACGGCGCCACCGCCGCCCGCCTCTCCTTCCCCACAGCACGGGCACGGCGCCGCTGCCGCCCGCCTCTCCTCCCCTATCGCTCGGGCAGCTACGGCAGTGCCATCTTGTCTCGGCTTTGAAGTGTGTAAGTGAGCTTGTATTTTTTTGAACTTATGTGAGCTCTCTTGTTAATACCGCTGCTGCCGCTGCCGCTTAATGTATATTAGCCTGCATCCCTTGGTTTAGGGAAACACATATTTTTATTTGCAAATAATAGCACCATTTGGAACTACACTTTATTCGAATGTACATGCCTGAACATCAGGCTATATGTAACGCCCCCGTTTCTGGGAGGAACAGGAGCGTCACTAATCCGCAACCACCCAGGAGTTTGGTTACGGACCGAACAAGTATCATACTTGCTTATGAACATTTAAAAAGAGTTAGCTTGATTGAAATAAGACCTAACGGTCAATTTTTAACAATAAAATGGGCGCACGAGCCCAACAGTACTTACATGCAGAAGAATCGCAAAGGCACCACAGGAAAGCCTGAGTGCGGTCGCAACCCTAACGCGAAAACTTGAATTGCCTTCTTTTCTTCTGGTATCTGTGAAAGTTTGCAAGTCTGAGTACTCCAACCCCGTACTCAGCAAATCACAAGGGAAACCCTAACTTACTACTTGCACGGATCAACAAAGGAAGGGAGTATACTTGGTTTATTACTTTGAGTGGATGCAATTTTATTTGCAAACATTTTGATAAAACGGACCCAAAACTACTCCTCAAGATCTCAGGGGTTTTCATGAAAGGTTAATTAACCAACTGAACAAGTTAAAGCATGTACAAATCTACTTAAGCTTCGCTGCTGGAATCACCCAAGTGACACAGCTCCAATAACCGGGAGCACGGCGTATTCGAATACCATTTATTTGACTCTGCAGAGTTTGCTCAGCTTTACCCACACGATTCCTTAACTCCCGCGACAGAGTTAAGAAAGCCAGGTCGTTTCACTGCTCAACTCTTTATATAGGCTCTACCCGGTAGAATCCACTCGGGTCTGGCACAATTAAATAATACTAATAATAATAATAAAACAAAAGTCCGCTTCGAGTGAACTCTACCGTTGTTAGGCACCCGCAGCACGGCCTGCCTAACCTTGTTACTCAATCACCTACTTCTCAACACCTGTAGAGTTTCAATAGAGTTGAGCAGCTACTAAACCAGTGTTGACAAGTCAAATATAACTCAGCAAGCTTGCCCTTCCCATAGGCCTGTTTGATCGGAAGGAAATGAGCCACATTGGTCAATCTATCAACAATGACCCAGATAGCGTCATAACCTTCATGAGTCTTAGGAAGTTCGGGAGTAAAATCCATACCGATGCTGTCCCATTTTCATTCGGGAGTTGGCAAAGGCTACAATAATCTCGACAGATTCTGATGATCTATCTTGATCTGTTGGCAAACTTCTCATTTTGCCACATACTCTGCCACTTCCTTCTTCATTGTGTTCCACCAATACTTCTTCTTCAAATCTTGGTACATTTTGGTGCCTTCGGGATGAATCGGGAATTGAGAGGAGTGAGCCTCAGGTAGGATCAAGTCTCTCAACTCTTTCTTGTTGGGCATGCAATAGCGACCACGGAAAGTGAAGATCCCATGCTCGTCTATTGCATACTCTGTTACATTTTCTTGAATCTTTTTCTTCAGTTTTTGAATCTCTTCATCCTCATCTGGAGCTGCTTTAATCTGATCTGTCCTTAACGGCTGAAGCTCTAATGCTGCCATACTGCCGTGTTCTGTGATCACCAAATTCGGTTGTAGTATATCCCTCTGTAACTCGGGTGGACCACTCACTGGCTTTCTTCGGGTGAACCTTTCGGCTAAGTGCGTCAGCAACAATATTTGTTTTTGTCCAGCTGGTATTGGAGTTCCACATCACAATCTTTGATTGGCTCTAACTATCTTTGCTGTCTCATATTTAACTCCGGTTGAGTGAAAATGTATTTCAGACTCTTGTAGTCGGAGGACATCTTGCAATGATTCCCTAACAGGTAGTGCCTTCAAATTTTGAGTGAAGGCACCACAGCTGCTAGTTCCAAATCATCAGTCGGATAGTTCTCCTCATGCGGCTTCAGTTGTCTGGATACATAGGCAACAACTTTTCTGTCTTGCATGAGTACCCATCCCAATCCCTGTTTCGAAGCATCACAATAAATCAGGAACTCTTTCTCTGGATTGGGTAGGATCAGCACTGGTGTTGTCGCGAGTTTGGTCTTTAATAGCTGAAAACTCTCTTCATTGGCATCTGCCCATATGAACGGCTTATCCTTCCTCAATGGCTGGGTGAGTGGACGAGGTATTTTGGAGAATCCTTCCATGAATCGACGATAATAGCTTGCCAATCCAAGAAGGCCCCTCACTTCCGTCACTATCTGAAGCTGTTTCCACTCTATGACTGTTCGAACCTTCTCTGGATCGACTTTAACTCCTTTTCACATGTACCTGTATATCATCCTTGGGTATATGCTACAAGTTCACACTTAGCTGAATTATGCAGTACCAGGGCTACATATGTATCTGGGTCCGTTAGGATTAATTTCATTGCAACACGAACTTCTCATCCATTACATTTTACACAGATGGTCTTCATATACTTTCATAGTTTTGCCACAAGACTTAGCTAAAGTAATTTACAGATAACTATTCAGTTCTAGCTTACAACAGGGTGACTAAAAGTACATCATCTCATTTCTTGTTCTGCATAGCTCATAATTTCTTGACTGTCTGCTTTGCTTCTCTTCTTTATGTCATTCCTTCAGGTGGACTTGTCTCTTCCTCCATTCTGGTCCTCTTAGGGTAAGATTTTTCTTCTTCCATCGGTGGCAGGCATGATGTTGATGTTTGCCTTTTTGCTTGCTTTCTAGCTTCTTTTTTGGGTAAGGACTTCAGTGGGCATTGGTCACGATAATGCCCATCCTGTTCGTAGTGAAAACAAGCCGTTTGTGCTGAAGGCGAAGGCTTTTTTCGTTTCATAACTTTCACGTAACCTGTTATCTTTTCTTCTATCTGGAGAGCTCGATCAACTAGACTTAATAGGCTTGAAAACTGCATGGCCTGAAGGCGTTGTCTCATATTGGGTCGTAGGCCTTTCATAAAGTACTCCATCCTTTTGGCTTCGGTATCAATCTCTTCTTGAGCGTACTGGGATAATTGGTGGAATTTTTGTAGATATACTGTGATGGAGTCCTCCTCTTGTTGAAGATCAAGAAAATTCTGGTACTTTTCAGTGATAACTCTAGGAGAAATGTAGGCTTTACGGAATCTCTTCACAAAGTCCTCCCATGTAATATCTTCCTCATTAGGGTGTATCCACTGGATAGCATTCCACCAAGCAATGACGGTTCCTGACAGCTGGTAGGTGGCGAAAAGAACTTTCTCCTTATTTGTACACCGGATAGTATTCATTCTTCTTTCAATATCTTGTAACCAGTCATCTGCATTCAGTGACCCTGTTGTTGAAGGGAATTTTGAGGGTTGAGTTTGCAGGAATGCTGTAAACTTCATTGCAGTTGCACTTGATGCTGACACTGACTCTTCGGGTGTGACCTTGACAATGAACGGTGGCTGTAACTCTCCTTGTTGCTCTGACATTTGGACTTGTCCTTGTTTGCCTTCAGTCTGATCTGTCTTAATGGTGACCTGAACTTCCTTCATACTGAACTGCTTTACTTGTCGTGCTGCCCAATCTTCTATCTGCCCAGTGACATTTTGCAACCAAGACTTAGGAATCAGCTCCGTAACATTTTTGGGCTTAGCAAAGGAAAGTAAGACTGAAGCAAGAATAAGGGCAGGAAAGAGCGAGAAGGAAATAACTTGAGACGAAATTGAATGGTCCCTTTGATCGCACTCCCTTCAATTACAGTTTCCAGGGAGGTAATCCAGCTTACTGGTGGCAATCGAAGGTTCACATTTAATTTCTTTGGAGACTAGAGAGAACATAGGAAAGAATTCAGACGAAACGGGGTAGAAGCAGAAATTTTTAACATATTCTTTATTTAAAACCAGAAATTTAGTTTTGCGCAAATTGCTCATGTAGTTGTTTAAGGGTGATGAGGGAGCTCGGGAAAGAAAGGGGCGTGCGGGAGAAGGATGGGGAGTTTTATACTTCGGCGGAGGGAGGGGGATCCGAGGGAGAGGGGGATGGGCATGGCCACGGGAGTCAACAGGGAGAACGGGCGACGCCTTGGCGTGGAAGGAAAGCGGTGGTGGGGCTCTGCACAGGAGTAATGGCGAGGGGACGGGAGAGAGGAGTAGGTGAGCTTCGGCATGGGCGGGGCGCGTCCGCGCGCGGGAGAGGGAGGAGGCGGCCTCAGGCAGGTGGGTCCAGAGCAGAGGCGGGGCGACGCGTGGCGCGAGAGGCGCGGCTGCCTTCGGACCAGGCGGCGTCGGCGTGATGCGAGCGCAGGGAAACCGGGGGTGCGAGGGCACAAAGGCGGTGCGGGCACGGGCACGCAGCGCCAGCGTGTGCGCGAGGGAGGAAACGGGGAGGGGAGCGGCGCCAGTGGAGAGAGGAAGGAGGGAGGCGCCGGAAAAAAGGAAAAGGCGGAAAAGAGAAAGGCGCCAACGAAGAGGAAAAGGCGCAAGGCCAAAAAGGGGAAAGCGGGAAACAAAGAAACTTTCTGAAAAAGGAAGGTACTGAAATTCACTCAAAAATTCAGAAAAAGGCTCAAAAATTTTGAAATGTTTAGGGGTGTTTCACTATACTCAGCAAGGAATAATATAAGAGATTGCTACAAGACACAGGCTTCATTTTTCAACTTGTCAAGGAGCTCATCAACAGACGAAAGAATGACGCCAGCTTTCCTCTTTGGTGGTTCATTGACCTGAACCACCTCCATGTCTGATCTGATATCTACATTCAGCTATTCAGGGGTCAATTTCTTAATGACTTTTGATTTTCCCTTCATTATGTTTGGTAGCGTTGTATACCTTGGTTCAGTCTAAAATCAGTGCTGCAAAATAAAAAGGTATAATTCAAATGTAATCTCAGAAACAGAAACAAAACTAAAATGTGGCACTACTGTGTTAGGCGAACGCTAAATCATCCTTAGCTACGCTACATGTAGCTTCCGAAGATTATGCAGAAGTGAATGTCTAATAATGAAAATAAAATGCTTGAGTACCGGCCCTTCTCGGGCGGAGAACAATAAAATGAAAATAAGATGTAGAAACATGTTATGGAACCTACGTGATCACTGCTGGTAAATCCAAGTAGATGCTTTCGATTCCAACGTCGACCTCTCTCTCCACAGTAGCTTTTTGCTTCTTATCCAATATCACCTGCCAAATTAAAACAACAACTTTGAGCCTTTGACTAAAGTTTTTTTTCTTGATCAAAAACTTGAAAACCAGTGGAATAAGAATCTGACATCAAAAGAGAGGTATGGATAGTTGAGCACAATGCAACAAAAAGAGATGATTTTTTTAGAGAAACAAAAGAGATGATTAAGAAATCGTTTTTTGGCAACTGTAAAGAAAACCCAATGAACAATTTTCTCAGATTTGCTTCCTTTGCTGCTCCACCCTGTTTGGCCAACAGTAAGGAAACTAGATATTGGTCCGGAAATGAAAATCACTGCTTCTAGGAAGTCAAGTGTGGTCGAATAAGAACTTGAAAACTGTGTCAACTCAGAAGTTCTTTCTAGAATCTAAATGCAAGTAGAATTCATAATTGTTCACTACCAAGAATCGCACCTTTCGCGAGGGGGAAAAACCCACAGGAAAGGGGGGAAACCCAGGAATATTTTTTGTGACGGTGAACCGTCAGGCATGAACCCACAGGATAATTAGCACAGGGAAATTGCATTTGCCTGAGTGTCAACCGACAGAAACAATATTCGCGTCGGCTATCAGCGACGGTTACCGACAGAAAATTTTTGGGCACGTCAGGTTTTTAGTTCTTATTTCGCGTGTTTACCCCGTCAGAAAAATCCGCGACAAAATTTATTCGTGACGTTCACCGACAGAAAAAAGTGCATCGTGCATGGCCCAAATCTTCATATTCCTGTAACTAGTACTGGCACAAATCCCCATCAGGAAAATTAATAGTGTAGGTGACCGACAGAAAAATGCAGCCATTCTAAATATGCCTAGAACCCCTTTCTCTGTAGTTGGCCCGTCACAAAATAATCTCAGTAAATCGATAGCAAAACTGCAGTAAAAAATCTAATTTCAGGCACAAATTATACATCCAGAATTCAGAACAAAACCATACATATACATTGCAGTTTATAGCACATCCAGAATAATCCATATCAACAAATGGACAGCACATCCAGAATCATACTTGTGACACATCCACAAAGGGACAGAACTTCCAGAAATCAGCCATACATCATAAAGGCATTAAACCATTGTCTACTTGTCACAACCAGCAGCACAACCATCAGTTTTAGCAAGTCAATTTCAGACATTTCACAAATTAACACAGCCATGCATCTACCATCAGCCAAAAGGTAAGTTCATACTTCTTACTATATGCAAGTAGCATCAGCCAAAAGTTAGTCTAACTGCTGTTGCAACCAAAAGTTAAGCTGATCAGTACTAAGGTCATCTTGGTGAGCAAGTTCAACATCCTAGGATGCCCCATTGTTACTCCTGTCCTCGCAGCTGATATTCCCCTCCCTGCCCTCGCAGCTGATGTTCCCCTCGTTTCCCTCGCAGCCGATGTTCGCATCACCATCCCCATTGCCGAAACTTGCCGGATCTGGTTGTGAGCCCGCATGTGAAGAGCCAGTTCGCTACAACAAACCAAGGCCTTGTAATAATTTCTTTGAGTGGTAGAAGTCCTCCTCTAACTTAGACCCCGGGGGAAGTAATTCATGGATCAATTGTAAGGTATCATTGTAGTGGGCTATTGACATATTGTACTCTGATTTTAAAGCTAGCAGCCGTGCCACAGCAGACAACCTTGAGTGTAAAGTGTTTTCATGGACCAATTCATCAGCACTATTGACCATTTTATAGAAAGCACTACTAGAAGGTGTTGGCTCTTCATCAACTATTGGTGCTTGGACAGCACCAAGATCAACCAACATATCATCCATATGATCAGTTGCATCAAACCCCTCATGGACACATAAAGAAGCAGGTTCATCAGACCTAACAAATGTCTCCCCGTGTGCTGTCCATGTTGTATAATTTTCTTTAAACCCATACTTGCACAAGTGCAACTCAATAACATTCCTTTTGTGCATTAAATAGTTGCGGCACATAGCACATGGACATTTAACAGTACCAGATTTAACTAAAGTGCTTATGGAGAAGGCACGATCTAGAAAACGATTGGTTTGTTCAATCCAATCACTAGAGAGTGTAGAGCCTTGACCCCAACCACTGTACATCCACTCTCGGTCTGCCATTAATTTTTTTCTGTGTTTAAAACATGTTAAGATTAACTTTTAGCACAGAATCATATTCAATACGCGAGTAAAATACTTGTACTAACATTTTTATGAATCTATGCAGAGAACAACATAGTAGAGGGATGCTTAAACTTACCAAGAACTTGTTGAAGCTAGTAAACCAGCAAGTCACGAGCTTTCTTTAGGAATCATTATTCTTGCACGGTCACTTCAGCACTTTGTATTGATATTTAACAACTTTGAAGCTGCTGCCAAGATCAGTAGAAAAAAGGACATGTCAATGAAGCTAAACTATATATGTGTGATGTCTATTTTTAATAAACATGATTAGTCCCTATGGCTTGGAAGGTGGTTTGAAAGATTTACATAACTATACATGCCTCACAAAAAAAACCATAGTAAGATTTACGAACACACTATTTCAGATCCTAACATAAGCATCATTATCATTGCAAGAACATTTTTCAGCAGCTTCAAACATAGAGGGCATAAAAGACCTGAAACATAATCTATTTCAGACTAGAGAAATTTAGCACAACTATTTCATCAATGAATCAATTAGTACCATACAAAGAAATAAAAATGTTAACTCATAGAGCTACTGAGGAAATTGTATTGAACCTAACCACATCAACAAAAATACATGCTGAGGCAAGGGGAGGAAGGCCAGAGGGGAGGGAGGCAGGAGGGGAGGCCAGAGGGGAGGGACGCAGGAGGGGACGCCGGAGGAACACGGCGTCGGCGGCGGCCTGACTTGCGGAGGACGAACACGGCGTCGGCGGCGGCCTGCCTTGCGGAGGACGAACACGGCAGCAGATCTGGGCGGAGGCGGTCGACGGGTGGGAGGAGAGGAGGGGCGGAGGCGGCCGGCGTCGGGGGGGGGGGGCGAGGAGGGGCTGCGAGCGGCAGATCTGGGCGGAGGCGGTCGGCGGGTGGGAGGAGAGGAGGGGCGGGTGCCGGCATCGGGGGGAGACGAGGAGGGGCTTCGAGCGGCGGATCTGGGCGGAGGCGGCCGGCGGGTGGGAGGAAAGGAGGGGCGGAGGCGGCCGGCGTCGGGGGGGGAGGAGGGGCTGCGAGCGGCAGATCTGGGCAGAGGCAGTCGGCGGGTGGGAGGAGAGGAGGGGCGGATGCCGGCGTCGGGGGGGCAAGGAGGGGCTGCGAGCGGCAGATCAGGGCGGAGGCGGTCGGCGGGTGGGAGGATAGGAGGGGCGGATGCCGGCGTCGGGGGGGAGACGAGGAGGGGCTTCGAGCGGCGGATCTGGGCGGAGGCGGCCGACGGGTGGGAGAAGAGGAGGGGCGGAGGCGGCCGGCGTCGGGGGGGACGAGGAGGGTCGGCCGCGAGCGGCGGGTCTGGGTGGAGGCGGAGGCGGGGTGGGGGGAACTGGGGAGCGGCCGAGCGGGGAAGGATTTAGGGTTAGGGATTGCGGTGCGGAGTGCGGAGAGCGGATAGGGAGGGCGGGCTGTGTGACTGCACAATTTAGGGTTTTACAATATTTTCCAACATAAACGGGCACACGTGGCAAAAAAATATTCCCGCGTCTTCGAAATTGCCACGGGAGACCAAAAGTTAGGCGCGGGTGACTATTTGTTCTGTAGGTTTTTCTCAAACCGTCACTAAATTTTGATTTTTTGAAGGTTTTCCTGAAACCGTCACCGTAATTAGCATTTTTCTGAAGGTTTGCCTCAAACCGTCACAAAAATTAGAATTTTTATGTAGGTTTAAGTGATCCCGACACTCAAATATATTTTTATGTGGGTTCCTTGCGGGCCCGTCACAAAAATGCGAAACCCTCACTAAAGGTCTGTAGTCTGGTAATGGTTGGAGGGGTTACATCTTATAAGGAGTTCATGATTCTTAGTATTGATGCTGCTATTGCTATACTTAGTTGATAGCAGATAATGTGTACTATATCTGTGAATATATATTTGAATATATTTCCTTTCAGTTGTATTACATTTGCTTGATCTTTAAATATCCAGCACTCCATATTATTTTCAACAGCAGCACAACTCATGTAAGGTTGTACTTTGCAGTATATATGACAATGTAGAGTTGAATCTTGCATATTTCACCATATGAAATCAGGGAAGACTTTATTACCCACTTTGGTGCCTTATTGCACATACTAAATGCATGGCGGACGTTGAAGCATGGTGGGGGTGTAGTTATTCACTTATTCTGTCCACAAAGATTTTAGTTAATTGTAGTTGACTGCTTGTGCAATTAGTTTGTGGGGAGGGTCTCTTGTAGTTTTTCATGGATCCACATCACATTAGTTGGCACTTGGCAGCGAGATGCTATTGTTCCTCATACTGGAGGAAGATGTAACCATCATGTAATTATTTAGGCGGGAGCAGGTTCGTATTTATTTTCAGCGGACAAGTCAAGCTTTTCAAATTTCAACTATCAATCACCTTCCAATTGTGTTAGTCTTAAATATTCTGATGTGCCTATGCATATAGGGATAAGGCAGCCATGATTTTTGTATGTTGCCCTGATCAACTCGGCTTCGGCTTCTGGCTTATTTTTCACTATTCATAAGTTTCGTCTTTTTCTGAACTTTTGGCTTTTTGTTGAGCTTTTTTGCTGGTTCTTTTTTTCCCGTATTTGTTTGTATTATACGTAATGGGCTAACATATTTTTTTATTTTTAAATTTTTTAAAATTTAATTATGCTAAATAAGCCTCTGTCAGCTACAGTGCTTTTTTCAGCTAGCTACAGTGTTTTCAGCCATAAGCCACGAGCTTTTCAGCCATAACATGCCTCTTTTTTTTCTTAGTTAGATGATTGGTTTATTTTGTGTCTTCTGTGAGAAAAATATTGTAAGAAGCACACTATGGATTATTATATGCTTGATAGCCTAAAACAAGATCTGTATTATCAATTTATCATGTGATGTAATAAAGTTAAATGAAGTAGTAAAGTAGTGATGTACTTAGCTATGGACGGTTCTTACTTTTGGATCGTGTGACATATAGCTACTACTTGCTTAACTAGCCTTTATCATCTACTTACTACTTTGCTTGCTAAAACTCACTACTCGTTAGTTTCATTATGGATATATAGTATGGTTGATAGATCCTTATACATGCGATATATATGGTTTTTGTTTTCACGTATTATTCGACTAAATATTTGTGATCGAGACTTTCCGTATTTGGAGCGACATGTATTCGCTCTGTATTCGTGACTAAGAATATCCTTATTTATATTCGTATCCGATGTTATTCATACCCAATTCCTATAAAAAAATACAAGATAAAGGCTGTGATCATTTGGGCTTCAGCTTCTGGCTTCCGGTTTATTTTTCACTATTCATAAATTTCGTCTTTTTATGAACTTTTGGCTTTTTGTTGAGCTTTTTTGCCGGTTCTTTTTTCCCCGTATGTGTTTGTATTATACATAATGGGCTAACATATTTTTTATATTTTTTAATTTTTTTAAATTTAATTATGCTAAATAAGTCTCTGTCAGCTACAGTGTTTTTTCAGCCAGCTACAGTGCTTTTCAGCCATAAGCCACCAAAAAAAGCCCAAATGATCACCACCGTCCGTATGCATTTCACTTACATCTAGGTGGTGATCATTTGGGCTTATTTTTGGTGGCTTATGGCTAAAAAGCACTGTAACTGGTTGAAAAAAATTGTAGCTGACAGAGGCTTATTTAGCATAATTAAATTTAAAAAAATTAAAAAAATATAAAAAATATGTTAGCCCATTACATATAATACAAACAAATACGGGAAAAAAGAACCGGCAAAAAAGCTCAACAAAAAGCCAAAAATTCAGAAAAAGACGAAATTTATGAACAGTGAAAAATAAGCCGGAAGCTAAAAGCTGAAGCCCAACCGATCACCCTCTAAAAATGGAGGCATAGATTTATTCGATTACTGCACGTACACGTGGGTTTCCCACCCTCGAAGTCAGCAGCGATCATCACTACCAGGTTCGCACGGCGTGCCGCGCGCACGTACCCTAAGAGCAAGTATAATAAGAGGCTGTAAGTAGGCTGTATGCTGAGGTGGAGGAGAGAGAGGAGGAGAGAGAAGAGAGGTGGGCTGTAAGTTTACAGCCAGCTGAAGCACAAGAACCAAGAAACTTTGTGAGAGAAAGGGGTGGGTCATACAGCCTTCAGCTGGCTGTAAACTACTATATGAATAGGCTGATAAGTGGGCTGTAAGTGTTCATACAGCCAGCTGCTGAAGGCTGTATTATTAGAGCAAGTTTAATAAGGCTGACTGTGCTAGCTATAAGGGAATCCATATCAGCATAGTCCTATGTGGAGGGGAGAGAAAAGGAGAGAGAGAGCCAAGCTGACTCCCATGCAAGAGTCAGGCTATAGCACAGGAAAAGAGGCATTATCCATGCATGTACCTATAGAACTAATTGCTATACACATGCATGTATTAAATTATCAATACCCATGTATGTATTAAATGATTGAGAGCTCTTGTAGAGACAACTTATAGCCAGCTTATTGTATGAGTTGACTGCATCATTATCTTTTGATGACATGGAAATGTATTGGAGGTAGCAGCTATCTGTACTATTAAACTTGCTCTTAGGCTTGCTCTAATTCAAGCTGGGCGGCTTGCCGCGCGCACGTACCCTAATTCAAGCTGGGCGGCGTGCCGTGCGCACCTACCCTAAGACCTGTTCGTGTCGAAATCCAACCCAGCGACTGCCCGCTGTACTGGCACTTCATTCAAATTCAATCCTAGTAGTCCTATTCAATTGTCTGTACAACGACACAAGCGTCATCCACGTCAGTGCGTCACATAGCAGCAAGAAACATCTAAAACCCAAACAATTCGTGTGTTCATTCACACACCTCGGTTTGATCACGAAAAGAAAGGCCACAAGGAGAAAAAAAAAAGTGCAATGGTCGATCGATCGATGCTGTCGCTATCTTCCTTCGATGGTGGTGATGGTCACCTCGTTGGTGCTGCACGACCCGGTGAAGCGCGAGCGTGTGCGGACCTTCGATCCGCCCTCGCTGGTGACCCCCAGGTGGAAGTGCGGCGGTCGTCTCAGGTCCGGCAGCGCCACGCCGTCGTTGCCCAGCATGGCCGTCACGTCCGTCATCGCCGGCCGGTCAAAGCACTACCAGTTGTAGCCCCAATCGGTTGGCCTTAAACTTCTGGTTTCCAGCTTATTTTTTACTATTCATAAATTTCGTCATTTTCTGAACTTTTGGTTTTTTGTTGAGCTTTTTTGCCGGTTCTTTTTTCCCGTATTTGTTTGTATTATACGTAATGGGCTAACATATTTTTTATATTTTTAAATTTTTTAAAATTTAATTATGCTAAATAAGTCTTTGTCAGCTACAGTGCTTTTTCCAACCAACTACAGTGTTTTCAGCCATAAGCCATGAGGTTTTAAGCCCAACCGATCACCACCAATATTCCTATACAATTGACTGTACAATTAGTGGCAGATCTGGAGAAGGTTACGTCCACGACTTATCTAAATTTTGTATTGTTAAAAATTTTACACTTTGAACTAAAATCTGGACTACTATAGATCTGAATTTGCCCCTGTATATAACGACGTCACTGCGTAACATAGCAGCAAGAAACATCTAAAACCCAAACAATTCGTCTGCTCATTCACACACCTCGGTTCGATCACGAAAAGAAAGGCCACAAGAAAAAAAGTGCAATGGTCGATCAATATGTTGTGGCCATCTTCCTTCCTCGATGGTGGTGAGGTCACGTCTTTGGTGCTGCACGACCCGGTGAAGTGCGAGCGTGTGCGGACCTCCGACCCGTCCTCGCTGGTGACCCTCAAATGGAACTGTGGCGGCTGTCTCGGGTCCGGCAGCATCACGCCGTCGTTGCCCAGCATGGCCGTCACGTCTGTCATCGCCGGCCGGTCCATCACGTTGTCCTGCACGCACAGTAGTTAGTGACGAATCTACAACAAAAAATAATACAAGAGCCGTATGCTATATATATATATATATATACTAGTAAAGTGCCCGTGCGTTGCAACGGAATTTTAAACCTTACATGAGTATGCATGAAGAACATAACTAAGTTTTTTAAATGCTAGACGAAACAAAGATAACATATGTTAACACTGCCGTGCCTTTCAAGCATTTTAAAATTCCAAGTATGAAAGCATAGATTCCAAAGAATTAGTCATTTTTGGCATGGCTTATAAAGAAGCACAACGTTTACATATACAACTTAGCAGGTTGTTTGGTTTACATTAAAGGAATACAACATTTACATATACAACGTTTACATTAAATCTCGTGTTCTCAATATTTGATTTTTCAGTTTCCAAGGTCAGTGTTTGTTTGAGAAGGTTCAACTTGCATGACAGAATTCTCTTTTGGGCATTGCGTTTTAATTTCCCTGATTCTATTTCCATCGCATAACTGGCCTTCCTTGTATGTGGTTTGGCATCAGTAACAGCGGATCTCTTTGGTTAGGGCATGGGCTTCCAGACATGACTTATGGTTCATCTCTCCAACCAATTGAAGGTTAAACTGGAATCCCTCTCATCATACTGAAAGTGAAGAGTCTCTACCATGATTGGTGAAGCCAGAAGCTACAACATAAACAAAAAAAGGGCTTAGCACAATAAGAAAATATGTGCAGACAGACAATAAAAGAGTGATATGATTGGACATTTATTTGTTAGATAAGTAATGTGCATAAGCGCCCAAACAATAGGATAATATTTTGCACACATGTATGATTTAGTACTGGAATTTACTTCACATAGGCATATGCGCATAACAGAGTTATCATAGTGCCCTGAACATTAGAGATGTAGAAAACTTACGTTGGACAAAAAAATAGTAAAACGCCAGTACAAAACACATCACATTATAGACCTTAATCAGTATGCCAATCACAGGGAAACACTGTATTAGACTATTAGTTCAATTCCATTGTTTCTTTCTATGAATGTTAGTAAGAATTTTAGTAGGCAACTACATAACCTTACAGAAATAGCAACTTCCGTAAGCATATAGCGTATATTGCGAAACATGGAATATTTTGTGTTCCTCACCGTGATGGTATCCAACCCAGAGAAATGAGAAATCCATCGCCCCACCGGCGCTGTCAAGCAGCCGCACGGCCGCCTCGGTCTCCTAGAGTAGCCTCTGGCTCTGCTCATAGCTCACATCCTCCACCCCCCACAGGTGTGTCTGCACCCACCAACCAAACCATGTCCGGTATTAGACGCAGCAACCATCACCAGTCGTGTTCACGTCAACATCTATGCCGTTCGCTGCAATATCGAAAAACGTAAGCAAAAACCACCAGTCGTAGCAAAAAACCAACAACCGCAGCAAAAAAAGGCCTTTTGTCTATCATCTTCAATTCTGCAGAACAGATCAAATAAACGAATAACCCGTCATGAAACGACATGATACAAATTACTGAACCATAGCTCATCAGAACAACAATGAAATAAGTATATGAAGTTAGATTGAAATGCATATCAAATTAGAAATACTGAAACAGATCTGCATACTGGCATGGCTTTGAAATATAAACTAAAAGTCTGCTCTTACAGAATAACTGAAGAGAACATTTATCATTTCGATACACAAAATTCAATAGACAGATTACAGTATTTCAGTGCATTCTTCCTTCGATACCTAAATATGTGGATACCCTCACACACGAACATCCTCAGACACGCCGATATGTGAAACTAAACACTTGATACAAGGAGATTACTCAAAATCGTAAACATGACGCAAACACTCTGAAGGCAAGATACACACAAGTACACACAACAAACCCTCTCATTTTATAATATTAACACAAGCAAAATTCAGTAATCCTGTAAAAAAATATACACTTACATCAGTGCAGAAAGGAAATTAAAAACACTATAAAGTATGCGCAGAAGGATGACTCAAATAGCATAATGATGGCAAATTCCTCTGGAAATCTCTCACTATATCAAGTTCTTCTTGGTGCTGCATTAACTCGAGTCACAGTCCAGTATAGAGCAGAGCAACCAGGATTTAAAAGGTACACATTGCAGTAGTTCATATTCCCGTCACAGGGTGACGGGAACAACGGAGTCGTCCGATGAGGGTTGTAGTGCATTAATCTTAATAACATATTTCTTTCGACTTGCCATGCTGCTGCCCTCGGAGCTCATGTGTGTGTCATCTGAGCCATCATACAAGATGGAAACCTCATCCTCATACGCATTACCGATATGACCACCACACTTGCGGCAGATCAATCGTGTCCTCTTTCTGAAGAAACCCCAGGAACGCCTTGAGTGGAAGTATGGCATGCAGCTCACTTCATCAGCTTGTGTGAACCGGCTCTCATCAATTGCAAAGAATGAGACAACACCTTTCCTGATCTGCTTGCCATACTTTGATCCAATGTTTGCTGTGTTCCGTGTCGAGGAGCTCAAGTTTAATGTAGACGCTTTCACATCAAATTGTCATATTCACAAAAATGACAATTCCGTGTTCTATACGCCTTCATAAGCTCAACTTATGTTCTATAGTACATTTGTTTGTCTCTAATCAGGTATCAGGATGTCAGTTTCAGTAGCCCACGTTAGCTTCCACTCTCAATGCCATATTCAATTTATTTTTCTTGAGTTCTAGTATTTCTCACAGATCATGATCTCTTGCAAGAAACAAAGGGCCAATGATACACTCCAGTTAACGGGACTTGGTGCGCTCTCCGATCAATGTAGTTCGTCCTTAGCATCCAAAACTAAATAAAACCGAAAGATCCAGGATCCACCCATTAGCATCTGAGCCCAGCAACCAAATTCTCAAATTAAATCCCCCCAAGAGCACCTCACACAAATCAATTTTGGTGGACAGTTACCAAACTGTT
This sequence comes from Dendrocalamus latiflorus, assembly GCA_017311315.1. Lineage (NCBI taxonomy): Eukaryota > Viridiplantae > Streptophyta > Magnoliopsida > Poales > Poaceae > Dendrocalamus > Dendrocalamus latiflorus. The sequence continues at coordinate 23,338,450 of CM029644.1, read as the reverse complement.
GGACAAAAAAAATCACGCAAAAACACAGCAAGGGGCCTCAGAGTACTACTAATCCAAGACAAAGATCAAACCGAATTCTCGCCTCCCCCCAGAGCTATTCCTAGGGTTTGGTTCTTGATCCCAGCGACCCAAAGAGGGGTAGCAAAAAGCGAACCTGTAGGCGACGTCTTTGGCGGAGGAGTAGCGGTCGAGGGACCTCACCATCCTTCCTCCGGCATCAAATCTTGATCGATTTGGGAGAGACGCCATCGACGCCGCCATCGCGGAAGGGCCAAGAGAGACGGCGAGTGGGGCGGTGGCTTCTCTCTTGCGGTGGGGGAGGCGGCGAGGTCGTCCGCCACGAGTGCAACGGGTCCCACCTCCTCTTCTTCTACGGCACTGGCAACAATGGCTCCGCTGCTCGCAGCGACTGGCGACGGCCCGCAACGCGATAGCTTCAGATTGCCGGATTCATTCGCGCCGCTCGCGAAGAAAGCGAGGAGGAGGACCACAATGGCCATCGCGGTTGTCGTCGGAGCAAAGCAGCGGTTGCGTGAGGTGGGGAGAGAAGAGGGAGGAGATGTAACTGAACCTAGAAGTGGAGGGGTTGTTAGATGTTTGAGAGGGGGTGGGGGAGGATGACGAGACGGACGGTGAAGATTATATTGTTTAAATCGGTCGGCTGAGAATCAAAGGAGAATGAAAGGGTGGGAGAGGCCGTACCAACCACCAACTCCTTCTTTTATAATAGTAAATATATATATATATATATATATGAAAATTACGTAAGGCACCATGGTGCCTAGGCACCATGGTGCCTAGGCACCCACATCCAATACACGTGTATGATTGATAATTTTTTTGAGTTTGGGTATGAAAATATTTTATACCCTTGATATATTTATGGTAAGTAAGTTTTGAACTCAGTTCAAACTAGTTTGATCTACTTTTGAATTCAATGCGACTACAGTGAGTATATACCATAAAAATAGTTCAAACTAATTAAACTGAAGTTGAATTTAATTTTTTTCGGAGTTTGACATCTCAAATATACTTTTTTATGGGTATATGAAGATACCCACATCAAACGTTGCGAATCTCAAAGCAAATCAACGGGTATTGATATGGGTGCCTAGGCACCATGGTGCATGAAACACTCGTCCTATATATATATGAAAAATACTTTTTACACTCGGGTGTAATTACATCCACCTCTAATATATAGAGAGAGAGAGCCCAACGCGTGGCCTCGATGGCATTGTGTCAGAGATGCCTGGACCTGGTAGTGGATGTGGATGAATTGGCACATGAAATCTCTGATGGACTCACCCAATATTTGTTTGAGCGCATGCAGGTCGAAGGATGTCACCAACTTGTTCCGACTCCCTTGGAAGTGCTTGTTCAATTTTCCCAAAACTGGTCCCATGAGTATATCGAGCACGACGGGAGAGAGAGGTACCAGAAATGAGTGACTCTCGAGAGGGCTAAGGGCAAGCTCTTTGCCATGATGACTCCCCCAACTGCTGCTATGGTGGTTTCATATACACGAACGAACTCCACAGGGTCGAAGCCCCTGAGTACTTTATGACCTCCGGCATCCGGAAACGCATAGGCCATGGTGTGGCTTGCAAGCCTGGGCTCAGCGGGTTGGAATGGTCAACGAGACCAGCAACCCCATGGGTGGGAGCCCTTGAGGATGGGGGCGTGGGAACTCTGGCGTGGAGTTAGGCGTGGGATCTTGCACTTGGCCGACCTAGGGTGGCCCAGCCCCCACGCCTCCAGCCGAGGCGAGGGCCTTCCTCTGTACTTGGTTGAGTTGCGTCCTGAGATCGTTGGCTTCTTGGACTCCAGACAAGGATGGAAAGTTCACTCAAGTGTGGGCTTCAACCAGCTTGGCCCGGAGGGCTTCGGCCTCGGGCACTTCGGAGCGTGTTGTCCCGCGTGCCGATGCCCATGCTCCCTCTAGCTAGTTCCTTAGTTCCTTAGCTAGTCTTGCCTCGACTCGTGCCTTCTCGAGTTGCACCTGAAGTTCTCCAGCTTGGCCAACCTTGGTCGTGGATCACAGAGCCTCAGTCCGCAATTCCCTCAATTACCTTCTGAGGTCCTCCAAATCCCGCTCCACCTCCTCATGAGCACTCCGAGGGTCGACCTCCCAGGAAGCTACAGTCTTGCTGGTGACTTGGGCCTCTGTGAAGAGGCCCAGCTGAGCCTCCGGGCCCGGAGCAGCGCGGGCTACTATCCGGCTTGACTTCGGCCTTAGAGGGGTTCGCACCTCACACCTCGGCGCAATGTTCAAGAAGGCGTTAGCCGGGCGGTTCAGCGCCCTCTGCACAGCACCAGCAGGCTCCGCCCGGTGGCCCGTGGCCCAGCTTCTACAGGCCGTGGTCAGGCTCCATCAGCATGTGGCCTGGGAATCGTCCTCCCCTGGCTCCAATCCCGACGCCCCGTTCTCCACTGCCAGCCCCTGTACCTCAGCCGCAGGCCTTTGTGGCCGGCACCCAGGCACAGTGGGCTGCTCCTCCCGGCGCCCAGGGGTCGTGGGCTGCTCCTCTCGGCTACTACTACCCCACCGCCGGCACGCCGTCCTGGGATGCGCAGGGACTTGCTTCCTCCTTCAACACCGTGTCGCTGACCCCACGTCAGCAACACGATTGGATCTTCGACACCGGCGCCACCTCGCATATGACCTCCGACGCCGGTACACTCTCCTCCACCTCTTCCTCGTGGATCCTATTCCACCTTCAATTATTGTCGGTAACGGAGCCTTACTGCCCATCACCTCCTCTGGCACAGCTCATCTTCCCGGTTCTTTATGCCTTAATAATGTCCTTGTTTCACCTGGGCTTATTAAGAATTTAATTTCCGTACGCCAATTCACTTCTGACAATAATTGTTCCGTCGAATTTGACCCCGCTGGTTGTTCTGTGAAGGATCTGCAGTCCCAGAGAGTGATCACCAGGTGCAATAGCTCCGGGCCGTTGTACCCTCTTCGCCCATCTGGCGCACCATCCCTCCCTGCTGCACACCTCGCCACTGCGTCCTCCGCGTCCACCCTATGGCACCGACTACTCTGCTCATCATAAAGGATATCGCTGCCTTGACACCGCCTCCAACAAGATCATCATCTCTCGGCATGTGATCTTCGACGAGTCTTCTTTTCCTTTTGCCGAGCAGCCCACCACACCCTCTCCCTCGGAGTTTGAGTTCTTGGATACCTTCACTAACCCGCTCCGGTGCCCATAGGCCCGACGCGGCTGTTATTACCTGCTGCAGGAACCTCACCGGCTTCTCCGACGCCTCCTGCAGACTCCACGCTGCAGCCACCGGCACTGCCACGTGCGGCAGTGCCCTCTGGCGCTCTTCCTGCGGCGTCACCAGCTCCCTCGCCCGCACAACCAAGTGTGGCAGCCTCGACGTCCTCGTCCTCTCCCGCACAGCCACGTGCGGCTGTCCAGCTCCCGCCGCGCCCTGCTATCACCAAGGTGTTTGGCCGGCGTCGCCCAGCTCCTTCGGCGCCCTCACCCTCGTCGCCAGTCGCTCCTGCACCCCTTCCGAAGGGTGCTATAGCCATTCCCCCGGTGGTCAATCAACATTCCATGACCACCAGGGAGAAATGCGGCATCCGGCTTCCTGCGGTCTACCATACTGCACCATTGTCTCCTGTGCCGAAGACATATCGTGCTGCTCTTGCTGACCCGCAGTGGCGAGCTACCATGCTAGAGGAGCATGCTGCCCTTCTTCACAACAGCACCTGGGATCTAGTTCCACGCCCCCCCGGCGCAAATGTGGTCACCGGGAAATGGATCTTCAAACACAAGCTGAAGGCTGATGGCTCATTGGAACGCTATAAAGCTCGCTGGGTTCTTCGCGGCTTCACCCAGCGCCCCGGAGTTGATTTTGTAGAAACCTTCAGCCCCATCGTCAAACCGGCCACTGTACGGACTGTTCTATCTCTGGCTCTCTCTCGCAACTGGCCCGTTCGTCAGCTTGATGTGAAGAATGCGTTCCTACACGGCACTCTTTATGCGACAATGTATTGTATTCAGCCCTCCGGATTTGAGGATTCCAGTCATCCGGACTACGTCTGCCGTCTGAACTGTTCTCTCTACGGTCTCAAGCAGGCGCCTCGGGCATGGTACAGCCGCTTTGCAGCCTACCTGGTCTCTCTCGGGTTTGTGGAAGCCAAGTCTGACACCTCGTTCTTCGTGTACCGCCGCGGTGCTGACACTATTTACCTGCTGCTCTACGTGGATGACATCGTCCTCACTGCTTCATCGACTGCGCTCCTCCAGCGTACTGTTTGTGCCCTCCAGCAGGAGTTTTCGATGAAGGACTTGGGTGATCTTCATCACTTTCTCAGGATGCAGGTTCAGCGCCGGCTTGATGGTCTCTTTCTCTCGCAGCGACAGTACATGCAGGAGATTCTCGACCGTGCGGGCATGGCTGAGTGTAAGCCCTGCTCCACCCCGGTGGATACTTGCTCGAAGGTCTCGGGCTTGGATGGTGCTCCTGTCAGTGACGCCACGGATTTTCGGAGTCTGGCTGGTGCCTTGCAGTACCTCACCTTCACTCGTCCAGACATCTCCTACGCCGTACAGCAGGTCTGCCTCCACATGCATGACCCTCGGGAGCCTCACCTTGCAGCTCTGAAGCGCATCCTGCGGTACATACGTGGTACTCTTCACCTCGGGCTGCTCATTCGACCCTCAGCACAGTTTGATCTGGTGGTCTACTCCGACGCCGACTGGGCTGGCTGTCCTGACACACGCAAGTCCACCTCGGGCTATGCCGTGTTTCTCGGGGATAGCCTCGTCTCCTGGTCCTCCAAGCGCCAGAACACTGTCTCCAGATCCAGCGCCGAAGCCGAGTATCGTGGAGTCGCCAATGCCGTGGCTGAGGCATCCTGGCTGCGCCAACTTCTATGTGAGCTCCACTCCCCACCCAACAAGGCTACCTTGGTTTATTGCGACAACATCAGCGCCGTCTACATGTCTTCCAACCCGGTTCAGCACCAACGCACCAAACACATTGAGATTGATCTTCATTTTGTTCGGGAGCGTGTCGCCATTGGTGCTGTCCGTGTTCTTCACGTGCCGACGTCGTCCCAGTATGCCGACATCTTCACCAAGGGCCTGCCATCGACAGTCTTCCAGGAGTTCCGATCCAGTCTGAACGTTCGTACAGACGCTCCGACTGCGGGGGGTGTTAGACAGCTAGATCATAGGCGCATGGGCTTTTGGCCTGTTATGGCTAAGTATAGATTGATTGCTGTTATATTAGGCAAGGAGATCCCACGGTGGTCATGTTTCTATAAACCAACCGGGTCCTCCTTGCCTATATATGTAACCCTGCCCTTTGGCCCCTAATCAATCTACAGATTTCCATAGCTTTCAGTTAGATATGTACATATGGCCAAAGGCCCATTGGAAGGAATACAATGCCACTTTGTAACATGGTATCAGAGTCGAGGTTGGGCTAGGGTTTCGGCCACTGCGGCCGCCCCACGTGCCCTCCTCCTTCCGCATGCGCCGCTACTTCTCTTTCCCCGCGCGCTCTGCCTCACGCTACCCCCGGCCACCCGCCCCGTCTCCGATCACTGCCACCTCGGATCTGGGCGCCACCACCCCGGATCCGACAACCGTCGCCTCAGATCCAGGCACCACCACCTCGGATCCGGTTGCCCTGGCCTGTGCCACACCGTCGCCACCCGGCCGGCCTCCGCGCAGCATCATACCATCTATCTTTAACACCCTAAATAAGGATATTAATCATGGAACCAAAACAATAATAAGTGTTAGTTAAATCTTCCTGTCAAAAAGAAGTGTTAGTTAAATCACAAGTACACAACCATCGTTGCACTGCACAAGGCAAAAATGAAAGCCGAAACAAAGAAGAAAAGATAATCAAAATGTCATAAAGTACCTCTGTTGACGATAACGTTATAGCAGCAGCTACCACTAGAATCACAAGAGTTAAATCCTGACAAGCCCCAAATACAAACTGCAAATAAGAAATTGATAGATATTAAATCTGAACTCATAAGCTGCTTGAATATCAAGCAAGCAGCAAAGTGTCATAAAACTATAGAACAAGAGTAAGTTTCACATGATGTGCATGTACATTCTAATTTTGCAAATTATGTTTTCTTTAGCAATTACATTCAATTTTATTAAATATCTACTTGTTCCAGCAAAATATAGTTTTTACATAATGAAAAAAATGTCAATAGCCCCTTATAGCCCAAAATAAAAACAAAAAACAGGGGAAAATTAAGACATGCCATGCTTGAAAACTGAATTAGGAGTTATTGTTTCTCAAAACAGGACGGATAATAGTCAGGCCTTCCGCGATATACTCAAAATAAAACACAACTTAGGAAATTTGTGTACCCATGTGCTTCTTCTTTTCTTGTGTGGATACGTGTTTGCTCCAAAAAGATTTCTCCTCTGCAACAATTCATCCTTGTTTGGAGTAAGTCCTCTGTCTAAATTGATCTTTGATAAATCTAAAAGCCCCCTAACCTAATTGGAAACATAGGGACGAATTATAGAATGATAGGTAGACAAAAAGGGTGCAAATCCAAGTGACCTTTCAATTGAACTTAACCCTCCAACCTCGTAAAAATAATGGCATCATGATCTCTGTTCAACTTAATACACTTTTCCAGATTAATTGGAAAATTCTGAGAGCGGCTCAAATTTTATACCAGTGTAAGATTCTGCTTAGATAAAAGAAATTAAGAATAGCATAACTATATCAACTATAACTCATACAAAATAAGAACAAAAAAGAGAGAAAATTGTATTCTAACAGGAATAACTGGATTATGATGCAGCAAATTGAGATAATGAAAGGTAGCCTAAGTCTTGCCTACGCAAATACTAGCACAAGAACAGATATTACAAAGGTGGCCAAATAATCAGGAATAAGGTGAAAGAGGAAGCTAGCTGAGGAACAATAAGACGGATGAGCCATAGCAAATTTATCATATGAAACGAAAAATGAAAAATCACCGTGACATAAGAATTACTATCAAATGGAACAAAGAAAAATCAAACAGTGGGTAAGATATATTGTGATCTATGTCCAATATTGTGTCAGTGTCTACATGGAATTGTAGTACCTTGCGCATCACCATTTTGTAAGGGCATCTGTGTGATCTTTCAACTATTTAATTAGTAACAAGCATAGAGGTTGGAAGTTAGCTATTGTCAACATATTTGCAGAAAGCATGACCGTTTCTTACCACATAGATACCTATAGAATATTAATGCATGACTGACTAACTATAGAAAATGGCTTCTATTGACTACATTACACTAGTATAATACATAAATAGAGAACATGCGCACGTGTGAAAGTGAATATGAATCTACTGCCCATTTTTTTTTAAAAAAATATGCCAGTTAAAAATGCAAAGTTTACAGTGCACTACCTGTTTATTGCCATGACGATGTCTCTTGGGATATATCTTCTTTGAGCCAAAAGCCAGATTGGGAAGAAGTACTATGTTGATAAGCTAATGCATGAGTTTAGGTCTCCAAGATGAATTTATCTTTCATTGATAACATCTAAAGATTAATAGAGACCATGTGCACACACATAATAATCTTCTGGGAAATAATCAATTTTGTGGCAGCTGCTTACATGCAGAAACAATTAAATATGTCTGCTTCATCAAAAAAAAGCATTTCCTTTTGCAGATTAGATAAATTATTTACGATACAACTTCAACAAGATGCTGAACGCAAAAGGGAGAGAGAGAGAGAGAGAAGTACCTTACGATCATAAGATTCTGGATGGCATTGACACCTCTGTAACATGATGGTAAACTTGGGGGGGGGGGGGAATTCAAGTTCTATATAGAATTAGAAACATGTGAAACTATCAGTGGTAGACAACAAAATACATGAGAGAGTGCCATGACTAACTTAACCAAAGACAGGAGTCTAAAAAAACTTAATGAAAAACAGAAAGAAAGCTACTTGAGACTTAATCAACCCACCTACAGAAACTGTTTATCTTACCGATTCTAACCAACATAGAATCAATGGATCACACAACCAAATACTTTCGAACAAGCAAAAGAAGCCAAAAATGTAGCAACCAAGCTGATATGGGATTATTAATTTAAGTCTGTAAAAATTCATAATGTTGTGCATGGACTCTACGTATGATATTTGTCCTATCACCTCGAAAGGAGCATCACAAACTTGAATTGGCAGGTTGACATTCAATGGACCAACACAACTAGAACACGACGAAATGTGTGTGTCCACGCAACTATATGCAGAAGTCAATGTGTTTGGAGTTTACACAAGGGCTTCTACATTTACATACATGCAATTACTACATAACCATACATAAACAATGTAAAGTGCAGAAACAGATGTACATGCCATCACGCATGCATTTAAGCATTACATCATTCCAGCACCATTGCATAAAGTGCGACAACTATGTGAATTTCTAAAATTCAACCAGCCGGCTAGCTGCTCACTATGTGATTATGCCTAATGAATGCAGTTCAACCTCATCCAGAAGTGCTAGTTCATGCACAAATCAACCAAAACCAAGCAAAGCAAATCAGAAGGAAAAAAACAAATCAAACAAAGGAAGCACATCGCTCCCTTCCATGAATCACATCGCTGATGGACGTAATCACATCGCTGATGGACGTATGGAGGTAAATCACATCTCTTTACTCAAAAGCACAACATCGTTCGAATCAACACAGCACATAACCAACTGAAGCGCAACACATCAAACCTATCAGCCGAAAACAAGTTAGAAAGACATTTAGCTAACTGCAATCCCTCCACAGAGTCACAAAAAATTATTCACCCATTTAGAAGCACAACAGCAGTCCAACGACATGAAAAGAAAAGCAAGGCAGACCCATCCCTTGATTCACATTCTTCAACACAAGCACAACCTCTTGGATGAACGGAGCCAACTAAACCAGAATTAAGCTAATTTCGTAAAACCACTCGTACAAAGCAATACAACCTATGAGCAAATCACATCCAGCGCTGAAATTGCTCACCTCACCGTAAGGACAACAAACCAAAATTGAATCAATCTGCGCCTCACCGTAAGGACCCAATGCGACATCAAATCAGTCTGCCACTCAAGACGTGGTCCTCACCGTAAGGGCAAATAAACCAAACTGAACCAATCCGCCGCTCAAAACGCTCCTCACCATAAGGACACCCATACCAAAAGCATATCAATTCGCCACACACAACGTGCTCCTCAACGTAAGGACATCCAAACCAAAATCAGATCAATCCGCCGCTCAAATCCCATTCCTTCAGCGTAACGCCAACGAAATCAACCGGCTGAACAAATCGCACGCCTCACCGTAAGGCAACCAAACCAAACTCAAATCGATCTACCGTTCGAATCGCACTCATCTCCGCAAACACAGCATCGCCAATGAATCGAACCAATAGCACAAACAACACACATTTCGCTCTAATTAAGCACAGGCCAACAACGGATGCAACCAAATCGGCATCCACACGAAACAAGCAAAAACAGAACAGGTGCCCCTAATCAACCGCCTAAATCGCGCTTCTTCAAGCGCAAGCGCAAGCGCAAGGGCATGGACGAATCGACGCAAACAACAACCAAAATCCAAACAAGTTCTCGCATCGCCCTAAGCACAATCGCAGACGAGTTTTTTTGCTATTATGGTACCCTCTAAGTTGGGCTTCGATAAAACGGTATCTACGTCGTGGGCTTCTCTAAAATAGTACTCTTGTACTTAAGACTTCTCTCAAATAGTATTCTCAGGGATTTTAACTCAAATAATTTGATTTTCGAATTTGTACTCCCCTCACCTGCCGCGTACGTGGTCCGGTTGCCCCTGCCGACGTGCGACCGTCCCTGGCTGGCGTGTGATCGTCCGTGGCCTGGGGTGCGCGCACTCCCGTGCGATCCTTGCCGCGCTCTCGCCTGGCGTTGACGGCGCCGCGCCGAGTATTCCGATCGGCCAGTCGGCGTGCCGCCGTCGCCAATGAAACCCAAACGATGTGAAAAGAAGAAAATAAAAGTGATTAGGGTTAAACAAAATGAGCAGGGGCAGTTCAGTCAATTGGGGGACCACGTACGCGGCAGGTGAGGGGAGTACAAATTCAAAAATCAAATTATTTGAGTTAAAATTCCTGAGAATACTATTTGAGAGAAGTCTTAAGTACAATAGTACTATTTTAGAGAAGCCCACGACGTAGATACCGTTTCGTCGAAATCCAACTTAGAGGGTACCATAATAGCAAAAAACTCATCGCAGACGACAGACAGATAGAACGGACACAGATGTCAAAATAAACTGACCGAACCAAATGGGGGCGAAACGAGACGGAGCAGCGTCGCAGCGGTGGGTGGTCTCGCCGACGAGGCCCCTCGACGAAGATGCGGCCGCCCAACTCCGGCGAGCGCAGCCGATCCGAACTGGTAGATGGGGCTAGGGTTTGCCGCTCGAGCTGGAATTCGAATTCATCTGGTGATGTTACCGTTGCAATCACCAATTCGACGTCGAGCTCGAGCGTACTAGACTCTGCTTCCGTGTGATTTGTGAATGGCTGCTGTTCTGACTGCCGCGAGGATGGGGTTTTATAGTCTCCGGAGATGGGCCAAGTGCCAGGGGAAATTTAACTTTTTTGCCACCCTTAAGAATACCACCTATCCAAATGCCATCCTCTTCGTTGCAATTAATATTTTGCCACTCTCGAGCCTACGTGGCGCCTAGTCACCGCCATGTCAGCGCCCGCGCCTCCCCCGCGCCGGCCTCCCCGCGCCACCGCCCGGCCAAGGCGCCTCCCCGCGCCGCCCCCCGGCCTCCCCGCGCCTCCCTGCGCCGCCGCCCGCGCCTCCCCGCGCCCACGCCTGCGCCGCCCGGCCTCCCCGCGCCCGCGCCGGCCTCCTCGCGCCTCCCTGCGCCGCCGCCCGCGCTTGCGCCGCCCGGCCTCCCCGCGCCCGCGCCTCCCGCGGGGAGGCCGGGCGGCGCAGGCGCGGGCGCGGGGAGGCTGGGCAACGCAGGCGCGGGCGGCGGCGCGGGGAGGCCGGGCGGCGGCACGGGGAGGTGCGGGGAGGCCGGGGGGCAGCGCCTAGGCCGGGCGGCAGCGCGGGGAGGCCGGCGCGGGGGAGGCGCGGGCGCTGACATGGCGGTGACTAGGCGCCACGTAGGCTCGAGAGTGGCAAAATATTAATTGCAACGAAGAGGATGGCATTTGGATAGGTGGCATTCTTAAGAGTGGCAAAAAGTTAAATTTCCCCAAGTGCCAGAGCCTTGCACTCTCGCTGACGGGTGGAACCGGCTGCTGGATACCATCTGCATTAACTCTTTTTTTTTTTTTGAACTTATCTGTATCAACCGTCTTGATTACGTGCGAAGTTTGAAACCTTGGAAAATTTGCATTTTTTTCCCTTCTCAGTATGTTTCCTCTTCGATGGGTAAATGGACATGTTTGGATCTGAAATTTCATTGCGTTTTCTTTCAAACGAATTCCAAGCTTCCTTTTCAGATGAGCATTGCAGAAATTTTATTTCAAAATGATTATTCGGAATGTGTACATGGATTGATAATTGTCCGATCCTAGTAAGACATAACACTGCAATTAAGCGTACAAAACACAGGCAAACACAGATTGAAGCGTACAAAACACAGGCAAACACAGATTGAAGCGTACAAAACACAGGCAAACACAGATTGAAGTGTGGTAATACATACATTACAGCATAGCAGAAAACCACTAGAAGTTACAGCAGAACAAGAAAAGACAGCCTCCAAAATTACGAGAGAAGGTAAAAAAGGAGAGTAATTAACATGTTGATGGGCACGGGCTTTTCTTGCATCAACTTATGTTAACCTATTATGTTCCCTCCTTTGGTATGTCTGATCATAGTAATCCTATACAATTACCAAGCTAGTACAAATTAATCAACCGAGCGAGATTAACTACCTACACTTGGACCTGCTATCTGCCGTCCTGATCAGTCAAGGTGACGTTGCTGATGCTGTACGACTCATTAAAAGAACTCGTCGACACTACGAAGCTCGAGATCCTCACGTTGAAGTACGCCGGCTGCCTGGGCTCCGGCAGCGTCAGCCCCTCGCTGCTGAGCATCGCGACGACGTCGGACATGTTGGGCCGGTCGTCGGCGCTGTCCTGCACGCAGAGCAGCGCCACCTGGACGCACTTCATCACCTCGGTCACGGCGAAGTCGTCTCCCAGGGCGGGGTCGACCATCTCGTGCCATTTCCCATCTTGCCACATCTGGTACGCCTGAAAGAGTTAGACAAGTTGCAGTGATCAGCCGTTTCTTTCAGGTTTCAGACGAACTGAAGAGTGAATTTTTGCTGCAGGTATGCAGGTCTCAAGACTTGCTGTGCTTACATATCCTGTGAGGTTGAGGAATTTGCCGTACTGGTAAAACCCCGCAGTCCTCTTCCCGCTTATGATCTCGAGAAGCAAGACGCCGAAGCTGAAAACATCGGATTTAATCGAGAAGAGACCCTCGGAAGCATACTCTGGAGCGATGTAACCGCTGATAAGAAATGCAACAAAAAAAAGTCATAAGATCACCAATAAAGACTATGTATGGCTGATTTTTTCTGACGCTGTATATGTATGTATGGTTTTATTTGATGTGCAGTACTTACTGTGTGCCCACGACCCTGGTTGTGTTCGCCTCCGTCACATTCGAGCAGAAAATCCTTGCCATACCAAAGTCAGAGATTTTGGGGTTCATGTCGCGATCCAGGAGAATGTTGCTTGCTTTCAAGTCTCTATGTATAACTCGCAAGCGCGAGTGCTTGTGCAGGTAAAGAAGCCCCTGAGCGATCCCATCGATTATACGGAAGCGTCGCACCCAGTTCAGTATTGCCCCTTTCACACTGTCTGCAAAATAATTAATGTCCCGCCAAGCATCAGCAACAGGTAACAAGAAGATTTTGCAGCAGGAAATGTGCGGCCCATTGATCGATGAATGCGTACCGAAGATGAAGCAATCCAAGCTTTTGTTGTGCATGTACTCGTATATGAGCATCTTCTCATCAGCCTGGACGCAGCAGCCCAGGAGACTGACCAGGTTCGTGTGTTGGAGCTTGGCGATCAGCTGGATCTCGGTCTTGAATTCCATCAAGCCCTGCACTGAGCACGATGAGAGCCTCTTGACTGCGATCTCCAGACCCCCAGGCAATTCACCCTGAAACACAGACACAACATTTAGTACTAAATCTATTTACAGCAGTCAAAGGAATGTAGTATCGGTATGCATGCGTGCGTGTAAGAATTTTTACCTTGTAAACAGGGCCAAAGCCACCCTGCCCGAGCTTGTTGTCGTTAGAGAAGTTATTGGTGGCGTCCGCTATCTGATCGAAATCGTAGAGCGAGAACTCGGAGTCGCTCTCTTCGATCCTCCAGAGCTTGAGCGCCTCCTCCATCTCCATTGACATGGTCGGCATGCTCACCTTCCCGGAGAGGTTGATCACTGATTAAACCAGCCGTGAGTGACAAAGGTGCAGTCGAAGAGCTAGCAGGCATAGAAACGGTAGCAACATTGTGACTGGAACATATAGATCGATACCTCTTCTTCTTCGCTTCCTGATCCACAGGAAACACGCCAGGAAGCCACAGAGGAGCACGGTTACGGGGACTACTATTGCAACGATCCAAAGAGTACTGTTGCTCCCTGTACAAGCCGAACTGCTACTGTCAGATAAAGCTCCAAGTTGGATTAAAACAATTTTGTCTCGTTACTATTGGTGAACGTGACAATATGCTCAACAACGACTACTACACACGCGACATCACAAAATTCGCAAGACAGATGATGAAGCCATCTAGAGCTTCCAAATAACTTTTTTTATGATTTTACTATTATTTTATTCAGAGTGTATTACCATCATTGTGCACCATATTATTAAAATGGCTAGTCACTTAAACGCTAATAAAAATAATATAGTGTGTGTCACTGCTATGAAAACTAAATATTAAAAAAATGCATATTTATTTACTTTTACATTTATTTTAGATTCTGGAGCTAAACTTTGAGGATTCAGTAATGTTGTCCAACTCATTAGTGATGCTATAGGGATATATTATTCTAATCATTTTTTAGATGTCCGTATTAAATTATCCGATGTTTATCAAAATTACGAACTAAAATTTTGGAGAGTTTGATTGCGACGACCTCCACCACCAACCACCATAGGCAAAATCTGGGGTGCAAGTTCCTCCTCCAAAAGTTTAGGTCCTATAACATCAAGTTATACCCTAACTCGTTGGGCTAAATATACTCGAGCCAGTATGGCACGGCATGTGAGCTCAATGTGTTATGCTTAGGTCTACAGCTAACCCACATGTCAACATGGCACACACATTTAATTTATCTGGCCTAAACGGTCCGTGCCATGCCGCCCATTTAGCCACCGCTAAAGCCATCATTTCGGTAGGCCCGCCGCCAGTGACTAATCCTACAGGCAAAAGCAAAACCGTGATTGGTCTCTGGAGAGGCAAGTCTTCAGACAACCATCAGGGCTGCTGGTTGGAGCGAGCCCACCGCGATCGGGCGATCAACGACAACCCAGCAGAGTCAAACACCGGGTTCTCTCCGCCGGCCGGCTGAAGCACACCTCGCCGTGGTGACGACACGACGTGAACCCATGGAAGCAAAGCAGCACACGAAAGCAGCAAACATCCTCCCCATATTACGCCCCGCGGGTTCCCGGCCCGGGGAGCGCGTCCACGTCGCCCCGCGCCCGCGCTCCGCCCGCCGCGTGGCCGAAGAATCTTGATACGGTTAGAGGAGCCATTTTCCCTGTACTTTCCAGAAATTACGTAAAGGTCTTTTTTCCTCGTGAACAGGTCTCTGCCAAATTTTTTACCCCTCCACTTTGCAGGATAGCGCCCCGCGTTTCCTTAAATTACGTATAGGTCCTCGTTTATTTACATACAGGCCCATTTATTTACGTACAGATCCTCAATTTTTTACGGAAAACACCTTTAACTTTTTTGAAAATACACATTTGCTCTCGATTTTTTTTATAAAACTCCTCACGAATTATCGTCTCTTTTACTTCGGTACACACAGTGACTACAGGCTAGTATACCGACTGCTCGCGCATTATACAACGAGAAAAAGAAAGGCTTAATCTTGTCGCGTACGTACGTGCATGCCTGCTCTGCTCTGCTCTGCTTGCTCAGGCAGCTCAGCATGGCATGCACATCCGCATCTGGATTCTGGAGGCATGTGAGTGCGTAACTCTGCAAGACCATGGTGGTCTCGGCGGTGGCCACGACTGCGGAAAGTACAGGGGAGCAAAGGGAGAAGAAAGAATGGAAAAAGCGAAGCTAAAAATTGCCGAGAATTATTATTCTATTGCAACCTGCCTCGGGAAAGCTAGCATCTCGTGGCGCACGTGGGATCCGCTTCTGTGTGTCGCTAGATCAACGCTGCAAAGGCGTGAGGTCGCGTTAAAAACAGGGAAAAATGGGTCCGTTCTTTTACTCAAAAGCTAACGGTTTTTAATTTTTACTATAATATTTAACTTTTAAACGAAATACTTTTTCGAGATGATGTTTACAAGTTAAACGATCTACACATTAAAAGCATAACATCTGTATCAGCCAAAACAACTGTATCTGTCTTTCCGTAATCTGTATCGTAAACAGCTAAAATTTAAAATTTTCAATCAAAAGTCATAAACCATAACCAAAAAAAAATAAACCCCCGCCTAGCTGTGTCGGTCACAGGAAGATGACATGCATGGAGAGTAGTGAACGGAACTCCCACTCGTAGTGCCAGCTACACGAACGAACTACTCCTAGTGCTACACGTTAACATTTTGTAAACTATCTGCACAGATTAGCGTACAAAGGTTGCTAAGAGCATCTCCAGCAGGGCCCCTACTTGAGCCCTCAAAACCAAATTTGAGGGCTTGAGGCAAAAATAGAGCTCCAGCAGGGCCCCTACTAGAGCCCTCAAATTTGAGGGGCCCCTTAAATCCCCCCTTCAGCCCTCATTCCTAGGGGGCCCCTACTCCGGCCCTCATTTTTCAGCTTTCCTCATTTTTTCCCGTACGAGTGAAACAAATTTAAATTCAGAACAAATTTGAATATTCGGAATAAATTTGAATTTAAATTTGAATATTCAAAACAAATTTGAATATTTGGAATAAATTTGAATTTAAATTTGAATATTCGGAACAAATTTAAATTCAAATTTGGATATTCGGAACAAATTTGAATATTCGAAACAAATTTGAATTTAAATTTGAATATTCGGAACAAATTTGAATTTAAATTTGGATATTCGAAACAAATTTGAATTTAAATTTGAATATTCGGAACAAATTTAAATTCAAATTTGGATATTCGAAACAAATTTGAATTGAAATTTGAATATTCGGAACAAATTTGAATTTAAATTTGAATTTTCGGAATAAATTTGAATTTAAATTTGGAACAATAAAATTCGAAACAAATTTGAATTTAAATTTGAATATTCGTATTTGAATTCATAAATTTAAATAGTGTCCCTCATTTTGAAATCATAAATATTTTATTGTGTATTGTGCTTTTGTCTCATACATATGCATATAGTGTGTGAGGAAATAGAGGGAATTGAGAAGTAGGGGCCCTGTTTTGAGGGCTCCTGCTGGAGTGCAGCCCAGAAAACAGGGCCCTCAAAAGTAGAGGGAGCCCTCAAATTAAAAGTAGGGGGCCTGTTTTGAGGGCTCCTGCTGGAGATGCCCTAAGGAAAATTCAGCAAGTGCACGTCCCTGGCTCAAGACGAAACAAAGCACATAATTGTTTGGGAATAAAAAAGGAGTGTACTGCTACTACGCCCGTCTAGTCAAAACAGGACAACATCATGTGATTGAGATGGCCGGATTAGACCTGTACATTTTGATTCCTTCCAATGGAATTTGATTCCTTCCAAGGGAATGCTCGCAAGACGGACTAATAAAGGTGTTTGGATCGGGTATTATTCTCAAGGGTGAAAAGGTGTTTGTATTGAGGAAATTCGTGGGTTGATTTGATCGTTGATCTGATATAAGTTTAGAACTTTAGACCTCGAAAGGCAAGACTTCAACTGCACGAATCCTAAGATATACACTTTCGTTCTTTTTCCTTGACTTAGAATCTACACTGTTAAACTTTTTATCAAAATTTTATAATATTATAAATTTTAATAGTATATGTGAGTGTAAAGTTTAAAAAATAATAGTCAAAATTATATCTTAAAGACAAAAAAAAAGTAAAAAACTTTAAGTGAAAAAGAATGAGGGAGAGTATATTACAGCCGGATCTGTACTCGTGGTGCATAAAATAATTCGCAGCCGGGGTCTGTTCCTATAGGCTGATGTACATCGGCGTTCTCTTTTTCTATGGACAGCGTAGTAATGCGGGTCCTACTTTAAGATAAGCACGTATATCTAATGATGCAAGCATAGTAACACATAGTATTAGCTATGCATTTCTATACCGGAATTTGCTAGATCATAGTTTTAGGCATATGTGTGATCATTGCTACACTTTAAAATGGTGTGTGTGTATTCTAATTGGTTTTTTCCTGTTGGATCTCGTAAATATATTGACATTTTCGACAGTAGATATCAAGCTCCAATGAAAACCATGTTTCCATGAAAACTTAAAAACATATCGATTTGATTGTCAAATAAACATGAAAATTCCTTAAAAATTAAAAATTTTAGACTTTTGCATTGACAAATTGAATATTTGTTTTTTTATCATTGAATGGATTTTTCTGAAAACAAGTTAAAATTTGTTGTAAAACTCTATAAAATTATATAATTAATGGACCCATCTAATCAACAGTAGCTTATTTGGCACGCATTGCAAGTAACTTATTAAGAACTACAACTTCGACCAAAATTTAATTTAGCACACACATTGGTTTATGAATCAACAACTAGGTGATCTGCTAGTGTGGTATAGATGGACTCTCCTAAATATGGTCATGACTACTATAGCTAAACTAGGTATTATATTATCTTTAGAGAAAAAATATAGGCATAAAAAATAAAATGCACTGCCATATAATCATCTCAACATCCTGTTTAAACTAACTATAATACATATGATGGGTTTTAAATATCAGATCTTGTTGGAACACCCTAGATATAGAACATATGTCTCTTCTCTCTATTAATAAATTTTATGTGCAAACGAAACCCTTATTTGTACAGACAAATTAACGAGATAATATTTTCGAATGATGTAGATACAGTTTCACTTACAAAATCTTCAAATATATGAAATCAATACTACATATATACTACTCCTAGGAGAGCTCAATAGTAAACCATTGATAATGGGGGATGGCATAGAGTATCCAATCAAAGCTAACACTGCTAACATGCGAAAATAACACTGCTAACACCGCAGGAGGCTTCTTTGTAAATGGAGTAAAAATTATTTACCAACTCCCAAGACTAATGGCAGTGCACATCACTCCAAATGAATAAAAATGGAGAAACTACTGCTACTCGATTAAAACCGGGAAAGAAATTTTCAGATGTAAAACTGCGTCAAATTTGGATTAGGAATGACTCACCTTTGGACGAACTCACCAGGGGCGTGAGCGTCACCATGCCGCCGCTGGTTGCGAAGAAGAGATTCGTCTCGTACCTGATGTCACACCGCACCCCAAGGATCCTCCCGCCCACCCGCCCGCTGAACCACGTCGGCATCTGCCTGATGACGCCGGCCAGGCAGCCCCTGCACTGAGCCGGTGTCAGGTCCGGAGTGCACTGCGCCAGGCCGTACAAGTTCATCTTCTCCGGCGCGAACCCGGCCTGGCCCGTGGCGTATCTGTTGCTCGCGTTGCTCGCGCTGTCGGCCACTGCGTTCGCCAGCTGCGCGACCAGGCCGTCGAACGCGGCGGCGTTCCCGCTCGACACGTTGTTCATGTTCCACGCGACGCTCTCGGGCGAGTTGGCGGCGCCGGGGCTGAGGAAGTCCTGGTCGGAGAACCGGAGCTGGCACTGGTCGTGGTACATGGTCACGTCCTTGCTGTAGCTGCAGAAGCTCTCCGCGTCGTTGAACGCCGTCGCGAGGCACGTGGCGCAGTCCTTGCCGGTGAAGTCCCCGCGGCACAGCACGAGCCCGTACGCCGTGTCCGGCGCGGCACCGAACGCGCCGGCCGAGAAGCCGGACACCGAGGCGTTCTTCGGGAGCACCGCGGAGAGCGTGGCGAGGTTGGCTTCGAACGTGCTGTTCGGCAGGTAGGTCCTCCTAACGCCCGTCGAGTTGCAGAAGTAGGAGAAGGGATTGACCACCGGCACGGCCCCGTCGTCACCGGCAGCCGGCGCCGGCGAGGAGGTGGCAACGAGGAGGAGCAAGAGGACAAGCATCGTAGGTGATAACTGAAGACACTTGGATGGCTAATGGTGTTGTGTAAAGGCAAGAGCGACACAAAAGCTATGCTCACTAGTTGCATTATAGCCATCCAGGTTAAGACAGAACCAAGATATAATACGGGCTTAGGTTTGGTTAATCAATGGCCAGTTGCTTGAGCTGTGACAGTGAGAGAACGCTAGTGTTTAGTTGGAGAGGGTTGACCTGGAAAACCACCGCGCGGTCGCTGATAGATCGAGACTGGAGGCTGCAAAAATAATGAAGTTTCGCGTGCACTTCTTTGGAGTTTGGACTGTACACTCGTGGCTGCTGATGGTTTCGTTCCCGACTTCCGACTTGTTTACGAGGGAAGATGCCCTGATGGGACGAGTGAATATGACGTGTCGATGGGTATTTTAGCAGTAGGTTGGTCCGTAACTTATCAGATCTGGTTCAAGTCCTTTGGATATGGCTTGTTGGGTACAACTTGTTTGCACAAGTAGAAGTTTTATGGTTCTGGTCTGGAAACAAGAGAATGAACGCTGGTGGACCGGAGTGGCCGGTTCTGATCTTTGGAACCTGTTACAGAGTATAGACCATTGCCTAGCAAGAAAAATGCTTTAGATATTAGGAAGTGTCTATTTATCATTCGACTGATTTTTTTAGTAAATCAGTCAGATTTAACATCGTAGGATGAAAATCCCACGTAACTCATCTTCCGTATTAGCACAACTAAAAAAACAAAAAGGACCCGATAGGCTTAACGGGCTGCAAACGTCAACGGGTCGAGGAATTTTTTTCACGGGCTACGTTTTTACGGGCTTTTATTTTATCTGGATGGCCTTTCTCTGATTGGGCTTTCATTGTCTTCGAGGAACAACAGGCCGAAAATAATCTACAGATTTGTGACGCCGCTAGCTACCATCTGAAGTGTGTTGCACCTTATCGGGCTCGCAATGTCTTAACGAATCGATTTTTGGGCTTTTTTATCGATTTCATTCTTTTTTGGGCTTTATTTTAATCAAACATAGCATTCAAACCAAACAAAACATTTTAGGAAATTTAACCAAACAAAACATCTTGGGAAATTTAACCAAACAAAACATCTTGGAAAAATTTAAAAAAACATCTTGGAAAAATTAAACAAACATAGCATTCAAACATTGTATATATACTCTGCATTGGGATGTAGTAGTACTCTATATTAAAGCTATGGTACTAAAAAAGTTCAAAAAAGCAAACAAAACAGTTTCAGAAGTTTAATCAAACAAAACACAACTAACTTTCTAAGATCCAGAGTTTGATATTGAAAAGAGATATTAATACCAGAGTTTCTGTATTCAATTTACATGATCCAGAGAAACGAGCTTATTGCAGTCCAGCTGCAATAATTTCTAGTCCTTGACGAGTAAAACCTTTGTTCGGTAACCAGCTGGTAGCATTTTTCCTGATACAAACGGTTTACTGAACCCCTGTGCTAGCTTATGTTAGACTTTCTAGTCCTTGATGAGTAAAACCTTTGTTCGGGTGACAACCGCAACCCGGAAGCGTCGCGCGCTCCTCCGCTTCATCCCGAGACGCAAATCCTAAAGCAAAAGGACGGCTGACAGATCGACTGTTTGGGGGTATAAAAAACAGTCGACTGCACTCTAGCACTTCCGTAGATATTATTAAGGACTCTTTTGAGCACACAAGTTTCATAGTAATTTTGCAGTCAACTCTATTCCCATTAGAATCATAAAAAAAAATTCTCGCGTTACCCAATTATTGTACTCGTGTACTTTCAATCTACGCAACCTATCCTTTGTTGGATCTGATATATATATTTTATTCTCTAAGAAAGAAAAACAGCCGATTTGTTAGCTCTAGCAGTTTAGCTCACTTGTCCTCGAAAAAAAAATGTTTAGCTTCACTTGTCTTTATTAAGTACGTGGCTGTTTACAGATAATCAAATTGTAATGTCTCACTGACTCCATTGATAAAGTGGGGGCCTCTGATGCATATGCAGAGGCATCAGCTTCCAGTTCCAACTCGTAGATGCTGAACAGCTGGTCCTATGCACCACCATTTTTTTCCCATTTTGGGTTGAGGTAACATGCGCGAGAAATTGATGGATAAAAACATTTTCCTGGTGAATTATTGATATTATACATCTAAGCACTACAAACTCCTATATAATCTTGCTAAATGTTAAGGCCTCCACGAACTATGACCGTGTTTGGGACCGCGTTTGTCGACCGCGCGGTGTGGTATCGGTACCGCGGGAGCGGAGCCGCGATACGAGGAATCGGCGGTGCAGTTCATTCTCGCGGTGGCTGAGTCTGTTGCGGTGAGCAAAATCGAATCTACCGCAGAGCGTTTGGGGAGATTTTGCGGGATTCTCCGATTCTCTCGACCGCACCAAAAAAAAACGGTTCCAAACATGACCTATATATATGTATGTTTGCATGTTCATAATTGAAGGCTGCACCAACTGATCTTCTAGTATCTATAAAAAGGGAAATGGTGGTTGAATTTTTCTAGTTAAATACTTACAAGTTGGCGCGACCAACTGACCATGGAGAAAGGAAAAAGGCAGGATCAGCTGCTGTGTTTCTGTACCTGTGATGCATGCTTGCTTCAAAGCTCGTCACCGAGTTTAAAATTTTTAATTGACCATACTGTTCTATTTTTATGATTTCGATCTTTGACATTTCAGCAGCACCCTACTTATATTAACCTAACGTTAGTTACTGTCGAGGGAAAGTGCTTTTTGGCGCCGATTTATGCCCACTTCACATTGAGGAGCGATAATTCTGAAAGTCCTATCTGCAGTGGGCTATCAAAAATAATTTAAAACGACTCACCTTTAGTCCTTTAACTTAAATCACAACATTTTGGGTTCGTATAAAGTTGTTATTACCGAAGTTGGTAGTGTGAAATTATATTTTCATTCCGATGGGTAAAGTAGTCAATAGAATTGGTACTTGGTAGTAAAGCTAGTGCTATTATAACGAGGGCAAAAGTTATTCACGTGAGGCCCTCATAACAATATAAATAAGAGACATGGGGAGCCGCGTTCATAGCTTTAGGATGTTAATTGGAAATGCACAAATGAGCACCTCTGTCTCCCAATTTTTTTCATGCAGAGGACATAGAATATTTCATTGCAGCATTACTGAAAATAATTTTGGTAATTAATAACATTATGTGAATATGGGACTAACATGTCCATTGAGTGATTCAAATGTTTAGTCCTGATGATAAGTGTGAGATGCATGCTAAGAGTCAACCTGAAGATGAATGTGGCTCAAGACAAAAGTATAAGTAGTCCAGAATTCCTTTTTTATTTGGCCGGTCTTAGGAGAAAGGTTGCAAGACTGAATAATAGGCTGAGTTCTTTTCGACTTTCAGTCAGTTTATGCTTGTACTGTCTACAGTAACTAGCTTCTAAAACGGTGCTTTTTTTCAAAGAAGGGTCAATAGGAAGATAGTAGTAAAAAGTGTATTGAGTTCAGCTGTATAGGTCAAAATCACATGCGACTATTTTTCTGTGCGTACTATCTCTCGCGAACAACTAGAATTCAAATATTTAAGCCATCAGTCCAAAAACCCACACATAGGTTAAATGCCGTGCTATTAAGAGGGATCATGCCTAGTAAGTTGATAGCATATTCTTCTGCTATTTGGATTAATTTAGGATCATGCATGCACTTAAAACTAAAATTGAAACTCAAACTGTGCACTGCTAGGATAATCGGAAGTATCGGCGTGTACACAGCGGTACTTTAGCAAATCGAAAATTCCAAAATTTTGGGCGGTACGTTTTTTCCAGAGAGCACCCGCTGAAAACACTTCGTCTCCTGGAAATCGGAAATACCGAAATTTGAACGGCGGAACTTCCGCTAAGACGAAACTTCCAAAATCCGAAAAGATTGGGCGATACATTTTTTTCCAGAGAGCAACCCTTGTAAAAATTGATCTCGTGGAAATCGAAAGTACCACGCCAAAACTTTGGAACTATCAAAATACCAGAACTACAGTGATTTTAACAGCAGTAGTATAGTATCGACTTTCAATGGCTACCTCTGATGTTCTGACATAGCCATTACTATTGCTATACTAAAGTTACGGAAGTACTACAAATTGTACAGTGGTACTATCGCTCATCTTGGTTTTTCAAGATTGTTTTATGCAACAGCTATATTTGGTTGGTGGGGGTATAAATACTTCCCCACCTGCTCAAGGACAGATATTAGAGACTCCATTGAACATCCTTGAGCATTGTGCATTCTCTCCACACCTCAATTTCACATTATGCATTCATTTGAGGTAGTTGAGCCAAAATCAAGTGCATATAACTTATATTGATCATTTGGTACTTGATCGCCGTCAAGCGAAACTGTGGTTTATTACTCTTGGTGCTTGCCGGCACCTAGATGGCTTGGCGGAAGCTTACGTGGTGACTTCTTCCAGAAAGTTGTGAAAAAGCCTGACGTCGACTTGTGAGTGCTTGGTGTCCACCATCTTTAGAGTGGAGGAAGGACAACCACTAGTGGATTGAGAGGTGAAGGTTTAATTCATGGAGCTGGTCCAAGTCGCTTGGGCTTTCCTCAACGTGGATTAGGAGAAACCGGTAAATTTTCGAATACCATAGTAAATCATCGTGTGTCAATTGGTTATCTCTTCGACTCCTCTTTTGGCACTTGTATTTCTAGCATCTTGTGGTCTTTGTGATTGTCATATTTACTTGTATTAGAATTATATTTGTAATAAATTGTGCTCGTGGTGCCTTAGGAATACTAAAATTGTGTAGGTTTGAATTCCTTTGAAATCTAGCTTAGCGAAATTGTGGTAATTATTTTTATAAGGCTAGAATCTTTAGAACCTCCTATTCACCCCCTCTAGTTAGTTATCCTAGATCCTACAATTACATCACCACTGATGAAACTCCCTGGTATTTGAAGTATTTTGCACTCTTATGTAAGTTTTTCTGTTGTCAATTGACTTTCAAGTCTTGCCATGACTTTGTCGAGTAGTGTAACACCCCGGGCCACCCACTGGGCCTGGAATGCTACCATTACTCTAAACTGTACCATTGACAACTATTGCTACTAGAATCCAGCAGCAACTACTCTATTTTACCAATGTCACGATAAGCACTCACACTTATCGATGAGCATTGAATCAGCTGTACAAGTCTACCCACTATTGAAAGAAACGCGTGAGCCACACAAGCAACTCTCCCTCACTCGCTCATGTGTCGCCACTGCTGGGATTTGGGTGGGCCTCCTCGTCTTGTCACCAGCTGGGGTTCAGTGCCCCGGTTCCTCCACTGGACCCACGCACCTCCCCCTTTTCGTTTCCCCGTTGTCTCCCAACCCCCCAGGACTCTTTGCCATCGGCCGCCCCTCTGGCAGAACTCCTACTATTGGATCTACTTGCACCGGTCCCTCTACTCCTCTGTTCCCGTCTTCTCAACACCCTTCCCGTGGCTAGGGTTTGCCAGCTTGTTAGCCATCTCCTTGCCGTTGGTAGCCCTCCTTGACAATTCCCTTGGTCTCCCTATGGTCCAGATGAGGGTTTTGGGGCTTGGATCTGGGAGTCTCGGGGCTGGTCCTCGTGGTGTGGCTCGTTGCCACCAAGGTGGTTTCTCTGGGTGGTCTCGACGTCGGTCCACATGTCTACCTAGTGCCTCCACTTCCCCCGTGTGGCTTCGGCTTGGCTTGGCTTCACCAGCGCCGCCCTCCATGGCTACGGCCGTGGCTCGGGTTTCCCGGTGCTGCGCACTGGTCTTCCCTCCATCGCCAGTGGTCTTCTCCACCGGCTCACCTCTACCCTTCTTCCTCCCCAAGACGGTCCACTCTATTCCCCTCTCTACTTAACACATTTTGAGTTAGCTACTATTTTTTGACTTACTCTATTCTTTACCATGCCTTGGTTTTGTGAATGTTTACTGTCACCATCATGACGGAACTTGATAGGGTATGTGTGTGCCAGAGAGTACGTCTTTCCCTTCGAGGGTGCATGGTGTTGCCTACGATCTCGCCGCTGGTGGCATGGTAGCCATGCCGGCTGTGGAGTGCTTGTGAGTCATGTGCTATGGGGTTGTATTAAGGCGCAAGGTGAGGGAAAGAGGGTTGATGGAAATCCTTACTTGGCTCAGGTTGGGTGGGGATGAGAAGGCGATGATGATGGCTGTGGTGGCGATGGCGCTCTCCACGTATTTCCGTTGGCCCTTCTCACCTCCTCCTTGTCCCGGTCCAATTTGGCGTGGTTTCGATAGTCCTAGGCGCCCTAAGGTCGCAGTGGACTCCGTCCACACGTCATGGGACTTCCCCAACTTCCTTTGGGCTCCTCTTCTCCTTGATCTACTCTCTTCCTCACTGTTGTGGCCATGGAACTTGGGTGTGGTGTTCGGCTTGCTCTCTGTTGTTTGCTGAACAAAGTATTGGCTCTTTGCTTTGCCTCCTCGAGCTTGTCTCTTAATTTCGAGAAGAAATGAAGCTGGGGATGAGAAGAATAGAGCCTCATGTTGCCTTTGCTTACTTATAAAGGGGAAGGAGGCATGCCCCTTCCCTTGGCCATGCGGCCATGCTATGGCCGGCGCCCTTATCCTCACCTCTCACTTGCATTGTTGTGGATGGCTTTGGCCTTGAATCTCTCTCTCTCTCTCTCTCTCTCTCTCTCTCTCCTAACTCGTGTTTTGCCCGAGCTGCCTTTACCTTATCTATTTGGCTCATGTGGCTGTTTGCTATGAGCTCGGCACTATTCATTGACTTTTATACTGCGAAAGATAAGTCGGTAAAAATATAGGCATTGAATTTTTTACTACTGAATGATAATGCCCACATATGTGAGAAGCGCTGACCGGCCTCAGACATTCTGGGAACCTCGATAAGCGATATTCTATTCAGCATTCTCAAGTCGAAAGGTTCCTGACGGCAAAAAAATTTTATTTTCCTTTTATTCTTCCTTGAATTGTCTTCCATCTTTACTTCTCTTTCTACTAGTATTACAAGTAGAAAACAAGAAATCATACACTGCCACATAAGGTGCAACAGTTAAAATTCACAACAACTTGGCAGTGCCAAGACTTCATGTGTAATTGTATATCGATGTTTAATCATGCAAGGTGTGTGCAACGTCCCATCTTAATTAACGGTTAGCTTTGAACTATATAGCTTTCCTCAAGTATTATACTCCTATGCGAGATCATTAACTACTATTCTACAGTGTGATCGCAAGGCTTTCGAGAAATATACTTTGGGACATGCGGCTGGCGTCGAATCAGATGATTATGTAGAAGTAAAAAGAAAACAATTGGCAAGCGAATCTTAATGGATAAAGGTCGAGCAATTTCTCCTACAAAGAAATGAAAGAAGGTGGTTAGAAAGTCTGTCCTGTACTCATCACAAACATTAGTAACCCAGTGTCATTATGCCGAAAGAGACTGCCCAACTGCTGATGTAGATTTGGTTGATCACGAAGGCACAAACACAGATATGCACGAGCGCCATGAAAGCGTTCAGTCGATCTACTAAACTACGAGGTCCGATGGAACGTCTTTGACTTTCGGATCGAAGCAGCTAAAGCATTTCTTTTTGGCATAATATAATTTGAGCTTATAGTCTAGAAATACTGCATATTAGAAGCTCCATCTTTGGAACTCATAACATCATGCAGCATCTGATGGTTCGGAGGTTACTTGCCTCTAGCGAATTTGGGGGCAATGTCTGGGTTCAGTTTTGAGAGCCCCAAACGATGAAATTTGGTCCCATGAGGGAAGAGGGCAAGAGGCTTCTGGCTTATTTTTTTTACTATTTATAAATTTCGTCTTTTTTCTAAACTTTTGTTTTTTTAGCTATTTTGCCGGTTCTTTTTTCCCCATATTTATTTGTATTATACGTGATGGGCTAATATATTTTTTCTATTTTTAAATTTTTTAAAATTTAATTATGCTAAATAAGCATCTGTCAGCTATAGTATTTTTTCAACAAGTTATAGTGCTTTTTAGCTATAAACCACTTAAAAAAAACCATATTGAGCACAGCTTCGTGTGTCTATTGTCAGCCATATAAAAAGAGCAAACGTCACCATATCGAAGTCCTTTGCAACGATGCCGTACTTGGGTCCCTATGCTTGTCGACCTCTATTCTGGACGTCTTTCTAGTATCTTTCCGTGTATTCCACCATATTCATGTTTCGAGTAAACTCTTAGTTGGTTAATGCTCAGATGGCACGAGGCATCTTTTGTTTTTTATCCAAATATGGAATTTATATATCTATAAATAATTGGTGATATTCAAGTTACCTCCTTTGTTTTAGAGATCTAAAAAATCTCACAATAATACTTAAGTCAGAAAATCAAAAGTATTATAAATTCTCTCACTAATTGAGAGAAAAAGATAAGATCGACGGTACTTATTTCGGTGGGGTCAAATTGTAATGGCTCAGATTAATCATATATAGATAAAAAAATTCTTATTAATCGAGAGCAAAAAGATCTACAACATTTATTTCGGTGGAGCTAAATTATAATAATACAGATTAATCATATATATATATATATTATAACCATTAAAATTTATAACAAATACAACTATATTTTGAAAAGTAATATAGTTATATAACCAATACTATATATTATAATATCTAGTTACGTAGTTGCGTGAGAAATTCCGTTAATTCAAAGGAGTACTAGGCCATGAGTTATTTCAGATTTGTTTTCTTTTCTTATCTGGAGTCCTTCACGTAAACCCTCTGCATCCGCACAAGATAGGTGACGGAATCATCTTAACTTGGCTTTCTTTTTTTCGTATTTGGGTTTTCTAGTCTCTTGCGTGTGCTCGATTATCTTAGTTTTGCCGTGTCTTTTGCAGCAACCTGTATCGATCGGTAAGCTAGGCCTAGCAGCTACACCCTACACTTACTATGTGTACCAGCTTGAACCTTCGCAGAAACTGGCGTTTAAAACGTGGAAAAGGATCGATCGGAAGCATTACGGCCGGTCGCTTGGGTCCTACATATACACAAAGTGCTGCTCGTAATCCACGCATATATTGCCGAATAAGAAGTTAGTCTCCATAGCCGGCTGAAAGTTGGCTGAATTCCAAGCTAAGCTTATCACTCTTGGTCTGGACTCTGGACCATTGGAGAATAAACACATGAATCACAAGAATGAGGTTTATTATTATTATTATTGCTAGCCATTCCTGATGGTGATGGATATGCAAATTAAATATCCTTCGGAGCCTAGACAATCGAATTGCTCCATCAAGTTCAACACGTGACATGGAAGAAGACTAATTGAGTAGTAAGATGCATGGCTCAATTACCAAAGTTAAAAGATGTATGACGAAACAACAATTTAACATTGCAGTACATATATGTTGCTTGCAATGAAATTCACTACATGGCACAACGCCGAAGGGGTACCTAGCTAGTTAGGACATAATTACTAAAACTGAAAGATGCATCATGCATGACAAATTAAATAGTACTTGCAATCGAATTGATGCTTGCAGTGACAATTAGTACATGCGCATGACACAACGCCATCTCGGCATTGTGAATTGTGACAGCCAAGGTGCCAAGTGAGCACGCGCTAAAATAATAGTGTAGTCATGCTCATGTGTCGCCTTACAACGACACTTTGCAGTACCCTTTACTCGTCATTGTAATACCGTCACGCACGATAGGCCGATCTTCGGCACTTTTTGAATATACATAAGTGTAACATAAGTGTATATTCTTATATTGGCTAGTGTAATCATGTTACGATAAAGTTTTTTGCATTTGGTTACACGTTAGTGAGACCATGTGACCACATGTGTATTGTCGGATGTCTATCAACATATGTGCATTATCGGATGTAAGGTACGAAAGATGAGAGACCCATACACCATCATTGTACACACGGATGCATACATTGATGGGTTTGTACCCCCTTACTCGTCATTATAGTACCATCACGCACGGTAGACCGGTCATCGGCACTTACTTGGATACACAAAAGTGTAACATAAGTGCGTATCCTTATATTGGCTAGTGTAATTATGTTACGATAAAGCTTTTTCGTGTCTGGTCACACGTTGGTGAGACCGTGTGACCACGCGTGTATCATCGAATGTCTATCACCATACGTGTGTTATCGGATGTAAGGTATGAGAGTAGAGAGACCCATACACCATCGTCGTACACACAGATGCATACATTGATGGGTCAAATGATTGGATGCTTCAACAACATGATGCAAGGTAGAGTTCTATCCGTGTTCATTATTTTTTTTCTTTAAATGATCATATCTATTAAATTACGTGTTTGATCCATATTCT
This sequence comes from Dendrocalamus latiflorus, assembly GCA_017311315.1. NCBI lineage: Eukaryota > Viridiplantae > Streptophyta > Magnoliopsida > Poales > Poaceae > Dendrocalamus > Dendrocalamus latiflorus. Next base: position 23,308,785 of record CM029644.1, on the reverse strand, counting down.
GTCAGAACCGTTGTAATCTACGTAATAGGTTTAACAAAATAAGATCCATATTAAATATGCTTTAGAGACATATTGATAAAATTATTTCTTAGCTAGTAACTTTAGGTGCCAGCTATTAGCAACTCTACAACTAGCAACTTTAGGTGATGGTAAACTCTAGGTTACCGATTGTAGGACCGAATATGGCAATAGAGGGGGATGAATGGTGCCTTAAATTTTTTTCAAATATTCACCAACCCTTCACTTCAGTAGTTACAGATCTATGAAGATTAGGATGAAAAACCACCACAAAAATTAGCAACTCGTGACAGAAAACCCACAAAAAATCAGCAAAAACAAAACTACCGCCGTTGAAATCGCGGTACTACCGCTTTCTATAGTAACTATGGTACTACCACTACAATAATCGCGATACTTCTGCTGCTACAGTAAAATCAGGGTGAATGGTGTTTTCAGCACGATTTCAAAAACGAAAAACGATGGAACTTTTGACTCGAAGATCCAAATGACATGAAATTTTGCAGGGATCTAATCTAGGATATCAGCAACCTATTTCAACAAACGATCATGAAAATCATGAACAAAGTTGAGACCTTTTTCAGTTTATAGGAAGGTTGCACCAAAACCAAGCCAAAATCAAAATTGGAGAATACAACTTGCTCGTGGGTGAGTGATGACCAAGATAGGTCTAGATGTATTCCCACATAACCCAGCAAATAAGAACACCGAAGAAATCACTCTAAAAACCCTCAGATCAAGAAATCACTTGGAAGGTCAAGAACGTGCAAAAACTAGTTTCTTGATGAACTTTCTACCAACGTGCCTACATGGGTGGAGGATGATTCCTAGAGGATCTCTCCATCTCTTATACATCCTTAGCATAGCAAAATCAAGAAAAGGAAAGAGAAGAGATCAAAACCAACCCAAACAAGAGCAAATCAATCAAAAACAAGAAATAGACAAGGAGTGGATCAAAGATTGTTGTATTGCCACTTTACAAGGTAGGTTTTACAGCCAATCCCTCAGGATAGCAGATCTCTAAGCCTAGAGAACATACACATACACACACACACTTTCTAACCTATCTCCCATGGAAGGGAGGAGGAGCTAGCCACTAAAAAGCTTAGTCAACCTTCTTAAACCCTAACTCTTGCCTCTTCTCCCCTTATATAGGCTATAGGACCTGAACCAAAACTTAATGGACCCACCCACTAGGCCAAACCGAGGATAACCCGTTAACCCCATCTAACACCGGGTTTTCCTCTCACGTACGCTTCTCAAAGTGGCTTACAACCATTAACCCATTAGTGAATTAACACTTGATCCACTTCACATTTTTAGCACATACAAACCTAAACCACTTAGGCCAACGCCGTGGTTTCATATACCGCCACTTTTTTGTATTGAACAATTTACCAAAATGCCCCTCTACCACCTTCCATGAAGCTTCTCGCTTCTTTTGCCATGAAGCATCACCCATACTTCGCCATCTTCCACGTGGCCCCAATGACTTGCTACCAAGCCTTTCACGTGTTCGGATCCCACTGAACCGTCCTTGCTTGCAAATGACTCAAGTCACTTGGCACACCATATGCCTCTTCTCGTACATGACGGCACCCGGCTTCCTTGACCGTTTGGACCTTGACTCCTCCTTGAGCTTAGTTCCGGTCCACCTTGCCGTTACCCATCATGTCCACCACCGATAGCTTTCACTCCGGTTCCTTGTCGTCTTGATTGTAATCACCCGCAAGCCTTGGTAATCTTCGACGTCTCTCTGACCGTTCTGGACCTCAACACCTCCCTATGTCTAGTCCCGGTCCTCCTATGCCTCACCATGACCTGGCTTCGAAGTTCTACAACCAACACCAATAAGTAAACCATCGTGTAGCACCGTACAATACACAAAGTCATAAATTGACACAATCAATTCATACAATGCACCATGCAAAATATATACAATCAAATTGCTGATCCTAAACTTCGGACCAAATAATAAACCCATGTGCACACAAACAACAACACACATACCATGACCACATGGTCACCCCAACTCAAAAACCCAAGACTCTGTTTTTCTGGAAAAATTGGTAGTACCGCTCTTAACACACCGGTACTACCGCGCTGCGGTACTACTGCGCCCTAAAGCGGTACTTGCGCACTATCACTCTTCGCACATGACCTTTGGAAAAAACATACTGCAACTCAGAGCAGAACTACGACGTTAACAATGTCAGTACTATCGCTCAACAGTACTACCGCATAAACATCCGCGGTACTTCCGATTTTCCTGAAACATTCAGAAAATAGCCCAAACAAAGTGCGATCTTTGCAAAATCACTTCACCACTCCAGAAATATTGTAATGGTTCATCACAACATAAATTAGGATATTCTCACATGGTCTTTCAATCTCCTCCTTGATGAACCCATTGGCAATACTCAAAAAGTGCAAATTGGAGGTGGTTTTAAACAAAGAAAAAGGATTTTGTAAAGAGAGCTCCAAATGGTCACGAGAAGAATGCGAAGAGCTGAAAATGACCATTTGAGACAGAAATGGATAGAAACTACTGAAAATCATAATTTTTAACAAAAAAACTTCATATCCACCAAATGAGTCGGGAAAATCTCACTCTAGATCCATATGAAAGAACAATTGTTCTGTTTGACTTTGGTCATAGTGAGAATAACTCAAAAGCTCTAAATTACCAAAAATTTGCACACAAACTCTAAAACATGCTCTAGATATGCACTTTTATCGATCTTTTCCCCTTTGACATTAGAGCCATCAAGATGCATGAAAGAACACAGAGAACGAATGAAATAGAGTAGCTGCATTTTATTTATTTTAAGCATTAGGAGCCATGAAGATTATCCAAAGTGACTATTTAAATATTAAACCAAGCCATAAAAAGTGAAAGTGTTATCTAGATCATGACAAACCATATATAGTAAAGCTAAAGCCACATGAGCTATAATATGAAATTAAATGGATTATTTAACATGTGAAGTCACTCGAGATCATAATCTAGCGAAAGATATCCAAAAATGAGTCAAGCCATGTCAATATTATAAATGGAACCAAGAAGCTATAATTGAGTCAATTTAAAGTGCTATAAGTTCAAGATTGAAATATTTTGTTCAAGCACTAGATACAACTTGTAATGGAGCAAATTTAGCACATTTAGCATTTTCTAAAATTTATTTTTAAAATGTGAATTGAATGTTTTATCGAGCTTTTGGAGATTTGTGGAAGTTGTGCTTTAAAATGTGTGTGCGTGTGTGTGTATAATGTAAAACTCGTTGGTGTGTGGGTTACTGGGGGTTTCCATTTGTACGTAGTGTGATCCACTAAGAAGCAGCTGGTTTGGTATGAGGTGGAAGCCTCCACTATATAAGCCTTGTGTGTTGAGGAGATAGACAACACTTGAGAGATTAGGATTAGGATTAGGATTTTCTTGTGTTAAGAGTCTTTTATGTTTGTGTGCTCTAGGTTTAGAGCTCTGCCATCCCGAGAGAGTGGCTATAAAACATTTCTTTCCAACTGAAATGAACATCCAAAGTTTGCCCAAATGAGTTGTGCCATGGATTCTTCCTTGTGTTTTTTATTTGTTTGGCATTCTTATTTGAATTTCTCTCTTCTTGATCTTTCCTAATACCAAGAACATGTAAGAGATGGAGATGTTTCTTGAAAATCAGATCCCATCCATCTATGTGCCCTCTAGGGGAAGTTTTTGAGTTTATCTAGTTTTTCTTAAGAGGTGATTTTGGGTTTTTACTCTTGTGAGGGTTTTGAGTTTAATTCGTGCTATAATCTAGCTTACTATGACTTGTGAGAACCCATTTAAGGTTATTTAGGACTCACGAGTAAGAGCAAATCAAGTTTTCTATCTTTTGTCTGGTTTTGGTGGAACTCTCTTTGTTTTGGATAACATTCTAGAAAATGTTTGTGCCAAGTTTCACTGCATTGGATCGGTTGTCTGAGTGTTGATTGCACTGTTCCTCGACGAGCGGTTAGACCACAAGGAATTGAGTGATTTGACTAGAGTGTGGTCATACCGGCGCGATTAGACCAGCATGGTAGTTCCGGCTGGTGGTCAGACTGTTTGTAAGCCGGCGATTAGATTGGTTTGAGATAGTTTGTCTCGGGTGATTTTTGGGTCTTAGCCTTTGTGAGGTTGTCAATTTGAGTTTTCCCTACGTAGAGTTGATATCTGGGCAAAGATTTTGAAAGAGCCTTTCACCCTCCACTCCCTTCTGACTCATCATATGTAACATCCCAAATTTCGGATATTCAAAAATAGGGAATTTTTAAAATTTTTCTTGCAAGTTGCTAGTATTCAAATTTGTTCTAAATATTTATTTGGAATTTTATGGGTTTTGTGTTATGAAAATTTGCAATCAGAAATAATCCCAAGTGCAAGTAACGATCATATAAATACTGAAAGATGTGGAAATAATCTAAAAAGGAATTACAAATTTTAAACTAATTGTAAAATTACATTTAAATCCAAACAAACATTCAATTTTTAAACTCAAACCGAGAAGCAAAAACTTTCATTTAAATAATTGAACCGGAGATCCCAAAATCTTGAATTCTAAAATTTTGGAAAACCCGAGAGTCAATAAATTCTAAATTTCAAATGTCAGGCAAAAACAGAGAGCAATAATCTTAAGGGTGAAAAATAAATTTAAATTAAAAATTCAAATTTTAAAGTAATGCTTGAAGCTTTCAGTTTTCTTTTCCTTACCATTTCCTTTTCTCTCCCATGTGGGCCCCACTCTTTTCTTTCTCTCTCCTTTCCCCTCTCCCGATCTCCTCCTCTGGCCGTTGGGCCCTCTTCCTCCCCGTCTCCCTCCTTCTCTTCTATTTCCCCCGTGCGCTCGCTCGCTCCCTCCATTCTTTCTTTAATCTTCTCCTCCTCCTCATTTTTGTGGCCGAGCTGCTTCCGCGTCGCCCTCCCCTCTCTCAGCTCTGCGCCGAATCTCGCCAAATCTTTGCCGTGCTGCCTCCTCCCTGCTCTGCATGCGCAGCTCGCTCGGTCGCGTCGCCATCGCGTCGCCACCGAGCCCTGTGATGGTCTCTGCCCGGTGCATTTTTCCCCGCCGCCCGCACGCCGTGCTCTGCGTAGCGCCTCGCTCGACTACGCCTATGAACCCGCCACTGCGCCTCCCTCTGCGGCTACAAGTAGCACTGGACCCTCCATTTCTCTCCCGCGCCGCCCACTGTCTTCCCTCCCCTGCCTTTTTCTTCCGCCCAGCGCCCGCAAGCCGCCACCCGCCTCCTTGCCGTTCCCGGCCATCCGGCGATGCCCCGCCTCTCCGAGCGCACCCAGGCGTGTCTCAAGGAGCCTCCTACCTCCATGCCCGTTTAATTGAACTCCCATGCATCCGGCTCGTCACACGGTCCAGTTCCCTCACCGCCGGCCGCCGCCGCCATTCCCACCGCCTCTTCGGTGAACCATCCGCCAATTCCTCGCGGTGGAGGCAGCGTCTTGGCGCCCCGAACCTTTCCCCGCCGCCAATCGGAGCTGTAGCCGCTCCATCTCGCCAGCACCGGAATCCACCCCAAGCCGCCGCCGGCCCACCTCGGCCCCTCTCCGGCCCCGCCGCTGCTTCCGGTGAGCTCTCCATGCCCCTCTCTGGCTCACACGCGCCCGAATCCCCTCCTCCTCCCCTCCGGCGCCGTCGCCCCCTTTCCACCTTCACCACCGGCCGCCTCACACCGTAGCCCGTCCGCCTCGCCACCGCTTCGGCCAAATCACCGCCACCCCTAGCTCCCTCATGCTCCGCGCAACCCGTTTTGCTGGGTCCCGCGACCTCCCCGGCCACCGCCCGCCGCCGGCAGGGTCGGATCCGAGCGTAGCCGCCCCGCTCTGTTTCCAGCCAATCCCCACTGGTAACGATATTTGGGTTACTGCCCCTTGCTAGACAAGTAACACCGATGTCCCCACTGGCTAGCAGCGCTCGCTTTCACCCTGTTGGCCCGAGTTCGACTCCCCTTGGCCGCAAGAATTAGATATAGGTTTTTAAATTTTTGCCGACAGCTACAGTGAAGGAGAAATTAGGGAAAAAAATCCAAAAAAAAATAATTAGTACAGGATGTAATAAATAAATAAAAGGGTACAAAAATTAATTAGGATACAAATGAACCTTTTAACTATTTTAATCATGAGTAATCATCATGTGCTAGCGAATATTATGCCATGACTATTTATTTTAACTTCAATTGTCAATTAAAGGTTTAGAATAGGATATGCTCCTATGAAATGATGGCTTAGCAAATGAGGGTGGGTTACAGTAATAAATCCTAAGCCATTGTATGATAGTGAATATTATAGGATTGACCATAGCTTGATTTAAACCTCAACCATTAAAGAGAACCATTTTCGGATTATTAAATGATTTGGGTATAAAGCCACTAGTATTTGGACTAGTTATCACATATGAATAATTAATGTGATTTGCTTAAATGAATTAAAAAGTTAAATACTAATTAAGGGCAATAACAAATAAAATCTCTTTTGATTAGGTGTCCAAATTTAATAAAGGCTACCATTATTTATAAGTAAAACCTATGCCCAATATTCAACATGCCTTCATTAAATAAGCTTTAGCAGTAGGTTTCGCTAAAATAGCAAATATAGAAGTAAAACCTGGTATACCAAGCTTGGCCCAGATAACTAGATTCAGACTAAAATTAGAAGTGAAGCTAAGCCTAATATTAGTTAAAGTAAATGCAAGTGACATTAATTAAATCTTAATGTTAGTTTTAACTGAATAATAATATCGAACGTAGTTGCATATAATAAGTCGGGACCCGTGTAAATGCAACCTTCTTAATAAATATAAAAATAAGTAGGAGAAGCTCGAGTCATAGTGTTCTATTACCAACCATGCCTCAAATCACCCAATTCACCCATTAACTCATAATAGAACTAAATTGAGTTTATTCGGATTTATTTGGATCTTTTGAGTTATTTGCTCTTATTTGGATTCAGTCGTTTACCACGTAACTAGAAACTGGAGTCCTGAAGATTTCACGGATCAAGTAAGATCAAGCTCGAAGTGAAGATGAAGAATAGAAGCTCAAGAGAAAGCATCGTGTGAGCTCAAGACCGCGTAAACCGCGCCAGGCAAGTCAATACTTTGATCATGTTGAACCTACATTTTCTGCAAACTATTTTTGTTTAAATTATCAAATTGCATGCTGTTATTTTATATGCAAATACATGTTAATTGAAGATTCTAGATATATGCCATTGTTTGCCTTGAATAATATTACACCTCCTTTGGAATATCTGAATGTGTGAACCTTGTCGCCCTAGCAAAATTATAATAGTAACCTTTCGAAAATAAGTCCCTAATTATACGCCATGCTTAATACTGCATAGATACTCAGGGGTGCTGAAATGCCCAAGCATCATTATCACTTTTAATCATGAGAAAATTTGGTTGGACAGTCATAGTGGTAATGACTGATATATGTTGGATGTGATTATTTTATGCTCCCCAAAAACCTCAAACTGCTTATCTATCTAGGCGGATGGTTCGGGGGTATGGTGCAGGGGTGCACGAGAGTGTGGTTTGTGGTAGAACCGCCCAGATATCACTAAGGACTAAATCTTGTCATGACTCATGACCTCCTGTGTAAAATAAGTACAACCACAAGTCTGTAAAGTACAACTTGGCTTAGTAGATTTACCGGACCCTGAAAGTCATCGTCATAGGTGGAGGAGGTGAGGTAGTGCAAGTGGCGGTCTAGGTGACAGCTTGAATGGGGCACCCGCAGAGGGTGAAGTTCTTCTACGGTGGGTTAGTAGTGTGGGTAGCCAGCTACTAGACGCATAGGAGGGGAACCCCCGCACAACGTATGAGACCTGCCGCAAGCGGGACAAGCTCATAGGGGTGAGATGATGGAAGGGGCGAGGTACTTTGAACGGTTATTGTGATGGTTTGCTCAACTGCATGACTAAGAAATCGTGTGGGTCAATGAGTGAACTGTCTCTTATGGGTAAAGTGTGCAAACTCTGCAGAGTCAAAACTATTCGAATAGCCGTGCCCACGGTTAAGGACGGACATGAGAACTTAACCAGATATAGTTCTATTTCAAAAACTTTGTGGGTGAAAATGGAAAAGTGGAGGGCAGTGGAAAGCCCTGATTTGAGTTGTCCTGGGTGTCGTCACAGTGGTAACGTAAGTGGTTATAACGCTGAAATGTTAGCATATGGTGCGGATGCCATGAAATGGTGGATGGAATCTGGATCGCTATTATTACTGCATTCCTTTACACATTATGTTTTTGTGCAAATCTGCTAGGTCTCAGGAAATTTTTATGTATTATATTTTTAAATAATGATGGCACTTCTCACAAAATAAAATGTCAGGAAAAACAGATGGAGTCGTAAGAAAAGAAGATGGTTGTTGGGTTAACCGCATAAAGTTGTTGGTGGGTTCATGTCAATTATAGTGGTGAAAATGATAGTGTGGATTCTGGGAGAAATAAATTGGTGGAGCCTAAATGAATATATAGGCTAGATAGATGATTTAAATGAATTTTGGAGATTTAGGGAGTGCATAGGTAATTTCTAGATTACTACACTAATGATTAATATAAATTCTTGGAAGATATTGGCGATAATGGGAATTAATAGGATTTGATCAAATACTAGAGGGATGAACTGAATTTTTGAGAATATTGGAGGATTCATAACAATTAGTGGATTATAATCTTGGTAAAGTATATTCTCGGTGGATGTATACTAGTGAGTTGTAGACTTGATCAATGATATTTTTGGTGGAGGTATACTTGTGGATTAGTTAGTTATAGATAATGGAAAATGAGATTGATTATTGGATTATGGTTTTGGATCAATAACAAAAGGATTGAATACGAATGATTTCGACGGATTTAAAAGCAATGGTGTTAGTTAACCACTGGAATTTAGAAATGAAAAGTAGATGATTAATAACCACAAGATTGGATAGTTAGGAATTTAGAATACAAAAGATATTGGCAGATCTAAAATAAAGGATGACATTTACTACTTGGAGTCTTAGGCAGCAATTGATTGGTGGATTGTATAATGGATGATATATGCTGTTTGGAGCTTTGACAGCACGGAATATAGAAAGTGTGGGTTCGGTGGATCAATTAAATGATGTCGCTCCCTGTTAGAATCTTAGATAGCAATCAATATAGAAAGAGTAAGATCAGTGGACTAGTCAAATGATGTCACTCGCTGTTTGGAGTTTTAGATAGCAGTCGATAAAGAAAGTGCATTTTCGGTGGATTAAGTCAATTATGGCAATTGTTGTGTGGAGGTTTAGGTAGCAATAATAACACTAAGATTAAATAATGCTGCTAAAAGCGATTTTTAGCAAATAAAATAACCCGAGCCTCTCCTTTGACAAGCCATGCATACTATTTATTTGCATTCTGTGTATTGGCTTGCGGAGCACGGTGGTTTGTGCTCACACTCGCTTTCGCGATAAATTCAGAATCAGGAATCAGGTCACCTCGCCTTAGCAACACGATTGGACATGCTGGCAGAGAAGATGAAGATGTCAAGGGCTAGGTCGCGAACCTCCAGTTGGCTGCCTGTGGGCATGTTCTGAAGGTCCCACCTGTGTGCTTCGTTCTTCCGCTGCTGCAATTTAATGATTTCGGCCTAATCGACCCATGAGTAAGTCTACTATTATATTTACGCTTCCGCATGATATGTACTTTGATATTCAGAACTGTAAACTGTGAGCACTATCTACTGATCCAGGGAATAGTGCGGTGGAATCACAGAGGAATCTGGATTGTAAAATCCCGGTGCCTGACATCATACCTGATTCTACAACATGTAGTTCGTGCGTTATAGGCTGAGGGAAACTTTCTTGGCTGCTTGCCGTAAAATGGTGATTTTGTGCTTCTCTATACCAAGATTTAACAAAACTGAAAGTGAAACCACCCAAATTGTAGTGGATCAGTAACTGTCATTATTCGGCTACTTGTGAGTTGTGACACCTACACTGTTAGTCCTTGCTTTGGTTTGCCCTAATTTGGTACTAAGACATTACTTTTAAGTATTTCCTGTACTAAGATTTTGAAAATACAGACACATGCCTTATACATTGGTGCATGCAAAGTTGTTTAAAAAAATTATAAGCTGTACTGTCTTACATGCTACAAGTACTCCTTCCAATTTTCAAATAGCCTTTGTTTAGGCCCAAATTAATATGACTACTGAGAATATTTATAGACAAGGAGTCCAATGTTATGTATCACTAATCTACCTCTTGAAACAGGAAATCTTAAACACTGGATTTCAAAAAAAAAAGGAGAAAGGCTTAAACACTGTTTAAACAAAGACAATCGATCAGAGATACAGACAAACAACTACACTGGAGTATTGTTTACGTCACACAGACATGCTTGATTCACACAATTTGGGTTATTCTATCAATTGGAAATGATGATAGTCTACCTTGCCAATGTGATACTTATACTGATGTTGCATGATGGAACTTCTGGGCCACTAGAGCGGACATGGAAGTAAGCTGGTTGCTTTGGCTTGGGCAAGCTCACACTCTCGCTGTTTAGAATGGTAACCACCTGATCCATAGTAGGTCTATCATCTGCACTCTCTTGAACACATAAGAGTGCCACCTGAACGCACCTTTCTATCACTTGACGATTATCTTCTATACGACAACAAACCAGCTCACACCATTCTCCAGCTTTCCAAAGTTGCCAAGCCTATTAGAAAACAATGTATTTCTGTCAAACAAACATTACCCTGAGAGCATTGCAGAAGCAAATGGAGTTGCAATCTTGAGTAACTCTGACTCACATATGAAATGAGATTGTATAGTTTTCCATCATATGGATAGAAACCAGTAGTCCTCTTCCCACTTATGATTTCCAAGACCAAGACGCCAAAGCTAAAGACATCTGACTTGATCGAGCAAACCCCATCAAAAGCATACTCTGGAGATATGTAGCCACTGAATGGTAGAAGTAGAATTGTTATATATTACCAAGGCACAAGTATATAAATTTAAATTTAAAGTTCCTAATACGCTTGTTTGCTTTTTCCAGGAGAAAACTGCACTTAATTCGAGTGATTGTAGTAAGTAATAACTAGCTACAATTCAGCCTGCAGCTCTGTAAAAGGAACTTCCATAGATTATGCATTTTTCTCATTAGAAAAGCATGTAAGTACGTCTCTATTTGATATGTACTGAAAAGCTAGATGCATCTGTTCTTACTGTGTGCCCACTATTCTGGTGGTATTTGATTCTGTCATATTTGAGCAGAATATTCTGGCCATCCCAAAATCTGAAATTTTTGGAGTCATGTCGCTGTCCAAGAGAATGTTACTTGCTTTCAAATCCCTATGAACTACACATAATCGTGAATGCTTGTGAAGATATAGTATTCCTTGAGCTATCCCATCAATTATCTGTAGCCGTTTCGACCAGTTTAATTGTGCTCCTTTCACACAATCTGCAAAATATGAATGAAATCATTGAAAGCATACCAGGAAATTGCATACAACTTCGAATTGTAGCATGTAGAAAAGAGAGGATCTTATTGGAGGCGTGCCGAATATGAAGAGGTCCAGGCTTTTGTTTTGCATATATTCGTAGACAAGCATCTTTTCCTGATCTCCTTGAATACAGCAGCCAAGCAGCTTAACGAGATTTCTGTGTTGAAGCTTTGCTATCAGTTGAATTTCGTTTTTGAACTCTAGTAAACCTTGTACGGAACATGCCGCAAGTCTTTTCACTGCTACTTCTAGACCACCAGGCAATATGCCCTGAAATTAATGGGTATTAGAAAGAATGTTACTACAAGCATATATTCAGTAGAGAATATTGGATTTTATTTTTAATTTTTAAAAATGATGAAATTGGTATAATGTGTCTAGGCATCACCCAGATGTTTTCTTCCTAACAATCATCCAGATTTGAGACCGTTGAATTAGAGATCTAATGGTCCCTTTTTTTGGAGGAGGGGTAGATTTTTTTTGGAGGGGGTGGGGGAAAATTAATGGCCGTTGGATCTCTAATCTAATGGTCATCCAAGTGATGTTTATCAACACCCTTACGCCAAAGAACAAGGATCTTGTGTCTTGTATACATGTACATCTTTTAGGAAAGAAAAACAAGTTATGCATACCTACAACAAAATATTTGATTAAAAATGTAAAGGACATTTAGAAAATATGCAATTCAAATAAAAATACCTCAATAAAAATTCAAGTACATAATTACCTTATAAACAGGTCCAAAACCACCTTGTCCAAGTTTGTTTTCACTCGAGAAGTTTTGTGTAGCTCCTTTTATTTGAGAGAAATCATACAGTGAAAACCCCGAGTTGCCTTCTTCAATCTTCCAAAGATTTATTACATTTTGTATCGCCATTGACAGCAGTTGTAGTTCAAATCTTGCTCGTTCTGAAAAAAGAAATAGTGAGATGACCTATTCTTGTTACTCATACTCGGTAGCTGTATAAATCAAATCAGTCATATTTCCTTACACTAGGGAGAAAAGTTGTGAGACTAGTAGTTACCTCTTTTTCTCTCTGTTTTGATCCAAATATGAACAAGCAACCATGAAATAGATACCACGAGGGATAATGATCCAATTGTGACCCAGATCCAAAATTTGCTCGCTGCACATCGATGGGTATGAGTTATGATCAACGAAAGCTTTAGTCGATGTTGGATTTGAAAGTGCTAATACGAGGACACATGGCACTTAAAAGGTAAACTTTAGAAGGGTGCAGGTGAACATTTTCTTTTGTTTATTGTTTTTTCTTTTGTGTGACATAATATATGCTTCCCAACTTAAACCCTTTAACAGAAGACTTGCAAATTCCTTTTGATGCTAGAAGACCAACCTTTGCAGTGGCAAATACTCAATTTTTCTTTTTCTGTAATGTCTTCGTCTCATCCATTGAATTGTAATCAGATAGTTAAGAGGAGGTGAAAGATGAAAGACTGTTTGAACCGAGTCAACAAGCACAGTATTAGAGATGAACATACGTGTGGGCATAGGCAGTGACGACATCGGTGTGGCGGTAAAGAACTGAACATTTGTCTGGTACCACAGGCTGCAGCGCACCCCAAGGATCGCACCACCCATCTGGCCACCGGCAACCATCTGCCCCATGTCCGGGATGATGCTCTTCAGGCAAGACCGGCAATTATCCGGCAGCATGTCCTCCGTGCACTGCACCAGCCCATATACGGTCTGGCTCTTCTCGTTGAACCACCCCTGGCCCGTCCTGTACCTGTCCGATCGACTCACCACTTCATCAGTGAGCTTTTCCATGAGCTCGGAAACAAGCTTATGGAGCTGCTCGGTCTCAGGAACAGTATCCGGTGGAGGGTTCAGGTTAGCGCTGACTATACATTCCGGAGCGTTGCTGAAGCTGGAGAGGAAATCCTTGTCGGAGAAGCTTATCTGGGCCAGGTACCAGTCATCGAACAAGGTTATGCTCTTTTGGGAAGAGTAAGAGTTACTAGCTTTGTTGTTGATGGCTGCATCAAGGACCCGGTTGAGGCGCTTGGCGCAGTCGGTGCCGGTGAAGTCCCCTCGGCAGAGCACGACGCAGTAGACCTTGTCAGGGCCCGTCCCGGCTGTGCCAGTAGCTGAGTAAGAGTGCAACTGTGTGACATTTGAAATCAGTGAATTCGCGAGGAAGATCAGGTTGGACATGTAGGTGCCGTTTGGCATGTACATGCTGTTAGCATTGCTGCAGAAGGGCAGGTCACCGGCTAACAGCTTTGGGGAAGAAAGGAGGAGGAGGAGGAGGGCAACAAGTAGCATGGTGCGTGATATTGGTGTAAAGGTGGCACAGAAACTTCTTTTTCTCTCTCTCTAGGGGGCTTGTGAATTGTGATACATGGAGCATGCCGTGGATGAGTGCGTGCTTAAGTACTCTACGCACTGTCTTGGGCTTTAGTCAGCACAACATTTTAGTTTCACCAGAAGGAAAAGAATTGCAGCTCTAGCTTAGACTTTTGAGTAAGCTGACCAGTCCAAATTAAGTGAGGTGGGAAATAGGATAAATTTTCAGAAAGCATTGAATCTGTTCGCTGAACTTTCGTTTGGTTGATTATTGTCCTAATTAAGCTCATTACCTTACTGACTTTTGTCCCTAAATTTTCAATCCTGTTGTTATCTCCTTCAAAAGAATATTATGCACTGCATGTCACTACTAAGACTGCAGGATTCCCATGTGTTAGATTGTTACCATTTGTTTAGAAAACATTCAAATGTCCACAAGTACATCAAATACTTGCGACAATCGTGTTGTAGTTTTGAGAACTCATACTGATGCTAATTTCCTTCTTTTTTGAAAGCAGGTATGAAATCTTTAACTAAGTTCTGCAGAAGGACATTTGAAAAAAAAAAGAACTAGTGTTGCCGATGTAACACTTGCCTAATCATGTGATAATATGTACTTCAGGTTAGTAATGTGCCCTCATCTTTTCTCTCCAAAACTGAGTTCCCCTTCGTACTCCTGGTCCTTACACCATGGCACTCATTGTCTGTTTCCCACCTTCTTACCTTGTCGCAATGACGATATTTATGTATCATCCTAAGGGCAATTTCACAAATATGAAGTTGCTGTGTATACCTCTTACCTCACCAAGTCCTAGTCGATATCAATAAATGTTATAGTAGAATTGAGAATCCTAGTTTTAGGCATAAAGTCCTAGTCCTCTAGTTGTCATTGTCATGACAAGTTGCCTAACTGGAATGGTCTTTAATTCGGTCACCGAAAAAGAATAAATTGTATTTATTTGTGGAGTTGAAGCTTGGCAAATTTAAAGATTAATTTTACATCATTGCTGTGATTTTTTGAAGTTTATATATACACTCGTATGGTGTTCGTGAACTGTAAATGTAACTACAAGTTGAGATGTAGAAATAAGTTAATTTATATTTCCATGGTTGCGTACGTGCATGTAAGGTGAGAAATTCAAACAATGAAAAATGAGATAACAACGCAATGTACATAGAATTCTTGGAGGAGCTCCTTAGTCCTTACGTCACAGCCTTGAAGCATCACGAGAATTGAAGAATGGAGTTTCTAAGGTTGTGTTGGCTGTACTATATGGGAAGTGGGTTTCTAAGGTTAGTTTCCTGTAGTATATGGGATGTAAAGAACAGAACAATTCTTGAGAGCATTTTGTCTTCAGTTCCTTTTCGGCATAAGATATTCTTAGACCAGTTTGCTAAAGAAGCAAAATCGTACTAATTTAGATATTGACTTGCTAGTGTAGTTTGATTTCCCTTTTTTGAGACTGTATATTATCTCCCTTTGCTTGTACATATTACCTGTTATTTTAATGTAATTCAGTAAGGTACTCCCCAACTGTTGTCTTTTGAAAAAGAAGTTTTTGTCGTACTGAAGAGGGAAATTTTACCATCCTTGAGGGGGAAGAGGTACCAAATTTGAGTCGTTGATCACACTGATCGGACGGCTGAGATTTGGCAATACCTAGTGGTACCGGACGCGAGGTACCAAGAGGTACAAGGTACCAAGAGGTACCAAATTTTGAGCCGTTGATCACACTGATTGAACGACTGGATCTAATTTGGTACCTCTTGGTACTTTGTACCTCTTGGTACCTCCTCAAGGATAGGAAAACTGCTCTTAACCAATGCTTTTGCAGTATCCTCTACTATATCGACATATTTCTGTGGTTTTGGTAGATCTGACAAAAATCTTTTGTCCTGTTTCGGATCACTTGTTGGAATTTCGCTCAGTTGTGCTGTCGTAAATTTTTCTTGAGAGGCATTTGTTAGCATTTAGTGGGGTAGAAACCAGCTGGTGCTGGTGAAAGCTGAGAAATTGAACTGACTACCTTTTTCGTCGAGCTTTCCATTGATCAAATTACGAGTAATTGCAATCATATTTACAGTCTGCAATCGTATTTCCATTTTTCCTATGTTTCTATTTCTCTGAAGTTTTATGATATCATCGATTTTTCTGTCGCTTGCTTGCCTTTGGATTTTTGCCAACTTCCTGGTACCTGCTAGCCATGCTTGTGTCAATTTTTCTATATTCCAATATCCTTATGGCTGCGATGTGACAAGCAGGCACATGTTACACCTTGGAACATTCAACCTAACTGAAACCGACCTTGAGGCCAAAAGTAAAGTCGCTAGACGGAACTGAAACTACCTACCAGTTAGACGACGAACCTACCGGCTTACCATTTCGAATCCGACGACCCGACGACTGCACCACGTACAGCACGCGTAAACTGTTCAATCTTCACACCTGATCAGTGCAGAGTTTGTAGCAGTAGTCATGGTAGAAGTAGCAGGCCGTAAAAAACACGGACGCACGTCGCTAACCCCCGGCCATCGATGGTGTTGGCCGAATGCTCCCTCTTCTTCACCACGGGTGATGGACCGTGACCGGGCTACATGCGTGCGTGCTAGTTGCAGCAGTTCGCGAACGAGGCATGACTTTTGAGGCCATTTTGATGCGGGAATTCTGTATGAAATGAAAGCATTCACTGTCATCGGATGCGGCTTTCATACGTCCACTCCCGTTGGATGCGGAGGGTTTTGTGTGAGAAAGTAAGACCGGTGATATCTACCTAGCTTTGCAGTGATTTTTATGCTGTAGCTAGCGATGGTCAAGGTCGGATAAATCCTTACCGGAGGAAATATCGTTGGCGATGATTTTTCGTACATGTCATCACATCGGGCTGCACACTGTCAAATATATTCCTCTCATTCGACTAAAACGTGTAGTTTTGCAACACTCCGTCTCCTATGTAAGTCTAAAGTGCTACCACCTACTCTATAATATTACCAGCTCTATAAGACCGGTGATGTCTACCTAGCTTTGCAGTGATTTTTATGCTGTAGCTAGCGATGGTCAAGGTCAGATAAATCCTTACCAGAGGAAATATCATGAGCAGTCATTTTTTGTACATGTCATCACATCGGGTTGCACACGGTCAAATCTATTGCTCTCATTCGACTAAAGCGTGTAGTTTCGACGTATGCAATTGTATATAAAACCCAGAATCTAAATAATGGAGCGTGAAACTCGTTCAAGGGTCTGCAAACCAAGTTAATAAAGCGTGCAGTAGCCATTTCTCTTAAAAAAAGAGAGTGACTATGATACATACGTATGTTATTTATCAATTCTACGTACGCTTTTCTCATCATCCACCGATCGTTATACGAGGTACCACCTAAGTTAATCGGTAACCTGTTTGCATACCCAAAGAGCAAGGTGGTTTAGGAGTGTTGGGCCTGAATACTATGAATATTTGCTTAATTGGTAAATGGTAGTGGAAAATTGAAACTGAAAATGGATTATGGCGAGTGGTTATTAAGAAAACTGAAAAAAAAGGCCGTTGGATCTCTAATCCAACGGTCTGAAATTTAGATGATTGCTAGAAAGAAAACATCCGGGTGATACCTATATACACCTATATTGTCTCGGGTGGATACCTAATCTGGTGAATCACAAATTTGGCAAGGTGTCATGGAGGCAAAGAAATTTTTCTATGTGTTTTTGTAGAGAAGAAGTAGGGGATGGTAAGAACACAAGTTTTTGGAAATACAGATGGATAAATGTTTCTCCATTGTCCCAGCAATTTCCAAGACTTTTCTACCTCACTTTCAATAAGAACATTTCTGGTGCTGAAGTTTTTGCAAGGGAAAATTGATGATTTGCCACTACTAAGATCCTTGTTTTAGGATTTGCCGCTTATAAGATTTATCATAATAATTTGCCACAGCTATAAGAGAAATAGCTAATTCCCGAAATCCGGCCTCCCATGACCACATCCGGCGACCGTCACGCTTCCGCCACTTCCCCCATCCGACAACCATATCACCGCCGCCGCTGCCATCTCCACCTACCATCTTTCCGGTGACCACAACAGCCGCAAGCAAGAAGCAACCACCTCCAAGTTCATATATAGGCGACCAAATTGAGCTCGGAGGTGACCAAATCGAACTGGCCAGAGGACCAGCACCAAATCGAGGGGCGTCAACAACAGATCCGTTCAAATCCGGCTTGGATCTTCGAAACCGGTCGAGGCGGCCGCCAGTCGACGTCCTCAACCGTGTCGGGGGCATGGGTCACCGTCTCAAACCAGCGATGGCGCACCACAGGGCCCAGTGGTCAGGGCGGAACATCGACACCCGCGTCCTTGTACATTAGCTCTACGTGGACACGAAGAAGAGGTCCCCAGTATCGAGGGAGGAGGGGAGGGAGGCGAGCGCGCGGAGGGGATGGCGAGGCAGAGCGGGTCCAGGAGCGCAACGGCGGGGAGGTGGAGCTTGAAGTGGAGGCTAATCCGCGGTGGGTGGGTGAGGGAGCGCGAGGCCTCGCCGTCGGCCAAAGATGGAGTGTAGAGCAGGAGGGAGGGAGAAAGAAGAAGCAAAGAAAACAGAAGAGGGCCATTCCGGTTTTCGCACATGTGATTTTGGGCACAAGAAAAAGAAAAAAAAAAGCATAATACGGTGGAAGTGACAAATCGCATCTATTTTTGCTTTCGAAGTGGCAAAATATCAAACACAAACTTTAAAGTTGCAAATCATAAAACACATGTCTTAGCAGCGACAAAACCTAAGTCAACAGATAGAATAGATAAGGTTGTCTGGATACTTGATGCACAGGAAAATTCTCAGTACACTCCTTTCATAATGCTCTGAAATCACATTCCTGCAGGGAATCCTCATAAGTTTGAGGGTGATCGGTTCGGCTGAAAAGCTCATGGTTTATGGCTGAAAAAAGTACTGTAACTGACAGAGGCTTATTTAGCATAATTAAATTTAAAAAAATTTAAAAATATAAAAAATATGTTAGCCCATTACGTATAATACAAACAAATATGGGAAAAAAAGAACCGGCAAAAAAACTCAACAAAAAGCCAAAAGTTCAGAAAAAGACGAAACTTATGAATAGTGAAAAATAAGCCAGAAGTCAGAAGCCGAAGCCGAGTTGATCAGATATTTGGAAACTCAAGTTGCCAATGAAAATAAAAGTTTTCATTTGGCTGGTGTTAAAGAACAGTGTTTTGCCGAGGGATAATTTAATTAGAAGAGGTTGGAAAGGACCTACAAGTTTGTTTGTTTTGTGGGGAAAGGAATCTGTGACACATTTTTGTTTTTACTCTGATGCGAAATATGTTTGGAGCATAGTTTCTTGTGCTTTTGGCATCCTTTTGGTCCAGCTGATATCAATGATCTATGTGGTGAATAGCTTCGGTAAACGTCATAAACATCTTATTCTGATGGGATGCGCTGTTTGGAAAACGAGAAATTCAGTGTGCTTCCAGAATTAACGTTTTCATGATCCAACTGAATTGATATGTTACTTGTGTTACTGGATTGAATACTGGTCTCTATTGCGGAAAGATGAAGGGCGCGAGATGCTTCGTCAAGGCGTAGAACGCCTTCGTCGAGTGGCATGGAGGTCTTTCAAAAAACACTTGGACGGGAATTTTTTTAATAATATATATTTTTTTTATTAATATTACATAAATATATCATCGCTAAAAAATTATATAAATAACCTTATATCATATATTTCTATCGTCATTTGAAATAACGACAATCCCACATAGAATTCCACGTGACAGTCAGCAGATCTCTGTCGCTAAATGAATTAACGACATAATCTCTATCGCCAATTAAACTATCGACAAAGGTCTGTTGTCAATCCAATTGGCATTGTTAATTCAATTGACGACAGAGGTCCTCTCACCATTTCAATTGGCAACAAAAGTTTTATCGCCTTTTTTTTGTTTTAGTAGTTTTGAAATAATAGCTAACTATTAAAAAAATTTGACTAGTGCGTCTCAAGTTGCACTTTAAATAAATTATTTCAATCCCATATAATACTTCATAATGAATGTGTGAATTACACGGCCCGTAGGGTTTTGGTTAGGTGCATATATTTGCCTCACTACTCCTACGATATAAATGGCAACATACACGAACCATCACCCCGAACTACATATAATATACATGTGCGCCTTCTCTAATAAAAAATAATAGGAGATAAAAAAGAAGTTAAGCTTACGGTCATACATTCTACGCATCAAGGCTCATCGATGCCTTTCCCACATCTCCCCTATGGGTACGAGTTTTGGCCTTTCTCTATTGATCCCCATACATAAAAACTCGATACTTGTCTTCCCAGTCCGTAGGCTTGTCCAAGTCTAAAATAACCTCATGTTTAAGAGGGGCATCGGGGCCATCGACGCCTTTTCCTTGTCTTCCCCCTCTTGGCCTTTCTCTTGTCCTCCGGGGTGTAAGGTTTTCAACGGGTGAAGTTTCCGGGCGTCACTGCGTAGTTGAGCATATGTTTTTGCTAAATGAATGCCCTATTGTACTTCTTTAGGCTATCAATCCATTGGAAGAAGTAGCAATGCTCCGACGACTGCTATTATGCATGGATAAAGTTAGCGATATATAAAATACAACATGCAATGTGAAATATCAATACATGGCATGTACTTACGCAGTAACCCCTACACGTGTAGTACGCTCAGACAACGGTGTCTAGATGTGTTGATTGAATGGTCTTTACCGGATTACCGCAGTCGCATTACGAGCATAGAAGCTTTGGTGGTATAGGTGCATCATTGCAAAAAGAATCAGGGTAGGTTCCCGCCTTGCTAGCAACCCATTTTCATTTCCGACGCATTTCTCCATAGTCTAACATCCTAACCCTAGCAGAGTGACCTCCTTTACCTCTGTTCTCCCTCCCTTCCATGTTTTCGGGTTTAGCCTAAGTGGAGTGTTGGTTGTGATCGTGGAGTGTGGCCCGTTTTTATAGGCAATGAGTGTGTAGTATTGGAGAGTAAATTTTGGTGAATGGGAGCGCACTCACATCCACAAGAGCAAATCTTTGGGCACAAGGAAGGTCACGCCATTGTTAAATCACTAAGAAAAGCTTGTGCATGTTTTAGTCACACAGTCAGACCATGAAGTATCAATACATAGCTATGCATATGGTACAAATGGCAAGGCACATGATCCAACCAACATTACTACAATTAAGATTCATGTGCGCCTTGTGAAATGTAAACAACATGGTGGTTGTACACTTAATAGGGCTTGTGGACAAACGCTCCTAAGGTGAAAATGAACACCTAGGGCACCCACATGGAGTGGTGGTCATTAGGGCGGCATAGATATGGCTAGTTGTTGTGGTAGTGATAGGTGGAATTACAGCTCGGGTTGGCCCAGCAGCAGTATGGGTGGTAGTTGTCACTGAGGTGGACCACTACTTCATTGTTAGTCTCCCTTATCCTCTTCCTACGGAGCTCGTCATTGTTGATCCTCTCGATCTGGAGCTCCTCCCATAACTCTTTTCTAGCGGATTTGAAGAGTGTGAATGCAAACTTGGGTAGGTATTAGATATAGTTGATCCATTCACTCGGTGAATTCACAATACGTGGTTTGCAAGAAAGACGAGATGATTACAAGCGATGCATGTATGGAAATGTAGATAGAAAATGAAATACTTACCATGAATAGAAGGCAGTGAAAGAATCAACATCCTGAGTTCCCCCACGTCATCGAAAACCTAGACCACCGCGTCAATTTTGTGCTTGCATTGCGGCCAAGACTCAGGGATATTTGGGTAGTCACTATGGGGATTCCTAGGGGTGTAGGTCTCCTTGGTTTCGAGCGGTAGATCAGAGCTTAGGGAATCTGGTTTACAGGACCATAGATGTACGTGTCTTCCAGATAAGGGTCAGGGTCTCAAAACCTAGTCTGTGCTCGTTGTCTCCTCCCATGCCTTAAGCTACCTGCTCTATCCGCTAATGGGTGTCCCACATAGATTGGTATGCATGGACTCGTCAAGGGCATCCCTATATCTCACACTTCACATCATTCACATGTAGGTTAGACTTCACTAACTTGAATATACTCCTCAATGACACTGCCTAAAACTTGACTACTTTCCTACACATCCTCCTTACTTTTGTAAAACACTCCTTGCCTGATCTCGTGTTGTTGGTACTCCTAGGTCGCCAGCTCACCTTCACTCACTACTAGTTTATCGAGTTGGTATGCATTCCACTCTGATAGAACAACCTGATCACCTCCATCTTGCTTGTCATTAGAACCTTCACCATCTGACATTGCCTCGTAGTCACGGTCTTTGAGCTCTATCCGTTCGATCAAGGCTTTGATTTGCTCACCTTTATTTGCAATCCCCATGGGTTCCTGCACCTCAACCATAAGAAAGTCTACAATCTCAATTTCAACTGAGTTGGTACCACCCTCCCTTCTTGGCTTAAACAGTATGATGCACTTTGGCTGGACTGCCCAACTTTTTCAACATGACCACCAATGGCATATTTCTACATCACATAAGCCGGAGAGACTTTCTCAAAGGCTCGAGCCAACATGACTAGTGACTATCCATGCTCCTTCGCCAATCTCACGTATGAGTTTCACGAATTTCGCCCCTTCGGTTCCACAAACTCCTAGTACGTGTGTTGTTGTGTCCATGAAGCAATACCATGCAACTTCAGGTCATGCAATGCATGATCCAATGAGAATAATGATCAACCATCTAATAACGGTGCCCCATAGATGCTGCTCTGCATTTGACAGGCTGGCTGTCACAAATGGAAAATAGTGCAAATCGACTCCTTCTGCATCCATCTGTAAAACCCCTTTTCCATAGTGTATTTTTAAAGCTACTCGTTCAGTCATACCGGTCAATCATTTTGATAAATAATCTGATGCTAACAACATCTGCTCATTTGATTAAATAAATCCGAAATAGACCTAATAACAAATGCACTATTCACAAATAAACTTACATAGAAGGGGATTTCTCTAACGTGCGACACTCTAAAGAAAGACAAGCAATCGTATACGTCTTGTAAAATCCAAAATTGCCATGTACGCTTCATCTATGTAGCAAACATAGTTAATAGTAGATCCTACACACATTCTACTCTCCATGTTCTGAATAGACCTAACTAGCAAATCTAATATTCTAAAACTAATCGGTATACTACAACTAACGACTATGAGAAATTAATATTTCTACAATAATTTATTCTACACAAACTACTCTAAAGAACTACATATCTACAATCACATTATTTACACATCTACAATCACACTATTTACACATTTACCCATTACCCAATACAACTACACATCTAATCATTTTATTTGCTAACATACCATAGTTTCAAAATAAAATCTACAAAGAAACCGAAAACTCACCTTTAGGCTGTAGAAATCCACTCCTTCTATTGCTATCTTCTCCTTTTCTATCTCCTCTCCTCCCCCTTTTTTTTTACCGAATTAATTTTGACTTGTTTTCTAGGGCTTCTGTCATCATTTCAAATGATATAGAGGGTGCGGGGCCTCTGTCACCATTTGAAATGACGATTGAAGTTGCAGTGCTTCTGTTGCCATTTCAATTGATGATTCACCTCTCTATCGCTTATTAAAGGCCCTGTTCTTTTTCAGCTTTTGGTTTTTCTATAGTAACTAACTTTTAAACGAAGTGTTTTTTCAAGATAGGGTCTACTAGTTAATTGTAATACATACTGTACCAACTTCATTTATATTGGCAAAAATCGCATGTGTGTTTATGTTACTCTGTAATCTTTCGTATAAACAGCCCAAAAGCTACAAGCCGCAGCCAAAAGCCACAAATCGCAGCAAAAAAGAATAGGCCCAAAATGGTGACAGATGTCGTAGCACTGGCGTGGTACTCTGTTATCCAAATGACAACAGAAGCTCTGTTCCAAATTCAAATGGCAATAGAGCCAATAGCGATGATATGTTAGGTAATATTAATAAAAAATATATTGTTTAAAAAAATTCCTTGGATGGGTGCCTCTGATGAGAAGACTGGACTAGCTGCTTGGTTTGCTGCCTTTTCTTTCAGCCAACTGTTGAATTTTGGGAGTGCCAGCGGTAGGCTAGCTGAGTGCTTCAGGCCCGGCTTAGTCTCGGAATTGGAGTCTTTTGTCACTTTTATCTCTACTAGTAGTGTGCCCGTGCTAACGCTACGACCATGTTCAAACTTTGTCGCAGTCGTAGCCTCCTTACGACCACATTCAAACTTTGTCGTAGTCGTGCGCCTTCATATTTCCTTCAACTTCTCTCGGATGTGGTCGTATCGCTTAAAGCTTAAACCCAACCCAAAGCTGAGGGACCAAATGCACTTATCCATTAAATAAATAATAACTACCTAAATGACATTTTCATCGGTGTCAAATGTAGAGTATAAGAATGAATTATTAAACCATAAGACATGAAAAGGTTTGTTTTAGGGCGTGGGAATTTTGTAATATTCAGGCTGCTATACACTAAGTGTACTAATGGCTATACCCTGAAAAAGGGCACCTAATAATAGTATTGTGATTTACATAACATAGTGTCATTATGGAGCCATACATACACCCATGTCAGACCTTGTTTGAAATGCCATTGAGATTAGGAATGCACAGCAGCAGCAGTAAATACCTGAGAGCTGCATAAAACCAATATATTAATCTAGTCCTCATCTTCATCAGGAATAAGTCTAATAGGGCCCTTCACCCTGCTGTCGTTATACCCACTAAGCTCCTGGGCAGCCTTTGCAAGGAACTCCTCTGCAGCAGCACGAACAGACTTCCTATCTGGCATTGGCTGTGGCTTTCTCTTCTTCCCAGACCAGCCCCCTCCTTCTCCTCTACTGATTGCCTGCATGCTCCTCTTCGGATCTGAAATAACAAGAATGAAACCTCAACTCAATACCAACAAAGCACCAAGGGCACACTGTATCCGAGCTCACATCGATCTGAATAAGCTTCTTGCCAGTGTTTGAAGCCATGAATTTTGTACACCTAGAATTCACAAAGAAGTTATTCTCAAATTGGATCAAATTTTCCCCTCCAAAAAAACATCGACTCAGTTTATCTGCTCATAGAGACTTCGTCACTTGCTCACTTTGCACTAAGCCGTCACGGCATCAATCCTAACTATGTCTGAACTGTGACACTCTGAGGGGCCTTTTCTTTCCAGAAAAAGGGAATAATTCAAAGCTGAGGAGGTCCAAAATTGGGAATTCCCATGGCAAATAGGGAATGGGGATTAATCCTTTCAAAATGGCCAGAATCTTTACTTATCTTCTTGCATGGAATGAAATAGAAAAAAAAGATAAAATAGTGTGCCCGTGCTAACGCTTAACGAGTAGTAACACAATTGTTTGCCACCTCACAATCGACAGATCAGAATCAGCAGATCCTCCCCGACGTTAAGCAATTTTCTTTCACGGCCTCCAGTATGCAGACATCATATATTGCTCAGTTCACTCCAGCTTGTTTGACAGACACGCAACAATCACTAATCTTTCGTTCAAGTGTCACTTTTGGATCACATATACAAGTCACGCATGCCTGTATTAGTCATTGGGTCACCCGAGAAACCCCTGTTCAGATCATACCATGTCGTAGGGGTGGCCCCCACCTAAACCCAGCAGGCCTGGTAGGAAGTTATAAGGCCCAGAATAGGCCACGTGTAATAACACAAATACCCCTGAAGGGGATAATCAGCTGTAAGGGCGTAATTGTAAAAGCACTCCCCATGTATATATATATATAGAATACCGGCCATGGGGAGGGGGCAGGCCATTACGCTCATCTCCATCACTCTTCACTAGCATCTCTCTCTGTTTGGCCTGTAGCCACAACAGTTGGCGCCGTCCGTGGGGAGGACAAGGACAAGCCTGAAGACCGAAGAAGAAGGATGGCACCGAAAAAAGCTTCGTCAGCGGTGGCGAAGGGAAAGAAGGCGACCGAGCCGGAGCGTCGTATGAGTACCAGGGCTTCGGCATCGGCAGCGGCGAGTGCGGGTGGCGACGCAGGCGCGGTGGCCGAGGACGTCGACATTCGCGCGGTGACGACCAACCCCGTCGCCGGCACCGCGACGACCAACCTCGTCACCGGCACCGCGACGACCAACCTCGTCACCGGCACCGCGACGACCAACCCCGTCACCGGCACCACGGCGACCCACCCCGTCGCCGGCGTTGCGGTGGCAAACCCGGCGGTCGAAGACGTCGACGCTGGTGCGGTGACAACCGACCCCGCCGACGCAACGACAGCCGACCTCGCCGCCCCCGCCGCGACCCTCGCCGGCAGCGCGGACCGGGCGGTTCGAGGTAGCCACGACGGAGCGACTGGCAGCTCGGGAGCTCGCGACGCGGTCGTGCCTGCGCCAATCCGCTCGTTGGGAGTACCGGCGACCCCGCCCGCACAGGCGGTGGAAAGCGCCCTACTGGCGGCCCTCAACGCGTTCCAGCGGGAGCTAGGGGACCTTCGCGGAGCCGTCCGAGATATGCAAGAGGCTCGGAGCCAGCAGACCACACCAGTAATCGCGACCGAGCCCACGCCGGAGAGGGCGGACAGTCGCGAAGCCCCCACGTCTAGCCGCGTGCCACTGCGGCGCGTAGATCCGGAGTCCCCGCTTTCGGCGGAGCTGCAGCAGGCGGTATGGCCCGAAGACTTCAAGTTCCCTAGCGCCGTCGACTCGTACAAAGGCGACACGGACCCCCGTGAGTTCGTGCACGTGTACGAAACCGCGATTGAAGCCACGGGCGGCGACGACACCACGAAGGCGAAGGGACTCCCCCTCGCGCTGCAAGGAGTGGCGCTCTCTTGGTTCTTTACCATAGAGCCGGGCTCCATCTACGCGTGGGAGCAGCTTCGCGTCCGCCTTCACAACAACTTCCAAGGAAACTACGTCGACCGAGTCGACGCGGACCAACTCTTTGCTGTGAAGCAAAAACCCTCGGAGAAGCTCCGGGACTACTTCAAACGCTTCGCCAAGATTCGATGCCAAGTGAAAGACGTTAACGAAACCACCATCGTTAATGCAGCCATACAGGGCCTTCGTCCGGGCCCGATGGCCGAGTACAATGCGCGAAAGCCAATCAAGACGGTGGCGAAGCTCTTCGACAAAATGGAAGAATATGCCAGGGCAAAAGAAGACGCGCGGCGAAGGCAAGGTGACGACTCCGACACCAACCAGGCCGGAGCCTCGGCAAAAGCCGAAGATCCGCCGAAGGGCGGTTCTTCGAAGGGAAAACGTAAGCAGGAGTCGTCCAGGGATGTGCCCGACCGCAGGGATGCCTCGCATAAGGAGTCGTCCGATCAGCCCAAGCGCGGCCAGCAGAGGTCGAGGCGAAACCGGTACGTCCTCGACATTGAAGGCGGTTCCGACGAGGGTGCTCCCGCGGGCCGAGGCGGTCGGGGGCGCCGTGGCCGGGGGCGCGGCCGTGGCAGGGGCCGCGACGATAAGGGTCGTGGAGATTACGACGACCAGCACCAGGGACTGTGGTGCGTAGTCCACGGCCGCGGCAATCATGATACCCGCACCTGCACCTCCATCGCGGTGCTCCGCGACAGCGTCGCTAGGGACAGGAACCCGGAGACGCGCCGGCCTGCGGTGGCCCACGTCCAATTCCCGTACGAGGCCCCCGTGCAGGTACAGGCGCAAGGGATGCAACCCCAGGAAGGCACATTACGGATCCAAGCTCACGTACAGCAGCCTCGGGAGGGCCTCCTGTCGCTGCAGGCTCCGGAGGCAACCCACCGCAGGATCATTAACGTCATATCCGGAGGCTCTGCGCTGGGATTCGCCTCAGCACGGCAGCAGAAGGCCTATGCGCGAAGACTACATCATGTGGCGGCATACCCAGCGCAAGCACCGCCGGGCTGGGTGCAGCACGAAGTTACATTCACACCCGATGACGCCCAAGGCGTGGACTTCCCTCATCAGGACCCCTAGTCATCCGGGTCACTATCGCGGGATGCGACGTGGGGCGTGCCTTGGTGGACGGTGGTAGCTCCGCGAACGTATTGTTTGCAGCGGCCTTCGACCAGATGGGGATCCCTCGAAGCCGCCTAGGGCCCTCGGGAATCCCACTGCAGGGCTTCGGGGGACAGCCCCTGCGGGCGCTGGGCCAAATAGGTCTTCAAGTCTCCTTCGGCCAAGATGACAATGTGCGAGCCGAAGATGCCACCTTCGACGTGGTCGACCTTCCGTACCCCTACAATGCCATATTAGGGCGCCCAATCCTCAACTCCTTCGGCGCGGTACCACATCACGGCTATCTATGCATGAAGATCCCGGGTCCCCGGACCATCATCACCGTCCGAGGCGACCAAGATATGGCCCGGCGCATCGAGCCAGGTACCAGGTGCCCACGTCGCGAAGCCCAACGGCGCTCCTAGAGCTGGCGGCACAGCGCGGAGGTCCGCGGGGCCATTCAGAGGCGCCGTGGCGGGCCCTGCAGATGTCTAGCGACTAGAGGCTTCGGCCGCACCAAGGGCAAACAGTTAGTATATCCATCCCTTGTAGTTGCTCACCCGCGCAAACGGGGATGTAATGAAGATCGCCGTTTGTCGCTAATCTTTCTTCATCACGCGCAAGTACGCGGTGAAGGCGCGCGCAGGCTTAGCCAGCGCGCGCGTTCCCGCAGTATAAAACAAAGACGCACGTTCGCGTGTGCACTCGCCGTAGCCAGGGGTACGGGACTGAGTATAAATCGAAGTCGCACGTTCGCGTGTGCACTCGCCGTAGCCAAAGGTGACGGGCTTGAGTATAAACAAAGACGCACGTTCGCGTGTGCACTCGCCGTAGCCAGGGGTACGGGACTGAGTATAAATCAAAGTCGTAGGTTCGCGTGTGCACTCGATGTAGCCAAAGGTGACGGGCCTGAGTATAAACAAAGACGCACGTTCGCGTGTGCACTCGCCGTAGCCAGGGGTACGGGACTGAGTATAAATCGAAGTCGCACGTTCGCGTGTGCACTCGCCGTAGCCAAAGGTGACGGGCCTGAGTATAAACAAAGACGCACGTTCGCGTGTGCACTCGCCGTAGCCAGGGGTATGGGACTGAGTATAAATCGAAGTCGCACGTTCGCGTGTGCACTCGCCGTAGCCAAAGGTGACGGGCCTGAGTATAAACAAAGACGCACGTTCGCGTGTGCACTCACCGTAGCCAGGGGTACGGGACTGAGTATAAATCGAAGTCGCATGTTCGTGTGTGCACTCGCCATAGCCAAAGGTGACGGGCCTGAGTATAAACAAAAGACGCACCTGGGGGACGCCCTCGCGCGCACCAGTCTACGGACTTTAAATAAGACGTAGCGTCGAGGTCCGCCTCCGCACGCACCAGTCTACGGACTTTAAATAAGACGTAGCGTCGAGGTCCGCCTCCGCACGCACCAGTCTACGGACTTTAAATAAGACGTAGCGTCGAGGTCCGCCTCCGCACGCGCGAGTCTCCGGACTATAAAGGAAGTCGTAGCGTCGAGGTCCGCCTCCGCACGCACTAGTCCACGGAGTCTAAATAAGACGTAGCGTCGAGGTTCGCCTCCGCACGCGCGAGTCTCCGGACTATAAAGGAAGTCGTAGCGTCGAGGTCCGCCTCCGCACGCACTAGTCCACGGACTATAACAAGACGTAGCGTCGAGGTCCGCCTCCGCACGCGCGAGTCTCCGGACTATAAAGGAAGTCGTAGCGTCGAGGTCCGCCTCCGCACGCACTAGTCCACGGACTCTAAATAAGACGTAGCGTCGAGGTCCGCCTCCGCACGCGCGAGTCTCCGGACTATAAAGGAAGTCGTAGCGTCGAGGTCCGCCTCCGCACGCACTAGTCCACGGACTCTAAATAAGACGTAGCGTCGAGGTCCGCCTCCGCACGCGCGAGTCTCCGGACTATAAAGGAAGTCGTAGCGTCGAGGTCTGCCTCCGCACGTACTAGTCCACGGAGTCTAAATAAGACGTAGCATCGAGGTCCGCCTCCGCACGCGCGAGCCTCCGGACTATAAAAAAAGGGGGCTAGGCGTCGAGGTCCGCCTCCGCCCACGCCAGTCTACGGACTATAAAAGGCGAAGTGCCGAGGTCCGCCTCCGCCCACGCCAGTCTACGGACTATAACAAGGCGAAGTGCCGAGGTCCGCCTCCACATACGCCAGTCTACGGACTATAACAAGGCAAAGTGCGGAGGTCCGCCTCCGCACACGCCAGTCTACGGGCTGTAACAAGGTGAGATGCCCAGGACTACCCCCGCAAGCGCCGTTCTAAGGAACCCTTGCGCAGCTACTTCGCCAACGGTGGCATCAACACACAGCGCATATCCTAAAGTACCAGGAAAGCTGCATACCGGAAAAATCACAAGTACAAAGGTCTGACAACATCCTTGCCGCTCTAAGCCGCTATCCCGCGGGTTCGTCCTTAACACGCGCTAAAGCTGGGGCCTCGCTTGAAGAAGGCCGGCCCGCCCAAAAGTCCAGCGACTCTTTGTCCCTTCGCCAGCGTCAAAGGCGTCGCCGGGTTGAAAGGTCGGCCGCAAGAAGCCGGACCCAGCAAGGAAGCTGCCCGGGATATAGGTGAAAGTCAGAATGCATGCAGCAAGTGTGTACTTCATTCGCAAAAAGAGGGAGCAGTACAACACACGCCCACACCTAGGCACCACGGCGTCAGACCTGCGGGTTCCCGGCGCCTTCGGAGGGCCCAGCGCCGCCCTCGTCGCGTCGAGGGACCCCGTCCAGAAATTGGCCGAGCCTCCCCGTCCCGTAGAGCGACATCCGGAGCTCGACCCATGCAGCATCCGCCCCGATGTAAGCCCAGATCCGGTCGAAGAAAGGGTCGAGGGCACGGCGAGCGGAGCGGACGGCGCTGGACATTACTCCGGCCCCGCCAGGCATCTCCAGCTGGGGGTCATCCAGCCCGGCGACGTGCGTACAACCGCGGTGCTGCAGGAGCGCGCACACCAGGCATGCCGACGTGTACGCGCAGTGGGTGCCAAAGGACGTCGCCGCGCGCGACGTTGGCGGCATCCCCGACCCAGCGGAGCGTCCGAGACAACTCCTCCGGGCCGAAGGCGCGGTCCGGCACCTCAGTTACCAGCCCTTGAAGATGGCTCTCCAACGCTTGCATGGCGTCCCACGCAACCACCGAGGCGTCGCCAAGCGTCTGGTTACGCTCCGCTAGAGTCAAGGCAAGATCGCCTTTTTCCTTCTCTAGCGACGCGACCTGTTCCAGGAGCCCGTCCCGCTCCGCCGAAAACTTCTGTTCAGCA
Source organism: Dendrocalamus latiflorus (assembly GCA_017311315.1). Classification (NCBI taxonomy): domain Eukaryota; kingdom Viridiplantae; phylum Streptophyta; class Magnoliopsida; order Poales; family Poaceae; genus Dendrocalamus; species Dendrocalamus latiflorus. The sequence goes on along the minus strand of CM029644.1, from coordinate 23,277,681 downwards.
GCTGCCGCGGCCGACTCCCGCGCCGAAGCGACAAGTCCCTCGATGTGTGCCCTCGCTTCAGCGCATTCCGCTTCTAGCTGGCGGATGCGGGCGTCCTGGGCAGAGCGGGCTCCAGAGGCTTCGCGTAGCTCCTCCTCGACGGCCCGCAGCCTATCCTCGAGCGCCGTTCGGCCGCGAGCATAGGCCGTTTGCAAGGCCTGCCCTAGCACAAGTGTCTGCAGAAGGGAAAGACTTAGCAAGCTCAGCCAGTCCAGGCGTCGTCGTATGAAGTACTTACCCTCACCCCAGACACCTCGAAGGCGTCTTCGAGGCGCCCCGCCCCGTAGGCCTGCAGCACTTGCGGGTCGACGCTGGTGGCCGCGTCATTCACAATCCCGCGCCATGCCCTCAGCGTCTCCGGGGGCGGCACGAAGTCCGCGGGGCTTGTGCACGCGGAGGTCCCGTGTTCTGCCAAGCGCTCCCCCTCCGGAATGAGTAACGCTGCAAACAGGGATGCAGGTGAGCCCCGCAAGGCATAAAGTCATACACCAGATTAAGCTGGCCACCCTACCTTCGGTAGCAGAAGGAATGGTCCCGCCGCGGGCAGAAGCCTCCGCGTTCGGGGAAGACGACGGCTGTCCCTGCGCGACGGGCGGTGTGTCCAGGGGGGCAGAAGGCGCGTATGCCGCAGGGTCTCCGGCGCTTGCGCTGGAGTCCCACAAGCTTCTGATGCCCGTGGCCACAACGAATCCTCGCGGTGTCCGGTGGAGCTCCGGCCGCACACACGGCCACTTAGCCGGGGCAGTCAGCAGCGACACCGCCCCCGCAGCCGCGGTCAGGGAAGACCCCACGGCTGCCGCGCCCGGGGGCGAAGGTTCCGTGGTGGCAGTTGTCGCAGGGGGCACCTCGGTTTCTGCTGCTGTCGGTAAAGGCAGCACGGCTCCGTGCGCCCCCGCGGAGGACGCCTCCGGCACCACAGCGGTCGCGGTCGAAAGCTCCACCTCGGCATCGCCGGTCCGCACGGGTTCCGCCTCGGTGACTTCGGCGGGCGATGAGACTTCCCCCCTCCGGCTGCCCGCGGCAAACCCGCCGTCCGGGACGCTCGCCGAAGATACCTCGCCTTCGGCGTCTGCGCCACCCAAGCCCGAATCGGCATACCTCGCCGAGTCCGACTCCGCGTCCGCCGCGCCCTCGGAAACAATAGCAGCAGGCGCCCCGCTACGGCCCGTCTTCCGAGACGGGGCCTTCTTCTTCTTCGCTGCACTGTCGTCTGGAGCGACACGGTCCGGCACGGCAAGGCCCAGGACCTCGCACACGCGGTTTATTCGCCCCAGCCCCGCCTCGGCGATAGCAGACGCGCGCTGCTCGTGCTCCCTGGCGGTGTACGGCCCCAGGAATATGCGCGCGGCTTGCTCCGCCTCCTCCAAGGAAATTCCTGAAGCAAAGGAGAATAGCATCAGCATATAACGCATTTCGCGTGAATAAAGGAGGGACGCAATCGAGGCTTACGAAGACCGGGGGGCGCCGGCAGCGAGCAGACCCATGGCGAAACATTGTCGTCTCGACGCCTCTCGGCGGCAAGACGCCAGTCGTGGGCAAGCGGTGCCACGCCGTACATCACGTACTCTTCGGCGAGGTCGCGCATGTTGAGGCGGGCGGCCACGCCTACGAGTCGCTGGACCCTCCGCTTGTCCTCATCATCGAGCGTTCGGCCGGGCGAGGGCTTGAACGCGATCGGTCGGCCTGTGCACTCAAGCCGCTCCCGCTCTCCACACAGTGGTAGAACCACCGCTTCATCCAGTAAGACTCCCACTTCCCGCGAGTTGAGTTCGCAGGGAAGAGCTTCTTGCACGACGGACGAAGAATAAAAGTGACGCTACCGAAGCTCGACAGCGTCCCGTCCTTCCGGCCCTTGGGCTGGCATCGTGCCTCGTGAAGATAGGCGAACAACGACGCGCTGGGCCAACACACCCCCGAGCGCAAGGCCCAGCTGTACACCGCGAGCTGGGCCACAGCGTTCGGAGTCAGTTGCGCCAGCTCCAGCCCGAAGGTCCGCAGCACGTCGCCCACCATAGCCGCCGCTGGGATGCGGAGCCCCGCATCGAAAAAGGCAACGAACATGACCACCTCCGACCTCTCGGGATGCGGTTCCGTCTCGTCGACGGCGGGCAATCGTACCTCCTGGCGCCCGGACAACTTTCCCGCGCGCAGGAGCCCTTGGATCGTCTTCTCGGTCACGAGCGAGGGGCCTAGCTCGCCGGAGAACGTGCCTTCCTCCTCCGCCACCAGCCGCTCCTGGTCCGCCGCCGCCGGGTCGCCGGCGAATGTCAGGGCCACCAACCGCCTGGCCGCGCTTGCTACTGGAGGCCATCGCTTCCCACGGAGAGACTGAAGCGGTGAAGATAGCGCGAAGGTGTAGAGGGCGGAGCAGACAGGAAAGAGGGCGTAAAGGTGCGGGGACGCTGTTACGGGGGGGCTATTTCAAGCCACCTCGCCCATACCGCCGCTACCGAAGCGTCGCAACGATCCGCGTGCCGGATGCAACCGCAGCGGTGTAAAGGCCCGCCCCGCACGATTCCCCGTAACTGAAAGCGAAGTGTCGCGAAGGTCCGTGTACGAGGCGCGACCGCAGTCGTACAAGCGCCCGTCCAGCGCAATTCCCCATACCCAAAGCTGGAAGGCCACGACCACAGGCGCCAAGGACCGTCACAGCACGGCGTTACCTAGCCGCTGTTAAAGGCGCAATAATGGGCCAGGGGATCACAACAGCTCCGGTGCCGCGCCATTCACTGCCCGCCCCGTGTCCCCCTTGCCTAGGGAAGAGGCGAGCGGCCGCAAGCACGCAACCGTCCACATCCCTCCGCCCACCAGTCATAGGCCGCCGCGTGCCCCGGGCGCGTCGGGTCGCACGGTACGGGAACCTAACCCTGGCAGACCAGGGGCCGGCGTGATTCCAGCAACCTTTACAGCGCAAGACCGCATCGCAAGATCCCAAGTCACCGCCCGCGTGGCGGTGTTCGCGGGGCGAGGGCACCAGCTCCCCTGCCACCCGTTCGATGGGTAGGGGACGGAGCGCGCGCGTCTACTTCGACTAGGCGCTAGCTTCGCTGCCACCCGTTCGATGGGTATGGGACGGAGCGCGCGCGTCTACTTCGACTAGGCGCCAGCTTCGCTGCCACCCGTCCGATGGGTAGGGGACGGAGCGCGCGCGTCTACTTCGGCTAGGCGCCAGCTGCGCTGCCACCCGTCCGATGGGTAGGGGACGGAGCGCGCGCGTCTAATTCGACTAGGCGCCAGCCTCCGCTGCCACCCGTTTGATGGGTAGGGGACGGAGGGCGCGCGTCTACTTCGACTAGGCGCCAGCCTCCGGTGCCACCCGTTCGATGGGTAGGGGACGGAGCGCGCGCGTCTACTTCGACTAGGCGCCAGCTTCGCTGCCACCCGTTCGATGGGTAGGGGACGGAGCGCGCGCGTCTACTTCGACTAGGCGCCAGCTTCGCTGCCACCCGTACGATGGGTAGGGGACGGAGCGCGCGCGTCTACTTCGACTAGGCGCTAGCTTCGCTGCCACCCGTCCGATGGGTAGGGGACGGAGCGCGCGCGTCTAGTGCGACTAGGCGCCAGCCTCCGCTGCCACCCGTTCGATGGGTAGGGGACGGAGCGCGCGCGTCTACTCCGACTAGGCGCCAGCTTCGCTGCCACCCGTTCGATGTGTAGGGGACGGAGCACGCGCGTCTACTTCGACTAGGCGCCAGCTTCGCTGCCACCCATTCGATGGGTAGGGGACGGAGGGCGCGCGTCTACTTCGACTAGGCGCCAGCTTCGCTGCCACCCGTCCGATGGGTAGGGGACGGAGCGCGCGCGTCTACTTCGACTAGGCACTAGCCTCCGCTGCCACCCGTTCGATGAGTAGGGGACGGAGCGCACGCGTCTACTTCGACTAGGCGCCAGCCTCCGCTGCCACCCGTTCGATGGGTAGGGGACGGAGCGCGCGCCTACTTCAACTCCTCCGCTGCCACCCGTTCGATGAGTCGGGGACGGAGCGCGCGCGTTTACTTCGACTAGGCGCCAGCTCCGCTGCCACCCGTTCGATGGGTAGGGGACGGAGCACGCGCGTCTACTTCGACTAGGCGCCAGCCTCCGTTGCCACCCGTTCGATGGGTAGGGGACGGAGCGCGCGCGTCTACTTCGACTAGGCGCCAACCTCCGTTGCCACCCGTTCGATGGGTAGGGGACGGAGCGCGCGCGTCTACTTCGACTAGGCGCCAGCCTCCGTTGCCACCCGTTCGAAGGGTAGGGGACGGAGCGCGCGCGTCTACTTCGACTAGGCGCCAGCCTCCGTTGCCACCCGTTCGAAGGGTAGGGGACGGAGCGCGCGGGCGTCTACTTACGACTAGGCGCCAGCCTCCGCCGCCACCCGTTCGAAGGGTAGGGGACGGAGCGCGCGCGCGTCTACTTCGACTAAGCGCCAGCCTCCGCTGCCACCCGTTCGAAGGGTAGGGGACGGAGCGAGCTTGAAGAACGCAGAACAGCACATACGACCACAACAACTCGAACATGCAAAGGTCAATTTGCGGCAAGAGCAGACCTGCTCTCGTAAACAGATATGCGCCGCCACACCAGCATATGCTCGTTCGCACGATCAGAGCGTATGGATGACTTCATATCTGTCTACGAGAGCAAGTCAGGCCTTGCCATTTCCACATCAAGCTGTGAAGCATTCCCACAAATAGGACATATTTTGTTCACCAGCGCTCGCAGGCATTGACGCCGGTCGACGCAGTCATCAAATGCAGATGAACAAAATTTTCCCTACATGTGAGAAGTTAACCATGAACAAGTGCGGGATGTGCAGCAAGGGATGTCTAGGGAGCGGCCCCCGACGCCAACATATTTATAGTCGGCCTCACCAGGCGAAGAGTCGCCAGCGTGGAGGCATGCCAACCGACGGAAACACAAACCGGGGGGGTCGGGCGGTTCAGCTACCAGGGGCGCGTAAGTGCAACCGTTCGCACCCCACCGCGTGCACACCGGAAACCGTCGCACGCTCCACTTACGAGAAGGCGCACTGCACGATGCGACAGCCTGCCCCCTGGCAAGCCAACCGTCATTAAAAAGCACACCACCAGGCGGCAAGGTCGCAACGACTGCGGAGCGCGCACGCCTCAGAAGTCCAAATGTCGGGAGTCCGCCGTCACATTGATGGTCACGTCGCCTCAAGGCCCGCACCGCGCCAAGCACGCTTCACCACGTGGACGGCCGGAAGAGCGAGCGTCTGCTTCGGCTGGGGCCACTTCCGCCGCCGCCCAATTCGAAGGGTGAGGGCCGGAGCGTACGCATCTGCTTTGGCCACAGCGCAGCCCCGGGTCAAGTTTGGAGAAGTTCACAGGCCGCGGGGACGGAGGGGGCCAAAGGACTCGGCGACATGGCTTCGACCCTGTGAAGCCCTTCACCATGAGAGGCTCCTATCGTAGGGGTGGCCCCCACCTAAACCCAGCAGGCCTGGTAGGAAGTTATAAGGCCCAGAATAGGCCACGTGTAATGACACAAATACCCCTAAAGGGGATAATCAGCTGTAAGGGCATAATTGTAAAAGCACTCCCCATGTATATATATATAATACCGGCCATGGGGAGGGGGCAGGCCATTACGCTCATCTCCATCACTCTCCACTACCATCTCTCTCTGTTTGGCCTGTAGCCACAACATACCAAGTTCGCTGCATCCCGAAACTATTCATTGAGCTGCGGGTTGCTGAGATTGTACAGAAGTGGAGGTTGTTTTCCTGCCAAAGGTTATCCATTAGTAACAGCGGCGCCAGATAAAATACCGTAATTATATGACAATAAATCAAGGATGCATTACTGGAAGCTTGAGCGCAGCTCATCTGCAATATGTTGTGAAGAAGCACCACTTGTGAAGCCTAATTGAAACATCAGTTGCTCCAAACACTTGAAATTTGTGAGGTAAAGATATCCAATCTAATAATGGAAAGATCACCAACAATGTGAGGATTAGTCTTCTCAACAAAGACAATATGAGGATTAGTCGTTACTATTGAGGAGTACAACACAAGTTGCAGCTTAGGATAGAAAAAAATCTAAAATATTAGGTGCACACAAATGTTAATTGTTTTAGAGTAGAACACACCAGTGTTTCAAGTGAAGATGCTCGATTGTAGACTGCAATCCCTGCACGTTTTCTGGTACGAGTTTTGCTGCTAACAATGTTCCTTCCCCAACGAAGTATGTCCCTACAGAACATGATTACCTAACTCACAGTACTTGTCGAGGACATGTTTCACATAGGTCCCAGGCATTGGACTGATGAGAGAGTATCAAACAATACAATATTTGTTCACAAGCTATACAATATTCAGAAAAAAGAAACACATGGGGTGCCGTATAAAGGCAACCCTTAGTCCTAGGCAGATGAATTTACAAGTCCTGAACAATAAAGTGCTAACACCCAATTGAAGTTCAGCCATGTATACGGAGGCTAGAGCATAATATTTCCTGATAGGAATTATAACATGAATATAGATTGCACATCTAGTAGAAGGCTAGAATTATTGGTTTACCTTTCTTCTTGAGTTAGAAAATCCTCTCCGAGAAGTTTGTTCAGCAACAGATCCTGAAGCAAGGAAAATAGTGACTATAGATCTGGCATATCATTTGTTAAAGACAATAGATCTGGCATAGGACTTATAGCACAATTTCTGCCTTACCAAATTAATGATATATTCTCAATACAAATATATTTATTTAGCTAGTGCAATGAACCTTGACCAACAAAAAGTATCTTTTGGAGGAATGACAACGTGTAAAAATCATTCTCAACATCGTGCCAATTATTAACAGAGAATACACATAATGTGTCAATACTAAAAGCTTCATAGTTCATATACACTTTTGATGCAGCACATTACAAACCTTTTGTGGGTTGATCCCAGCAGCTGCAACATAAACATCAAGTTTACCAATAGGTATACCTATGCCCTGAACTCCAAGATCACCTAAACCTAGAATGCGACTCCCATCGGTCACAACTATCATGTCAACCTGAAATAAGCAACAATCAATCAGATGAAGAAATTCAATACAAGCAGAACTGGAAGCAATTCTACTGCATACTGTTAGAGATATATGTATAGTTTGTTATTCCCCATTGTTATGAGGGGTTCTTTGCATATTTGCCTCTTGTACTTTGTGTATATATACCGGCCCATTGGCCTCATATTGAATACAAGCGCTATTCATAACATGGTATCAGAGCGTACCTAGGGTTTTCCCGTCGCCTCGCTTGTCGCCTCGCCGCCGCCGTCGGCCCCGCCGACTCCTCCGCGCGTCGTCGTCGCCGCCCACTCCCCCGCCGCCCCTGCCGCCGTCGGCCTCCGCCCGCCTCGGCTCGTTGCCTCCGCCGTCCGCCCGGCCTCCGCTACCGCCCCTGCCGTCGTCGGCCTCGCCTCGGCGCCCCACCCGGCGCCCGCCCGGCCTCGCCTCGGCGCCTCCGCCATCCGCCCGGCCTCCGCTGCCGCCACTGCCGCCGTCGGCCTCCGCCCGGCGCCCGCCCGGCCTCGCCTCGGCTCCTCCGCCTCCCGCCGACTTCCCCGTCGGGAGCCGGGCCGCCGTCGCCGTTGCCCGCTCCGCCGGGCCGCCGCCGCCGTCGCGCCTAACGCGTGCGTGCGTAATGGGCCGAAGGCCCGTTTGAGGTTTTTCTTACCGAGCGGCGGAAGAAAAAAAAACGTCGTTCTAACCGCCGCGCCGTCCATCGCCGCCTGTTAGACTTCGTTGCCTTGGTCGCCGCGCCGTCCAGCGCCGCCAACCAATGGGCACCGTTTCCCTCCCTCGCTGCCCGGTGATCTTTGATGGTGTTAATTACACCGACTTCGTGTCTCACATGCGCATTCACATGCGTGGTCTTCGTCTCTGGGGCGTCCTCTCTGGCGATGTCACCTGCCCGCCTTGCCCTATTCCTCCGACGGAGCCTACGCCTGCTGCATTGCCCCCGACAGCCGATAAGGCTGCTGCTGATGATGAAGCTAATGATGAAGCTGCCTCTGCCTACCAGGAGGCTCTGGATTCCTACAAGGATTGTCTGACCGTCTACACTCAGTGGTACGATGACGACGCTCGGGCTGCTGCTGTCTTCATAGCCAGTGTCCAGCCTCAGTTTTCTTCTGAGGTTGTGGGACTCCCTTCGGCTTTCCAGATGTGGACTCATCTTCGTCAGCGCTACGAGCCCTCTGGTGATGCCCTGTACCTGTCCGTGGTCCGCCAGGAGCACTCTCTTCAGCAGGGTGATGCTACTGTTGACGCTTTTTACGCTCAGAGTTTTGCTGTCTGGCGTCAGTTGGACTCACTTCGCACTGCTGGCTGTCGTACCTGTCCGTGCTGCTTGGATGTACGTGCTGACCTGGAGTTTCAGCGGGTTTACGAGTTCCTTACTCGCCTTCGTCCTGAGTTCGAGCAAAGGCGTGCCCAGCTCCTTGCACGCCACCCTCGTGTCACTCTCCTGGAGGCTCTTACCGAGATACGCGCAGAGGAGACTCGTTTGAGTGGTGCTGGTCTGATGCCACTCCCCTCTGTGCTCGCCGCTCGTCCGCCTGCTACACTGCCTCCTCCAGCGGCTACCACAGGTGGTGGTGGCCGTCCTCCGTCTGGAGGTGGCCGTCCTCACTGTTCCTACTGCGACAAGGATGGCCACACTGAGTCCCAGTGCTACAAGAAGAAGCGGCATCTTTCACGCCGTTCTTCTACTGGCACTAGTGCTTCTACGACGACGTCTGCATCGACTTCTTCAGCAGCTTCTCTCACCGAGCAGGAGATAGCCAGACTTCGACGCCTGCTTGCCGCTTCAGGTTCTCCCTCGACAGGTTCTGCAGGTTCTGCTACTGACTCTTCAGGCACTGAGAAACCACCCCCTACACAGTCAGGTACCTCCCCGTGGATTCTTGATTCTGGAGCATCTTTTCACATGACTCCTGATCCTTCCACTCTGTCTTCTATTACACCTCTTGATTCTCCTGTCAGTGTTCTTACTGCTGATGGTACATCTCTTTCTGTCTCTGGTAGAGGATCTCTTAGCAACTCATCCTTTCATGTTTCTTCTGTTGCTCATGTTCCTTGCCTTACCATGCAGCTTCTTTCTGCTGGGCAGATTACTGACCTTGGTTATCGGGTCATTCTCGACTCTGACTCTTGTTGTGTTCAGGACTGCCACACGGGAGCTCTGGTTGGTTCTGGCCCTCGGCGTCGTGACTCACAGCGTCTCTGGGAGCTTGACTGGCTTCATCTTCCTTCCGCTGCCACCGCCGCCGGCAGTTTCTCCGCTTCTGCCACTTCGTCTACCGGCTCTTTCCAGCAGTGGCATCACCGTCTTGGTCATCTGTGTGGATCTCGTCTGTCGTCCTTAGTTCATCGTGGTCTTCTGGGGTCTGTCTCAGGAGACGTGTCTTTAGATTGTCAGGGCTGCAAGTTAGGTAAACAGATTCAGCTTCCTTATCCTCATAGTGAGTCTGTGTCTCAGCGCTCTTTTGATCTTGTTCATTCAGATGTTTGGGGTCCGGCTCCCTTCGTTTCGAAAGGGGGTCATCGATATTATATCATTTTTATAGATGATTTTTCTCGCCATACTTGGATATACTTCATGTCTTCTCGTAGTGAGGCCTTGTCTATCTATAAACAATTTGCCACTATGATTCACACACAGTTCTCCACTCCTATTCGTGTCTTTCGTGCTGATTCTGCTGGCGAGTACCTCAATCGTTACCTGCGCAGCTTCCTTGCTGAGCAGGGCACTCTCGCTCAGTTCTCTTGTCCTGGTGCTCATGCTCAGAATGGTGTCGCTGAGCGCAAGCATCGTCACCTCCTTGAGACGGCTCGTGCTCTGATGATCGCCGCCTCTATTCCACCTCACTTTTGGGCCATGGCTGTCTCCACTGCCACCTATCTCGTCAACATCCAGCCTTCTTCTGCTCTTCAGGGAGCGATCCCTGTTGAGCGTCTCTGTGGTCTTCTTCCTGACTACTCTACCCTTCATCTGTTTGGCTGCGTTTGCTACGTTCTCCTCGCCCCTCGAGAACGCACCAAACTGACCGCTCAGTCTGTTGAGTGTGTCTTTCTGGGATACAGTGCCGAGCACAAGGGCTATCGGTGCTAGGATCCTGTTGGTCGTCGGATACGGGTTTCTCGGGATGTGACTTTTGACGAGTCTCGTCCATTCTACCCACGTCCTGCCTCTCCTTCGGCTTCCTCTGTGCAGTCTCTGTCTTTCTTGACCTTTCCAGATACACCTATATCTGTTTTGCCCTCGTCCACCTGTCCCACTGAGTCTCCACATATTCCCCCTGTGGCCTCTCCGCCGTTGTCGCCGCCTGTGTCGTCTTCTACGACTCCGCAGGCTCCTCCCACTACAGTACCTTCTCCCCTTATCTTCTACACTCGTCGACCTCGTATTGAGGATCTTCCAGATGAGCCATCTTCTCCTGTTGTTCCATCTTCTTCTGATGCTCCATCTTCCCCTGATGGGTCATCTTCTCCTCGCTACGCTCTCCGCGATCGCCAGTCGATTCGGCCTCCTGCCCATTTTGCTTTTGCTGGCGCAGCTACTCGTGAGCCTGTCTCCTACCGGGATGCTGTTACTCACCCTGAGTGGCAGCTTGCCATGGCCGAGGAGATTGCTGCCCTCGAGCGTACTGGTACTTGGGATCTTGTTCCTTTTCCATCTCATTCTCATCCCATCACATGTAAGTGGGTCTATAAGATTAAGACTCGCTTTGATGGCTCTCTTGAGCGCTATAAGGCGCGTCTTGTTGCTCGTGGCTTCCAGCAGGAGCATGGTGTTGACTACGACGAGACTTTTGCTCCTGTGGCCCACATGACCACTGTTCGCACTCTTCTTTCGGTGGCGTCTGTTCGCCACTGGTATGTTTCTCAGCTTGATGTCAAGAATGTCTTTCTTAATGGCGAGTTGCGTGAGGAGGTCTACATGCATCCGCCACCTGGGTATTCTGTTCCTGAGGGCATGGTCTGTCGCCTTCGTCGCTCTCTCTATGGCCTTAAGCAAGCCCCTCGTGCTTGGTTTGAGCGCTTCTCCTCTGTGGTCACTGCTGCTGGTTTTTCAGCTAGTGATCATGATCCTGCGCTCTTTGTCCACACTTCGTCTCGTGGTCGGACTCTTCTTCTCCTGTATGTTGATGATATGATCATTACGGGGGATGATTCTGAGTACATTGCCTTTGTCAAGGCTCGTCTTAGTGAGCAGTTCCTTATGTCGGATCTTGGTCCTCTTCGTTACTTCCTTGGGATTGAGGTTACTTCCACTCCAGATGGTTTCTTTATATCCCAAGAGAAATATATTCAGGATCTTCTTGATCGCGCCTCTCTCACTGATCAGCGTACTGTTGAGACTCCCATGGAGCTCAATGTTCACCTCCGACTCTCTGATGGCGAGCCTCTTTCTGATCCGACTCGCTATCGTCATCTTGTTGGGAGTCTTGTCTACCTTGCTGTTACTCGTCCGGATATCACTTATCCAATTCATATTCTGAGTCAGTTTGTTTCAGCTCTCACTCAGGTTCACTACAGCCACCTTCTTCGAGTTCTGCGATACCTTCGTGGGACTATCTCTCGCCGTCTCTTCTTTCCACGTTCCAGTTCGTTACAGCTTCAGGCCTATTCGGATGCTACTTGGGCCAGCGATCCCTCTGATCGCCGGTCTATCTCTGCTTACTGTGTTTTTCTTGGTGGTTCTCTTATTGCCTGGAAGACGAAGAAACAGACTGCAGTGTCCCGTTCGAGTGCAGAGGCTGAGTTGCGAGCTATGGCTCTCTTGACAGCAGAGATTACTTGGCTACGGTGGTTACTTGAGGATTTTGGTGTTTCTGTCACTACACCGACCCCTCTCTTGTCAGACAGTACAGGTGCTATCAGTATTGCCCGTGATCCTGTGAAGCATGAGCTCACCAAGCACATTGGTGTTGATGCTTCTTTCATGAGGACTTGTGTGCATGATCAGGTGATTACTCTACAGTATGTGCCTTCGGAGCTTCAAATAGCGGATTTCTTCACGAAGGCCCAGACTCGAGCACAGCACGGATTCTACCTCTCCAAACTCAGTGTTGTTGATCCACCATGAGTTTGAGGGGGGGGTGTTAGAGATATATGTATAGTTTGTTATTCCCCATTGTTATGAGGGGTTCTTTGCATATTTGCCTCCTGTACTTTGTGTATATATACCGGCCCATTGGCCTCATATTGAATACAAGCGCTATTCATAACACATAGTACGGTTTCTGAGACAGAATTATACAGCATCTACAATCAATTATGAAGCATACAATATGTTACAGAATACATATGGAAACTGACAATAGATTTAAACATAAATTAGTACGCAATTGCCTCTTAGCATTGACTGAAGAGGATATGAAAACACACCCAGCATGCAGTATAGCTCTGGAATATTATTAGCGTTGTGGAGTAATTCCATGCACATAAATATATCACTACAGAACTGGCTTTTCTAGACGGGTAAGCAGATGTTGCATTCATTGGATTTCATATCTCATTGATCAGATTGCTATCTGGAATAAATCTCAGCTCTCTTTGCTGCACTAATGACATTGGTGAAAAAACCAATTCTTTTGAAACAGTCAAGGTACCTTCTCTGCTGGCCAGTTGTAAATCATCGACATCATCTCCCCATTATCCTTTGCACTGAAGTACATCCCACGGGGGCGTCTGAACAGCCCGCTGTAGTTTTCACAGACCAAGCCGACAGTCGGAGTGTATATTATCGGGGCGAAATCCTTGATATTGTCAATTAGCACCTGGACAAAACAGACCACACCACCACATAAACACATCAGACAGTCAGTCACTCAGAACTCAGGCCAATCAAACACCATAGTATTGTGACAGTGGAAGCTCACCCTGTAGTACAATGTCTCATTCCGGTCATGCAGCCTGTTCAGGATCCTCCACTTGGCCAGCGCGACGATGGAGTCCGGCTCGCCCCGCGTGTTGTGCTCCAGCGACCGGTACGAGTTTACTGCAACATAGCAAGCGCACGCACATCACATTAGCAATTAATCGCAGATTGGGTGGCAAAATCTGAGGAAGGACGACTCACTGAAGCGCTCGTACTGCTGCTCGAAGGACATGACGCGCGGTGGGAGCAGGCCGCGGAGGCCGAGGCGGTCTCGCTCCGTCAGGGGCAACGCGGTGTCCTGCGCCAACGAAATCGAAGCTGAAATCGCATCCGGACCTGCGCGCGCGAGCGAGCGAATCGCGAGATCGGGGAGGGGGCGGGTGGGTACCTTGTTGAACCAGGGGTCGTGGAGGATGTCGGTGCTGCGCTTGTGCACGATGCAGGGGCCGGGCACGGCGGTGCCAGCGACGGTCGAGGGGGCGGCGGACGACAGGAGCCGTCGGATCTGCGCCGATCGCCGGGCCACCGCCGGACGCCACATCTCGCGAGATCATCTTGGCCTGCGGTTGCCGCAGCGGCTTGCGCATGTCGAAGGCGTCCTCGCCGTCGGCGTAGTACTTGGCCTCGATGTCGTGGATATGGTAGCCGAGGGTGGAGGTGTAGAGGTTGAACGCCGCGCGGTTTGACCGGCGGACGTGGAGGGAGACGTGCGAGGGAGGCGGCGCGCTGCGTGGAGCTGCGGGTGGAGGCCGGGACGTGCCGCGCCGTGCGGGTGGGCCACGCGGCGATGGCGCAGGAGGAGGCGGTGGAGAATGTGCGTGGGCGCGGGCGAGCGGATTAGATCTGGGCGAGCGGGGCGGAGGAGAAAGCCGGCGGCCGGGTGGGGGGGCGAAGGAGGCGGCCGGTGGCCGGGTAGGGGTGGAGGAGGCGGCCGGCGGCGGGTGCGACGGCGGATCTGGGCGAGGCGGAGCCGCGGAGGCGCTGAGGGCTGAGGCGAGCGGGGCGCAGGGCGGCGGGCGAGCGGGGCGGAGGAGAAGGCCGGCGGCGTGGGGTGGGGTGGGGAGGAGGAAGAGGAGGCGGCGGCGCGGGGTGGGGGGAGGAGGAGGCGGCGGCGGAGCGGAGGGGTGGGGGGAGGAGGAGGCGGCGGCGCGGGGTGGTGTGGGGAGGAGAAGACGGCGGCGCGGGGTGGGGTGGGGAGGAGGAGGAGGCGGTGGCGCAGGGGGTGGGGGGAGGAGGCGGCGGCGGGAGGAGGCGGAGGAGCGGGGGAGGCGGCGGTGGAGGAGGAGCGAGGGCGGAGCGGGAGGAGTGGGAGATGGGACGCGGCGCTGGGGAGGGGGGAAGCAGCGTCTCGCGAGGTGGGGGATATCTGAGAGAGGGGAGGTTCAACGATGTGCATGATCCGGATGATTTTGACCTTAGAATCTTCAATGAGTAAGAGAAGAAGGTTTGAGGAGAGATCCAGGCCATTCATTTGTATGAAGTTGAATTACTTGGTACACAAATCTGGGTGGACTTAGATTAGGTATGACTGTGGGTGTGGTTGAGGGGGTGGATTTAGTAAAGAAAATTTTGGTGTATTATAGAGTAGGGCAGATGTAGCTGTTCTCAGTCCAGGTGTGTTGAAAATGTCTATGCGAGCAGTGGCAAATTATGTTACTTCCCTTTCATTCTGCAATCAACTCTGTAGTAAGACTCGGGTTTCAATAAATGAAGTCGGGGGTGTTGCCCTCTGGATCGAGAAAAAACTAATCATTATACAATTGAGAGCGGTGGAAAATAGAAAAAATGTTAAAAGAGGAAAATTTTGAAAACATTTTGTAACGAAAAATTGTATGTACCATAGCCATCCTAAAAAAAAGAAAAAAAATACCCAAACAGAGTGGCCATAATGGGCCGGGCTGCCTGACCTCAGCATCCGTCAGCACAACTAATTCTAACTGGCCCACATTGAGTTTCGCCTCCTTCCCATGACAATTGGGTACAGGATGGATAGCCTCGCCGCCGACGCAACAGTTCAGGGGTGGAACTGGTAGGCGAGTGGTGAGGCGGCGAGCTCCCCTAGCCCCTAGGCGCTTGCACCGGCAAGGCAACCACCGGCGAAGCACTCTACCCGTGACGGTGAAGCAGGCGGCGTGCACTGTTCCGTTCCGGCTCCCAGGCTGCGCGCGTGGCGACCTCGCCTAGCTGGAGCAAAGGGGAACCCAGGTTCGTCTGTGTAACTGCATTCCTGTTCTACTTTCGTATTAAAGCATTGGCGTCGCAGTTCCACATTCGAATTAGCTTCATGGGGATGCCTCCCAGTGTTATTTGCCCCTAGGATGAATCGGGATGGGAGAGAGATGGAATGGGTGGAAATGTGGTTCTTTATTGTTTGGATAGCCGGGGAATGGCTTTGCGGTTTTCTGCTTTTGGAGTTTCTTTTCGTTGCAATTTTCTAGTATTAGCAAAAAAATTTTAAGGATGATCGAAAAATTTACACTTCGACCACCCAATGGTAGCAGTTTCATCGAATCCTATGTCAACGTAATACCAGCAGTAAGAAAAAGCAAGAAATAGAAACAATTCAAGGCCGTCAGAACACTTCTGCTTTAAAAATGCCGAAGCAATAGCGCTCGTAGAGGTTCGAGACCGTCCGGAGCCGGTCGGCGACTCTCGCTTAAGTGGGCGTTATCACTTGGCAGGAAAGTTTAGCTAACGTCCATCTTTTACCGACTTACCTGCCGCAGTAGAAAAACCATTAAACAGTACATAACCCACCCTTTGGACTAAAAAGTCCTTGAAGCACTCAGCCCCTTGAGAAGGGAATGAGTATAAGGGAGGGGCAGCCAGGGCATTTCACAAGGCTAAGGCCCCCATACAAAAGAGGGGCAAGCCAGCACGAGCCCGCATTTTTCTCAAGCCACTATCCCACTTCACCTCTCCACCGAGAGCAAAACCAGCCAATGCAAAAGCAAAACCGAATGCAAGCACATCCACCAAAACGCCCACTGAAGCCATCCTGGCCCATCCACACCACAAGAAAGGGAGCAAGGAGGAGAAGGCCAAGAAGAGAGGAGATCCCAAGGAGTTGGGGAACACCGCGGCGAGAGGACAGCGACGATGACAACAGGGGACGCCAACGGCCGCTGGAACCACGCCAAGCCGGCCACAAGTAGGTCCCCTCACCAACCCGTTGTTTTGCTCACCATCCCGCACAAGAACATCACAGAGGGCACCACACTCATGCACAAGGAGTAGAAGGGAGGTAGTAAGGGAAGGAGTACCGACGGCGAGGACGTTGTGTGCTGTCACTGGCAAGCCACGCGCTCCTGACAGCCAACCCATGCCCCCGACACACGGGAAGGCCTCAAGCTCTGTCGTCGTGAGCCTTGTTGCACACTACATTCACCATCCCCTCACCAAAACAATTCAAACCATAGCATTGAACTTAAGTAAAACAAGGAATGAAGAAGGAAGTAGGAGAGAGAAGTAGGAAGCATTCGACCAGGGGGGTGACGTCAGGGTGAGGCGCTAAGACTCCCGGCCAGCTGCAAGCCGTGGCCAGCGAGCTGAAGGGGCGGAGGAGTAGTGCAGAGGAGGCATGGCGCCGGTACCCTTGTCGTTCGCGCGATGGTGTGAGAGAGGTGGCCGACGGCGAGACCGAGGGTGCGGGGCGGCGCCGCTAGGGGATGAGTCGTGGGAGGCAACCGTAGGGAGCCGAACCCTAAGGGAGGCGGCAACACCTAGTCATGGCGGCCGGCGGTCGGCAAAGAGGCCAAAGGCCGAGCCATGGCACCAGCAGCCAAGCCAAGAAGGCGCCTTGGGGGAGGGTTGGCGACGTGAGTGCCGTCGATTCAGGACCGGCCATGCGAGCATGCGGGGGAGGGGGGTGCCAAAGGCCGGTGGTCGGCAGTCCAGGGGATGGCCGCACCTTAGTTGCGGTCGGAGGAGAGAGGAGTGGCTAGGGCCAAGATCCACCGGGGGCGGCAACAGAGAGACTGGCCGACGGTGAGGGAGGCGGCCGGCGGCAGGGAGTGGCCGGATCCGGCCCTGGCCGGCTGGATTTGAGAGAGAGAGAGAGAGAGAGAGAGGAAGAAGTGGGGAGAGGATAAGGCCATTCGGCCAAACCGAATGGGAAGAAGGAGAGAGAGAAAGGAGAGATCTTGGGTGGGGAAAGAAAAGAAAAAAGGAATAAAAGAAAAGAAAAGAAGAAGAGGAGAAAAAGAGAGAAAAAAAATGAGGGATTTGCGATATGCGCGTCAAATGCTTACCCCTTGTGCGTCTTTATGCCAGTACTGGGCTTTGCGCATAGAATCGAGGGCATTCATAAAAGTATATGTATCGTCGTAGTATCCTGAGTTGGGTGACGCTTGTATAGGTGGTCTTGGTGGGGAGCCGTCTGAGGCTAAATATGCAAGTGCATGGTAATGTGATAGACGGTAAATGTTGTGAAATGTGTGATCTTTACGCTTTATGATGTTGCATAGTAGATGGTGATAATGATGATGGAGCAGGGTGAGTGATGAGGCTTACCTGCTAATGATGATAGTGATGAGTATGGTTATGACAATAGATATATGCATTTGCATCATTTGCATTCATTAGATGAGAACTAGGATCCACCGTGGATGGATTCCGTAAGATCTACTTCGGTAGGCCTCCATAAGAGTAGAGAGACCCTCGTGCCGACGAGGACGAGCCCATGATAGAGTGAACATCGACGGGTGTGCACTAAAGCTATACCGGTATATGCAATGGAATGAGCAAATGAGTATGTAGAGTAGTGCCACATTGCACCGATGGCATGAAAATGTTAAAACATGAGAATGACGATATGAACATGGTGATGTATGTGGAGTATGACATGGCTGGTTAATTGCTTTCTTGTTTGGTAGCGTTTATTGTTCTATTATGTACTTGCTGAGTCTCTGAACTTATCCTTCCTTTTTAGTTTTTTTAGGTGATTCTTGAGGACGTCATACATGGGTGGGAGTAGCACATATGTAATATCACGTACAAGCAACACTTCATGCATCACCTTTTGTTAGTATGTTTAGACTCTACTGATATGCTATGGTAATTAGAGTTAAAATAATATCATGTATGTTGAGTTGTTTCAGTATAAATAAAACCGTGTTTGCTTAAAACTATTAGTAGTTGTTGAAGATGGTAAAAATATGCAATGGTTGTAGCATTGCAGGTCTAGAGGATAGGCGGGGGTATTACAGTCAAGTACTATTTCTGATCATCTTATGCAGTTTACTCTAGAAATGTGTAACTCAGGAAAATCACAAAACAGTAGCATTTCTGTTTTACTTTGCCATCATGTTGCAACTTGCAACTGGTGATAACTGATAAGTCTTCAACATTCGTTTGTTTTAGGCCTAGAATGTCCATTGTCTTAAAGGACAGGGTAGATTCAATCGACAGGAATTCAGTCCAATAATCATTTGCACCTTGAAACAAAAATGTAAAACATGTTTTGGATAAAAAAGAGAGTCACGCATAAAAAATAAACACACTCAAATAACTATATTCATGCAATATTATTTTCTGGGTGCAGATAAACATAATTAATACAACTAATATCTTTGTCAGCATTGATGACGATGTGGTGCTACCTTTCTAATGTGATGCTTATAGTAATGTTGCATGACGAAACTTCCTCCTCAGTTGGATTTATGTGGAAGTAAGCTGGTTCATTAGGCCTGGGTAAGTTCACATTTTTTGTGTTTAGCATTGTGACAACATGCTCCATAGCAGGTCGATCCTCTGCACTTTCTTGAACACATAAAAGTGCCACCTGAATGCACCTTTCGATCTCTTGATGTTCATTCCCTGGAGGACAATAAGTCAGCTCACCCCATTTTCCATCTCTCCAAAGTTGCCAAGCCTATTACCAAATAGTGTGCTTTTGTCAAACAAATAATATACACACTACATTGTAGAACCAAATGTGTATGCATAGAAGTGCAAACTGGGGTTTCAGGGCAACTTCACTCACGTATGAAATGAGGTTGTATAGTTTTCCATTGTATTGATAGAAGTGGGCCGTCCTCTTTCCACTTATTATTTCCAAAATCAATACGCCAAAGCTAAAAACATCTGTCTTGATCGAGCAAATCCCCTCAAAAGCGTACTCTGGAGGTATGTAGCCACTGAATGATGGAAGCAAAATTGATACATGTCACTAATGCAGATGGTTTCTTTCAAGATTAAGTTGATCACATTCTTCTATAGTCTATTTGATATATATACTAAAAATGCATGTGTTTGGATGTTCTTACTGTGTGCCCACTATTCTGGTGGTATTTGACTCTGTCATATTTGAGCAGAATATTCTGGCCATCCCAAAATCAGATATTTTTGGATTCATTACACTATCCAAGAGAATGTTACTTGCTTTCAAATCTCTATGAACAACACATAATCGTGAATAGTTGTGAAGATAAAGAATTCCTTGTGCTATCTCATCAATTATGTGCAGACGTTTTGACCAGTTCAGTTGTGCTCCTTTTACATTATCTGCAGAACATGTATAATTAATCAAAACATGCATATTGACAAACTATAAACAACATCATCTTCTAGCACACAGAAAAGAGAGGATCTTACCGAAGATGAAGTTGTCTAGGCTTTTGTTTTCCATATATTCATATACAAGCATGTTTTCTTGACCTCCTTGAGTGCAGCATCCCAGCAGCTTAACGAGATTGTTGTGTTGAAGCTTTGCTATAAGTTGAATTTCATTTTGGAACTCCAGTAAACCTTGTAAAGAACATGTTTCTAGTCTCTTGACTGCTATTCTAAGTCCACCGCTCAATCGGCCCTGAGATTGATAAAAGGGAAAAACAAGTTAGTTTATTTCATCACTTCATTACTGGTTTTACTGCAAGTTTAGTGAGGTATAATGGTATATGCGTGTTTTCGACAAAAGGAAAAAAACAATTAAATTATACATAATTGCAAAAGACATCTTTTTCATTGGTAACTACAAGAAATATAGTTGAAAACTAAGTGTTATATTTAGACTAAACAGTCAACAACTGAATGTTTACTTGATTCAATGTTGAGTAAGATTGCATTTGCAATGCAAGGACATAATCACCTTATATACAGGACCAAAGCCACCTTGTCCCAGTTTGTTATCAATCGAGAAGTTATTTGTTGCTTCTTTTATCTTGGAGAAATCATACAGCAAAAATTCCGGGTTGGCTCCTTCCGTCCTCCAAATATTTATTGCATTTTGTATTGCCAAGGACAGTCGTCGTAATTTAAATACTGCTTGTTCTGAAAAACAATAATGAAATGTCCTGTTCTTGATACATGTAGTGAGAAAAATAAAAAGTGGAACACATTATCTTATGCAGTGGAGAATTGCTGTTATGCTAATACATACCTCTTTGTCGCTGTGTTTTGATCCATATATGAAAAGCCAAGCAAGAAATAGATACTACTAGTAGGAAACCTCCAATGCTGACCAAGACCCAGTTGTCCCTTCGAAAAAAGTGTGTGTTTTCTGTACATTCACGTATACAACCAATGAAATTTAGTTTGATAAGCCAAGGAAATGTTCTGTTGATACTAGCCAGAAGGCAAATTTGAAGCAAGATAATCATACTTCATGTTTTTAGTTTTTTACTACTACTAATGCCATGCATAATTGACGGAACACTTCCAACTACTGCAAAAAACTTCTTTGCTCTTTTTTTATAAAAAAAAGAACAGCATGAGTTTTAAAGCATCTAATTACTAGAAATTCTTCTTTATTGTGAAGCTCGTCTCCAGCATCATGGCCAGAGCGGAGAAGACTGATCTCCAAGAAAAATTGGAGGGTGGAGGGAGGTATTGGTTCCTTTCTTAAATAGTCGAGTGGAGCAGGTATTTGGTTTCTAGCCATTTACTTGAGGGCATTTTTGGATAATGGATATTTTTCCCTATTTCGGAAAAAATTACCAAAGAATTTGAAATCCAAGTCTTTTAGGATAAAGGCAGGCTAGAAACCGAAATTTTCTAATGAAAATATTATAAGCCTCAATTTATTTGCTTATAATCTATATTCATCTTGATAGGCTGAATTCTACTTGAATGGTCAAGAGAAGGCAAAAAATCTTTTATGCAGTTAATGGAAAAATTCATGGAAACCTACTTCTTGTGGGCACATGTAGCGACAGCATATTGGTATCAGTAAAGAACTGTGTATCCGTCTCATACCGCAGTGTGCACCACACCCCAAGAATGGCCGCTCCCATCTGGCCAGTACTGATCTTACTACGCCTGTCCGAGATAATGTCATCCAGGCAGGCCACGCAACGCTCATACGGCATGTCCCGCATGCACTGCACCAGCCCGTACACCGTCTGGCCTGTCTCCTCAACCCACAATCTGCCGACTGCATACCTCTCTGCTCGGCTCGCCGCGGCATCGGCGAGCGCACGCATCAGCTTGGTAACAAGATCCTCGAAATGCTCGGCCACAGCGGCTATCACAGCATTCAGGTTAGTATTTACGGCGCACTCCGGCACGTTGCTGAAGCTGGAAAGGAAATCCTGGTCGGAGAAGCTTATCTGCGCCTGGTATTGGTCGTAGTAGTAGGTCACATTCTTCTTGTTCTGGGCAGAGTAAAAGTCACCAGCTTTGCTGTTGATTGCTGCATCGAAGGCCTTGGTTAGACGCCTGTGGCAGTCGGATTCGTTGGAATCGCCCCGGCAAAGCACTGCACCATAGACCTTGTCCAGGCCTGTGCCCGCGGTGCCAATAGCTGAGTGTAGCTCTGTGGCCTTGGCAATCAGGGTTGCAGCGAGGGAGATGAGGTTGGATTTGTAGGTGCTGTTTGGCATGTACATGGCGCTATTATAATCATTGCAGAGTGTCTGCCCGACCGACGGTGCCGAGTAGGAGAGGAAGAGAATTAAGAGAGACAATGGTAGCATCGCGCGTGGTAACTACAGAGTAATGGAGGCCTTTGGTCTATCTGTGTTGCAGAATTACTCGGCAAGTTCTTGTGGATGAGTGCCAAATAACATCTTTGCTTTGTCTACCAAGACGTAAAGGAATTCAAGGCTCAAACTTAGATTCCATTGAAACTATTAGCAGAAAATGACTTTGTCTACCAAGAGGTAGACGAGTTCAAGACTCAAACAAATATTCCATTCAAACTCTTAGTAGAGAACGACCACTGAGACTAAACTGAAATGGACTCACAGACATTTTCTTTGAAACTGGAATTGGCAGATGGTGACGCCGCTATATTTTCCAAGGAGGACTGATCCAGACACATCCCTAGTGGACTGGAGACCTGACGCACCTGACGTTCAATTTACTCCCGTCGTGAGCAGTGGACTTTGTCTGCACAGGTGCTGTCATACTTCTCGATTTCGTGTTCTAAAATGGCACATTTGCACAAGCTGGGAAATCTGTCTTCGTGAAATTGTGGGGGAAAAAATCTAAAATTGCTAATCATACATGTACGTCTCTATGAATATTCTACACAGGTGCTATCTGTTCTTCTATGTAGATTTATCTGCACACTGGCATGCAGGTTATATGCTAGTGCCGCACAGTTTGGAAACAAAAATGTATATTTACTCGTAGTCTCAAACTGCATATATAGGATAACATGGAAAATCCCGTTACATATGCAGTCACAGGCCAAACAGGTGAAGTTGTGAGCAACAATGGTATACAAACATTGTCCTGTCTAATTAATTAACACAAGAAGGACGCCCAATACCAGTAGCCCACACGTTGCTAATGATACATCTATATTCTACATTTCTACTATCTACCATCAATAGTAGTGATGGTTACATCATTTCTGCTACACGATGCATTGACATTTACTGACACATCTACTCTGATATGGGAGTAAGCTGGTTGTCTTGGCTCTGGTAAGGTGACATCGTCGCTGCTAAGTATTGCAACAACATCGGACATAGTGGGACGATCTACTGCTTTCTCTTGAACACACATCAGTGCCAACGTGAGATATTTCATCATAACTCCTGGTTCGTATTCATCACCAAATGATTGATCAATGAACTCATGCCATCTCCTGTTTTTCCACATTTTCCATGCCTGAAAAGTAATTTTTTACTTAAGTATGATGCTAGGGACATCCATAATGTTTCTGCTATTGAATTTGAACACAAACTTTAAGCCAATAAGACAGGGCAATAAAGGAAAATGACCCTACAATTCATTGAAAAAAATTGCAGAATGGCCTACAACCACCCCTTAATAGTAACGAATATGTCAGGATCCGTGCAATCTTATTTTGGAGGAATACAATATTTGTTTCACCAATTTTTCAGATTTTTTAGTTGCTTACATATTCAAGAAGATTGTGAAATTCTCCATAATGCTGAAAGCCAGCGCTCTTCTTTCCACTTATAATCTCAAGCAGCAGTACCCCGAAACTGAAAACATCTGACTTGATCGAGAGAAGGCCCTCAGATGCATATTCAGGAGCCATGTAACCACTAGGAAAGATGGCATGCGGTAGTTAGAAAACAAATGCTTAGGTACAAACATTAGTGAGTAATATTAGTAGTTTACTGCTCTTACAATGTTCCCACAAGTCTGCTTGCATTTGCTTGAGTGGCATCCAATGGAAATATCCTTGCCATCCCAAAATCAGAAATCTTAGGGTTTAGCCCAGAGTCCAACAGAATATTGCTTGCTTTCAAGTCCCTATGGATGATACGCACTCGTGAATGCTTGTGAAGGTATAGAAGCCCTTGGGCTATTCCTTCGACTATTTTAATTCGTATCTTCCAGTTTAGTGATGTCCGTCCGGTTGGATCTACAAGCAATATAACACAGGTCCAAGTATTAGTACCACAGAGGAGAAGGGATACAATTTTAACATTAACAAATTAGAACAAAAAACATGCCAAAAATGAAGTAATCCAAGCTTTTGTTGGCCAGGTATTCATAGATCAGCATCTTCTCTTCGTCATGGACGCAACAGCCAAGCAACCTAACGAGGTTTTTGTGCTGAAGTTTTGCTACAAGTTGGATCTCATTTTTGAACTCCCCTAGACCTTGTCTTGACCGTGCGGCAAGTTTTTTTATTGCTACCTCTTGTCCGTCAGGAAACACACCCTGCAAAAGTCATCAATCCTTGTTTACATGGTGCGATCTTAATGATACATATGACATAGTAGTAACAAGAAAATACCTTGTAAACAGGGCCAAAGCCACCCTCTCCTAATATGTTGTTAGGTGAGAAGTTGTCTGTAGCATATGCAATCTGAGAGAAATCATATAATGAGAACTCTGAGCCGGCATCTTCGATCTTCCAAAGTCGCAGTACTTCATCCATGTTCTCGGGCTGCTCCATTGAGCTTACTTTTCCTAAATGTACATCTCTCCATTAGTTTTTACATCAAATTGGCTCAATTTGCAGTGATCTAGCTGCCGCTGTCATCAGTAAAGCATGGACTTTTATTGATTTGCTTACCTCTTTTTTGTCGTCTTCTGATGCATAGGATACAGAAAAGCAAGCGTGTACAGAAGATCGAGAGAGAGAAAACTGTACCAATGATCAAAAGTGCATGGCCCTTCCGTTGCCCTAAACATTGTAAGAGAGAATGATTTACAGTTTCTCAAGTATTCAACTCTTGCAATTTTGTAGAAGGGAGATGGCAATAGGTGCCTCAGATACTCAGATTCATCTACGCTGCGAATATATGTACTTCCAATATGGTCAACTAAACTGAATCATTGTGTACTACGCAGAAAGAACTCATCTTGGTCCTTTCAGTTAGTTTAGTTATACAGCTTATCTAGCAGAATTGCATGTAGTCTTCTCTTTTATACATAGTAAGATTCTTCAGCTACTTCAAAACGAAAGTACATGTTTTTAGTCTATTTAACCATCATTCATAGTCCAACGCTGAAGATAAAAACAATAACAAAATTCAAGGTTTACGACAAAAGGAATCAGAAACATCAATTTCTCACCTGTTTTATTAATTTGCCTCAGGTATAAGGATCTGAATACGAGATATGTTTAATTAGAACATACTTAGCGACAACACACTTGCCTGTGGCGGTAAAGAACTGGGTGTCCGTCTCGTACCGCAGCGTGCACCGCACGCCGTGAATCGCGCCGCCCATCTTGCCGCCGCCGATCTTCTGCCACCACTCCGCTATGATGCCGTCGAGGCAAGAGCGGCAGCGCTCCGGCGTCATGTCCTGCGTGCACTGCGCCATCCCATACACCGTCCGCTCCCTCTCCTGCGACGGCCACGGCGCATCGTCCGTTGCGTACATATCCGGTTGCCTCCCCGCGCCCTCGGCGAGCGTTCTCATTAGCTTGGTGACTAGCTCGTCGAACTTCTCGGTCTCGGTGGCCGGCACGAGGTTCAGGTTGGTGTCATCGACCCACTCCGGCGCGTTGCTGAAGGCGGAAAGGAAGTCCTCGTCGGAGAAGCGGAGCTGGTACAGCTCGGAGTAGAGCGCCACGTCCTTGTGGAGCGCGCATACGGCGGCGGCGCCGGTGCTGTCGGCGTTGATGGCGCCGTCGAAGGCCTCCCGGAGGCGCCTGGCGCAGTCGGCGTCGGTGGAGTCCCCTCGGCAGAGCACGGCGCCGTAGACCTTGTCGGAGCCCGTGCCGGCGGTGCCAGTGGCCGAGTGCGAGTGCGCCTCTGTGGCGTTGGAAATCAGTGCTTCGGCGAGGGTGCTCAGGTTGGACATGTACGTGCTGTTTGGCTTGTACGTGCCGTTATCATTGTTGCAGAACGACTGGTCACCTGCCGACGGCGCCGGCGAGGAGAGGAGGAGAATTACGAGAGCTACAAGCATCGTGCGGTCGCTATAGGGGTGCAATGGCCTTCAAGTTGGCATATATCAACGTACGTGTGCCTGTAAAGTAGTCTCTTAATCTGCTGTTGTCTTGGTTCCTCGAAAATCTATTGCTGTATTGGGCGTGAGTTTCTTTTCTTTTCTTTTTTTTTGGCGATTACAACGAAGAAGCATGTCGCGCACCAGTGGCAGACCCAAGAATTTTAGGATAGGTATTCGAAGTTATAAAGTTTGCTTTTGTTACTTCTTTAGTGATTGCATACACTTCATATTCCTTGGCACTTATAAACAATTAATTCTAGCATTCAGAGCACTTCATATTCCTTAGCATAATGTTCTGCAATGGAAAAAACTAATTCTAGGATTCTAGCATACAGAACAATACATGGATCATGTAAGGTGAGGTTCGTTTACCCATGACAGATTCAATAAGTACATAAGACTTAAGACGGTGCCTGACAGTAAACCAATATATGCATAAGTAGAAACAAGCACTTTCAATCTATCCTGAATGATCTGACAAATCATAACTAAGCAAACTATGCAGAAATAAGCCACACTAAGCAATTAAAATAGTCAACAACCCAAGTCAACACAAAACGGATGTCCCATCCAGATCGGGTATTTAACTAACCAATAGGTCCCGATTAACTGAAGTCCACATAATACTACACTAATCTAATTGAGCACAGCATAGAACAACTAAGTAGGTAGCAATATAGCAATGGCGAATTCGCCTATCCAGATGAACGCATGCACCTTGCCATCGACTTCCCAAAGCATGCCATTCTCGAGCTCCCTATACGGGAACGAATCCGATAAGAGCTCATCACCTGCAACACATCAAACACAACAGATTCAGTCAGATCCATCACAACACATACCCACGAAGATAAACGTCGATGCCATAAATCAAGTTCAAATCCGAACCCAGACATAGATATGACGAATTGAGCTCAATCAAGTGAGCAAATCACAAGTTTTTCCTTAGTAATTCCGGATCGGCAACCAAAAACTAGCACAAATGACTCGGTTTTAACTCTTGGAACACATGAGTGATCAGATCTAGCCATGGCTCCTCGAAATTCCTACTCCCCAACTCAAAATCCAACTAAAAACGACCCGAAAAACCCCAAAAAATCAGAGAAAAATAACGGGAGCGAACGCGCGCACCAGTAAGCAGATCCTAGTACACAATCATGGTGCCACCTCTTCAAATCTCTCCCCTCGAAAAAATTGGTAGCAAGGCCGAGAACCTTAGCGAACTCTCGGGGAGCGGAGTAGTGGTGGACGGAGAGGGGGTCTGAGGCGACGGCGACCTCCCCGTACTTTTATAGTCGCCCCCAAAGGGAGATGACGAGGTGTGGAGGTGGAGACCGGAGAGCTCTCTACTACTGATTTATTCGAGTGGAGGAGCGGGCGATGCGGGCCAACAGGGCTGTGAGTGTGGGGGGAATGGCAGCTAGCCCATTTGCATGCCGGACTGCGGGAGACGGGCTGACGGGGAGAGGTTAGTTTGAAAATAAAGAATTCAGCCCAACTAAGTATATGTGTGTGTGTGTAATATACCTTGTATATACTGGTTTTTTGTCTAAAAAATTTGGGTATTCAGCTAAATACCCATGAATCACTGTAGATCCGCCCCTGCCGTGCACACATACATATATGGTGTTGTCTTGGACATTGTTGTGAAATTTTGTAGTTTCCTACAGACATATGGTGTTTGTTAACTGTAAAGGTGAGAGACCATGTGAAGGTGACCCCATATTTGTGATAGTAAGTGACCCTTGTTTTAGAAAAGATTGAGTTTAGTTTTTGAAGTTTGTGCTGTCTCTGCAAAGTCGTAGCCCTAGCGAGTGGTCGGCAGACCGTTTACGACCATGTTGTGTGTCGTCGAGGTCGGCTGGAAGATTTACGATCATGTTGTGTGTCGGCTGGAGGGTTTACAACCACGTTGTCCATGGTCGGAAGTCAGCAGAAGGGTTTCGACCACGTTGTCGTTCAACCACGTTGTCTGCGGTCGAAAGCGGGTTTCGACCACATTGTCATTCGACCACGTTATCTGCGGTCGAAAGCGGGTTTCAACCACGTTGTCGTTCGACCACGTTGTCTGTGGTCGAAAGCGGGTTTTGACCACGTTGTACGTGGTCGGAAGGTGCTTCGACCACAATGAAAAGTGTTGAACGTGGTCGGAAGCGGTTGCGATCAGCTCTGGGAAGTCGTAGTGACTGTCTTAGCGGTCGAAAGAGGTCGTAGCTTGTGCTAGCGATGGTCATAGCCTATGTTCTCGTGGTTGTACCGTCTTCTGGGTGGTCGTATTGACTTGCAGTGCGGTCGTAGGCTATGAGCTTTTCATGTTTTGTGCAACCGACCAGTCGTAAGTGGGTTACGATCGGCTGGGGTGTTTTCCGAGTACATTCTTCTGAAGCAGATTGCTGAACTCTGGTTATAGTGCGGTGCTATGTGATGTTTTCTTGTCTATGATGGTTGTAGGACATTGGAGCTAAGTCATGGCGAGGCATGGATGAGCCGGGACTAGGCACAGGAGGTGTTGAGGTCCAGAACGGTTCGAGAGGTGCTGAAGATGACTAGATTTGCAAGGTGGTTGCACAGCTTGGACAGCAAGGAAACCGGGAAGTTTCCAGGAAGGTGCGGAGGGGCATTTTGGAGAAATGCTCAAATCCTGCAAAGGAAACTGCTCTCTGGTAAAGTCGATGTTAAAGCACTGGAGTCTGTTGGTGTTAATGGGTAAAGCATGTGTAAAACCCGGTGTTAGTTGGGGTTAACGGGTTACCCCCGCTACTGAAGGCTATAAATAGAGGATAGAACACTAGTGCTTGGTGAGGTTTTCCCAAGAAGCTCTGGGTTTTCATTCTGTGCTCTTGCGTGAGTTGTTCTCTGGGGTGGAGCGCGTGTGCTCCTGATCCTCCCGGATGGAGTGGCTGTAGAAACCTCCATGAATGCAATCATTCATCTATGTGCTTCTATTTGAGTTGTTTTGTTTGATTGATGATTGCTTGACTTGTTTGGGTTGTCTCTATTCTTCCTTATCTTCTTTTCTCTTTTGTCTGAGAGGTTGTTTGCTTTCGGGTTGCTCTGCATTCTAACTTGCCTAATGTTTGAGAATCATACTTAAAGCCATCTTGGCTACTCTATTCCCACTTGCAAGGTTTGATTGTTCCCGTATCCTCCAATATCTCTTTTGGGCGTTTTCTGTGATTTCTTATGTAGATCGCAATCTGCTGCTGGTTTTCAATTAAAGTTCAGAGTAGGCTCCTAAGATCTTAAGCTCTCTGTGTTTCAAGTTTCTTGGTCTTTGGGTCTTTGAGTCGAAAGTTATTTGAAATCTTATTCTATTGGTCGTGCGCCTCTCTGACTCCTCTGTTTCATTTACGAACATGCCTTTCTTTTCGACCACGGCAAAGAAGCTTCAACCACTCTGAACTTTCTCGGCCAGAGGACATGGTCTTGCTATATTTGAAGTCTCATGACCAATTGATCCCTGAATCAAAAGCTATTCGGAAATCAGATCCTGCGGTTGTGCGTCTTCCTTCTTCCTCTGTTTCGCTTTCGACCACGCAGTAAGTACTATTCACTCTGTTTTCGGCCGCAATTGTTTTCTCTTTGTTGTCTTGTCTGTTTTCTCGGCTTCCAATAAGACTTTACCTTCTAACTTCATAGCTCGGTAGCTATTGGAGAAGAAGGTATGTGTGAATACTTGGAGAAGTTTGAAGGCACCATTCACTCTCCTCTATTGCTTGTTCGGTCCTACAAAAGGGCTAAATTCAACCATATGTCTACAAGTGGTTGTTATACACACGTAATTAAAACGAGAAAAGGCAAAATAAATGTTTTGCAATTGTTGGGAAGATTTTTCTTTTTATTCTTGCACTCTCGTACTTTCGTCCAAGGCATATTTCCATGAAAATTGAAGAATGGAGATTGTTAGGTTGGCTTACTTCAGAGTTCAGAGCTTCAAGCTGTCCTTCTAGTTTTGCTGTTGCGTCTACACAATATCGATTTTCCCCCTAGAAAATGTGGACTAATTTGTGTCGTTTTGATAGCTAGTACAAATTCCTCAGGGAAGCCGATTGACGACTACGCCGCCCACAACCGACAAACACGACTGACTAGCTAGCTAGTTTGTTCAATCTTTCCTCCCTTGCTGAGTACGTACGTAGACTTGCAACACGACAGTACACGTCGATTGCTACATGAGCCGCTCATGTCGTTGGCTAAGCTTGATGCTTTTGATCTCTTCGTGTCCCTTCGAGTAGCGAGGAACCAAGTCTTGACTCTTGCTAGTCGTCGCAGCTAGTACCCTCGCAAGAGAGAGAGAAAAGATAACCACAGAGAATCAGACATCATTACACTCTGTGCTAGTACTATGCTCTTAGAACTTGTGAGGTACGGCGTAACTTGAGCATGCACGAAAGGTTGGAGAACTGGTGAAGCAGTAAGCAGAGACCCGAATAGAGAGGCCCAAAGGGAGTGGCCATCGTTGAAACTCAACATTTGTCATCCCTCGATAAATCGTTTTAAATTTATTTGGAAAAGTTATAAACTTAAAAGGAGACCAATATTCTAATAGCTCATCAATCGTCATCATCCTCTGATCATCGTGTGGAAGAACAATAGAGGCCACGAACGATGGAATGTTTCAGTGCGAGAGCACAATCACCTAGCTGTTACAGTAGTTCTCTAGTCACCTAGAAATACAAAGCAAGGCAGAAAGCGAAAATGGAACCTTCCGATGTCAGACCCACATAAAAGCAAAAAAAAAAAAGCATACATATACACCCCAGGATAATCCCACGTGCGACATGCATGACGCCGTGCTGCAAATAAAGTTGGGCTCCTAGATCCGACGTTTCTTGATCATGCTCCTGTCCTGATCCAACGGCGCTGATCTACGGAACCGTCCGCCCATCCAAACATACATGGACGCTGCGGTAGTAATCAAGACAGAGACCAATGTGGTGCTTAATTGGGTTGGATTTTTATGACTTATAACTAATTTTTTTACTGTAGCTGACTAAAATTATATGGTAACTGAAAGTGGCTTATGTGGTATAATTAAATTTTAAAAAATACAAAAAATGGATTAACCCAACACTTATAATGCAAACAAATATAGGAAAAAACCGATAAAAAACTTTAAAAAAGTCCAAAAATCAGAAAAAAAACAAATAATAAAAATAATAAAAAAATAAATTAGAAACCAGAAACTTAAACTCAAACAAGCGGCCCCAATACTCGCTACTGTGGGAGGTGGCAAAGTATGCGACCCAAATACTTGGTATGGATGGATTGGTAAGCCATCTTAATCACCTGACAGCTGACACATCAAGTGCGCCGCTTACGAGAGCGTGCCGGCCACTAGACGTAACGATCACGACGCATTGGGACGGAGTCATCTACTAGCTAGTGCGCGCCATCACGTGCAGTTTGATTCTCACCTGATAATTAACTTAGCTGAATTTTGCAGGATCTAAATCGGACCACTCGAATATGGAAGTTCATTGCGAAATGGCAAATAAAAACAATTATAAAATAGCTTCTCTAAGACTTTATTTGCACATGTTAGTAGGCCGTTTTTTTAGGCTGCGACTTATAGTTGTTAGCTACAGTTTATTAGTCTAATAAATAATAATTACTGAAAGAAATTGAATCTAAAAATAGTTTTAAAAAATTGAAAAGAACAATGCCAGCACCTGATTCCTGCTGCCCAAACAGTGATGGCCGCCATCTCCAGCGTCGAGACAAAGATATTTAAAAATAAATAAATAAATCTATGACGGAGCAAGGAGGTAAAATTCAGCGTGGGGAGCAATTGGCGGCGGCAATGAGTTAGCTTCACTGGAGGCGGGGGCGCTCGTGCGTGCTCAGCTTTATTGAGGACTTTTCATTTTGATTTGAGTTTCTGATTTTTAATTTATTTTTTATTATTTTTAAATTTTATTCTTTTCTGGATTATTAGCCTTTTGAGTTTTTTTATTAGTTCTTTTTTCGTATTCATTTGTGTTGTCCGTAATGAGCTAACATATTTTTTTTTTCTATTTTTAGTTTTTTTTTAAAAAATTTAGTTACGCCAAATAAGTCACCATCAGTTACAGTGTAATTTCAGTCAGCTACAGTACAATTTCAGCCATAAGACAGCTTATTTCAGTCCAACCAAATGACACCTGAAGATGGAGAAGAAAGTGGGGGATGGCATGCACATATTCAGGAACACCCAAAGGTTTGAAATTTGATTGAAATCCCCATTAAACATGCGAAAGATGTATTTCATATTCGAAAGTGTGATGTATTAGCACCCATTTTGAGCAGATTTATTTCGCATGCATACGCACATATATAATAGCAATACAGCATATATGCATGCAGAGCTATATCGTGTACGTACGTACGCACGTATTATATACTTCAGAGCTTAGAGATTACTACAATCGGCCGGCACAAATGACAAGCATCCCACAGTGATGTCATAGAGCATGTGCATGTTCTGCTGCTCGAAATTGCCCAAGATCGACATCCCAGTAGCCCCGTCAATGGCTAAGCAGAGTACTGAGCGCTCTCTGTCAAAGATCATGTAGTTGTCCCTGTGTAGCCTCATATCGGCGCCGCCGGCGAAGTGCAGTATCATGTCCGGCATGGTTGGAGGCTCCTCACCGTCAGGAACTGGGTAGCAAGGCCCATCCAGGCTCGAGGCGTTCGGCGCCGGCTGGCCGAGCACGTCGGCGACGTGCTTCGCGACCACCCTAAAAGCTCTCTCCTCCAGACTAGTGTAAGTGGAGCCCGAGTCCACGAACATCCCTCCGGTGCCGTTGCTGTGCAGCTCGAAGGCGTGCTTCGGGATCGGCAGGCGAGTGTCGCCAAACGATATGCCCTTGAGGGAGACGTAGTACCATGACGGGTTCTGCGGGCTCTGCACCATCGGCGTCGTCTGCACGGCGGCGCCGCTCCGGCCGCCGGAGGTCAGGTCTGCGACGGAGCCGAACAGGAGCGGGCTGGTCAGCTTGGGCTCAAAGAAGGTAGTGAGGCAGTAGGAGAACTTGCCAAACCCCAGCTGCGCCACGAGGGACAGGGGGCCCCGGCCGAGGCCGACCGTGCCGGTGGAGTTGAACGACTCGCCCTCGTTGACGTTGCCGCAGCCGAAGGCGACGCCGCCGACGGAGACGAATTTGCCGGGCGTGCTCGAGCGGAAGGTCAGCGTCTCCGTGCCCATGAAGCCATCCGAGAAGGCTTTGTCGCCGTAGCCGTAGTGGTACCTGCACAGTGGAGGGGTGCAGTTGTGGTCCAAGGGGAAGCCCTCGGAGCCCTGGCACACGGCGCTGGAGCACGGCACGTGGGAGAAGCTGTGCGAGGCAGAGGGGTCGTATATGGGTGTGGACTGCGGGAAGCAGCGGGTACACGGCTGCGACTGCGTCCAGATGAGGTCGCTGCCGGTGTCGGCGATGGCGACGAACGGCACCGGCGGCGTGCCGATGGCGAGCTCCATGAGGTACTCCGATTGGCTCCAATGGAGCCAGGACCGGGTGTCCGAGCTTGAAGAGGTCGAACCCGCCGCGTCCTGCCTGGCTGCTGATAGCGTCTTCGCTCGGAGGCGGCTCCTGTGCGCTGCTCGGCGCATGAGCTCTGACTTGGTGAAGCTGCCTTTGGAGTCGACGTGGGTGAGTTCAAAGCGGTGGCCGGACGGTGGTGCCGCCGAGCCGGCTAGAGAAGCAAGGAGGAACAAGCTTAGGGTTTGCAAGGAAGCCATGCATAATTAGCAGATAGCGTTGTAGCTATTGTTGGAAGGTAGAAGATACTGAAGCCATTTGTTTTAGTTTGGAGTTGGGGTTCAAGAACTACATAATAGGTTTTTGTGCATCGACCACTTCTGCGTGTCATTTTCAAGCATACGATGGTTTAAGAAATTAAGCATGACAATATTATTTAAAAAAAGGTTAATTATGAGATAGAGAGGGTCAAGTCAAAGCGTCTAATTATGAGATACAGAGGGTCAAAGCATCTTTTGAATAATTTTTTCAGTACACTACACCACTTTGGTTGAAGAAAGACCACCTTGTTTTATGCTTAACACTTTCCATCTCTGCTTCTAAATAGATGTGTTTTACAATGTGTTTGGACAGAGGGATGCTTAATTCTCAACCTACAGGTTTTTTAAAAGTCTATTTGTACTGAATTCTAGTAAAAATCATAAAATGCAAAAGATTTCAAAGGAATTTTATATTTTGACCACTAGTAACATAGCTGTGATTGTATTTTTCAGACGGGAAATAATATGTTAGTTGATCATCGTCAAAACTACTCAGTGGTACCGGCCGAAGCACGAAACACATGGATCCAACGGTGAGAAAAACTTGACATGTGAACAAGAAAAAAAATCTAATCCTATAAATTTAATCTACTTTGATTAAAAATCCTAAAACGAGGTTAAGGGAATCGGCCTTGTAATTTTAGGCCTAGTCTTGTGAAATTTTAGGAGGCTGGGAGATAAGAAAAATTCAGGTAGCTAAAAATTAGCAAAACAGTTAGAAGTGTTAGCTACCCGGTTTTCCATACTCGTAATCGGGGAGGCAACCTGTTACGAGGATTCTGCTCAATGGAATCCCGGGAGCTCCCATTAGACACGGCCGCGGACTCAGGTAGCGAGACCCACTCTCCTCACTACTGTTTGTCTTCGCAGTTGGCCCGCTCCAACGCATCCTAGAAAAGGCCATGGAGGAAGGCATGCTTTCGCACTTAAACGGTCGCTGCGCGCAGGTGCGAACCTCGCTCTATGCAGATGATGCCGGCAATCTTCTTGATGTTACTGCCCTCGCTCTAATTCTGTGGAAAATCGGCGAGGCAACGGGACTGAGAACGAACCTGCAGAAGAGCATGGTCGCATCAATCAGGTGCCAAAACGTTGATCTACAACCCGTCCTACAAGACTTTCCAGCGACGCGAGCATCATTCCCGCTTAAATACCTCAGCCAACCTTTGTCCCTTACTAGGTGAGACAACCCAGAATTGAAAACGATTTGAATTTCATTGAATTCTGATTTCATTTGAATCCCTACCCAATTCAACACCTCCTCCATTCACTGGCATACTCCTTTCTTGATTTTGCTACCTCCTCTGCCCACTTGTGCAAACCCCAGCCGGCCAACACTATTTACCAATACAACAAAACTTGCCGCCACCATCTCACTACCTCACAACCCGATCAGCACCGCAACTCGTCTCACCCGTCACTGCCATGTCACTGCAACCCCGTCAACAGCCGTATGCCTCATCTGTTGCGCCCTGACAACACTTAATTGCATCCTATCCGCATGTCGGAGTGGCCAAGACCAAATTCGCCTGCTGACCTCCCCGTTGCCTCACCGAGCCGCCCCAAAGCACATCTCGTGCCCCTCATCTTGGCCACGCGCCAAATTCTGTGCGAAGGCCGCACTGTGCCAAACTGTCTTTCTCGGCCTATTTAAGCTCACGACCTCTCCATTATTCTGCATTGGTGTGCAGGTGAGCCACAGACACCCATACACCCCTCGCCGGTCGTCGCGTCGTTGCCATCGCTAGAGACCCCTCAAGTAAGCCCGATTTCCAATTCTTGCAATTCAGTTCATCTCTTTTCAATTGCCTACTCTCGTAGCAACCTCGTGATCCTAGTAACTCAAGCAAAGCACTGCCGTGGCCTGCCAAACTCCGTAAATTGCCGCCCACCCACTTCCCCATCGGCCAGAACCACATCGTCATGGGTGAGCTACCACAGACCACCGTAGACTAAGCTGATCATTCCACCATGCTCCTCTTGTTCCCAGAAAGCTTAATCCACCATGCAAACTCCCTACTAACCCTCCTACTACTTTTGTGCCATAAAAATTTCCAAGAACTTCCCATCATGACCGCCGGCCACCCCATGGTTTTCAATCACACCTAGGCCCTAAAATGGATTCCCCTTAGCCCCAGCAACCCATCCATGCCATTGGTTTCCGTCAGAAGTCACTATAGCAACGGGAATTACCATCACCAACTTTGCCCTGTTCGGCTACTACAGTAGAACGCGAGTTGAGGAAGATGAACAGGCCCAAATACTGTTCACACTATTCATCCAGGGTCAATACTGTAGCAACCCGACCCAGTGGAATTACATGTTGAAGTCGAGATTTATGTGGAATTTGAATAGCCATGATTTGATTAATAAAGTTAGACATGATGCAATAGGAATTATATATTCGGTGGATCAGATAAATGATAATATTTATTTAGAGTTTTAGACAGCAATGATGCTATGACTAAGCAATTACGAAAGATAGTATAGATATAGATAGCAAGAAGTAGAAACTGAATTAACAAGACCATTGGATTCTAAGCCTATGTATAGAAGTAGTATGAAAATAAATTAGTTTTTTGATTGATAATGAAGTATTGGAAGATGTTGTATTTATCCTTGTAAGTACGTGGGAAGTTTTGAATATAAGTGAGCTAGGAAAGCAAAAAATGTTTCAGAACTGAATCTCAGAAGAAGCAGAATTGTAGCAAGTTTTATTTTTCTATCCTACTCACTAGCTTGGGTGAATCTCGGGGACAAGAATCTTTTTAAGCGGGGTAGGTTGAAACAACCCAGAATTTGACAACGATTTGAATTTCATTGAATTCTGATTTCATTTGAATCCCTACCACAGCAGTTTCATCATGTTCGACGGTCAGCACGTGTTCATCTATGAGTTCGCCCCGCAGCTAAGGCATACCAACACCCAGGCCGTCCGCTTCAGCTCCTCCGCGACAAGAGAGTCGCCACCACTCCTCCGGCCCAACCGCATCTAGCCACGGCGCTGCCCACCCATGCCATTTTTCTTTTTTGGTTATTTTTCTCTGATTTTTTTATTTCCCCCTTATGCCTGAATTTTCTCGCTTTGTTTTTGAATTTTTAAGTGGGATGGGTTTTTAGCCCTACCTCAACCAAACGAAGACAGATTTTTCTAGATGGGGATTATATTCCACAGGATCCCGAATGACAGAAAAATCCCTCCTGGGCTTTATCTTCCCTGGGTATATTTACACTGGCAGCCAAACAAGGCCTAAGTCTCCTCTTGTTGGCCCTTGAGTCTAGAACCTTGCTTGCACCTTCTTTTACCTCTACTAATATGGAGTTTATCCGTCGGCCAATCTTGTTTTCTTATACTCAATTTACATTTAAACAATTTATATTCATAGAATTAAATTGGTTACTTGTCATTCTACAATTGCAAACCTTTAATATGGACTTAGAGTATGGTACATTTAGGTAAACCTAATTGATTTAGACCTTTTGTGCTAAACTAAATTGATTTACGTGTCCATGTTATAAACTTGGTTTTAGCCTAAGTAATTTTAAAACCGTCTATTCACTCTCTTTTAGTCGGGCTCCTCAATCTTATAGCAGTGTCTTGCATGAGATACTATTTTCCTCTCTCTCCTCTTTAATCCACTCTTCACCTTAACATCAATCCTACTTGGTATGCTAATTAATATCATAGACATTGCTGATGTATGATACATTAGGAGTGCCCTTACAAGTTGACATCTTGTCATTACGTGCCCTTACAACTGAAAACTGATTTAGGAACCAACATGATGGTCTGTTTAATCCATTAGCATTACAACTTGAAAAATAAATTCATTTTTACTTCAGAAAACGACTTTGAGATCAATCCGTATGA
Organism: Dendrocalamus latiflorus; assembly: GCA_017311315.1. Taxonomy (NCBI): domain Eukaryota; kingdom Viridiplantae; phylum Streptophyta; class Magnoliopsida; order Poales; family Poaceae; genus Dendrocalamus; species Dendrocalamus latiflorus. The sequence goes on along the minus strand of CM029644.1, from coordinate 23,240,287 downwards.
GCATCCAATCTGTCGAGCACTCAAAATCGCATATAAACTAAGACTAGAGTCTTACTTAAGCATCTAAATAATTAAGGCATGTACTTACATGTAGTAGAAGACATCAGCTTCCTGGAAGAGCTTTCAGAGGGAGTAGATTAGGGAGCATGTGGGCACATAGCTAGTCGGGACCCTCCACTATAAAAAGATACAAGTTTAAACAAAAAAGGGAAAATGTAATAATGACAACAATAAGGATCAAATAATTCAAAACCAAGACAGCAAATAATTCAAAACCAAGACAGAGAATTTCCTAACCAATTATTGGTACTGAACTAATACCTGTCCAGTGACGCATCCGTGCATGGATGTAGTGAGAGAATTTCCTAACCAATTAGCATTTATCAATAAAAATAGTCAAATTACTTCCTGAACCATGCAACACAACACCCAGATCAAGGTTCTATGTTCTAACGTATGCAAATCAGTTTGAAACAACGAACTGGATATTAAATTTGAGCTCACATGGAGTACAAGACTTTATGTCAATCACTCCCAGAGCTCAGGTTAAATCATTCAATTTTACAAAGCATTAAACCCTCTATTAGCACTGACTCATGGCATGGCTTGGCTGCAATCCACCGTAGCTAAAAACCTTGGTCGCATAATGCACATTCTACATAAATGTATAATTAAATTTAAACAAAAATCTTCACAAAAATTAGATATAGAAATGTAGAATTCTATCACAAAAATATAACAAATTGGATATATGGAGAATAGTGGGGGCACCTCAAGTGCACCTCAATGCCCACATGCACAAAAAACAGCTACAACCATAGTCCAATGGCAATATGTGTGCGATGAGAATACACCCTACTTGACCAATTAACTTCTGATTAAACACAACTGTTCAAAAAATATTAGAAGGGATTGGTGTGGAAAGGATGGGGTTAACATACCAAAAGTTAGCTTATGGGGATGACAATGGCCGTGCTGTGGATCAAATGGCCGCTTTGTACGCCGGCACCAATCATTGTTGTCTGAAATGAGAGGCACGAGGACTGAGGAGGATCTAGAACAGGGGCATAGCTGGTGGATTCACTTAATTAGTTGGAAACTTGATGAAATCGATGGCGGCACCTCTCTTCACTCCTCTACGGGTGTAAACTGTAAAGAGATGACATGCTCACCAGAATATTTTGAATGCATGAAATTCTATGTCTTTTTGGCTAACCTGATGGTAACAAGTGCTTGAGGTCACACTAACTGGGCAATCGGACCTCATTTAGTAAACATTTTGACAATTCTAAAAGTTTCTGTGCAGACACATTTAGAGGTTTCTTTTCTACTTTGTTACTAGTTGTTGACAAATCAAGTACACTGTACCTTAAGAGAGTGATATATAAATACAACATGCTCAATCATCCGGGCAGCGAAAGACAATCTATTCGATCCAGTAGCAAGTTTAGCTCCAATTTATCTACTACACAACTAAATTCTTGCAAGGATACCAGAAGCATCATAGAGCCCAAATCATTCGTACCAAAGAAGCACCAAGAAATCTTTCCATTTATTTCCAAGAGTAGCAAAAGAAAAACAAGAACACCTTAGTAATGCGTTGAGCAGGGAAAGTATTACCAAGAAACCTTTACATTCGTCCCCACCGCGCCATTTCAGTCTGGCATTTTGTCGAACATGTGTAAGGCGTTGCGTGGGGAGAGCGACATCAACACGTAAACCAGGGGGTAGGTTAGTCGAGTTGGCCGAGACCTCGCCGGGGACATGGTGCCACAACCCATCTCGCCGAGGATGCAGTGTTGAAGTACTTGCTGGAGGCGTATGATGTGGTGGAGGCGACTAAGGACGGCCATCCAGGATGGATTACGTCTGCTCCGCCACCGAGGCCAGATTGGCGGTCCCTTCCTCCTCCATCCGTAGCATCGCGGATGTTGCTCGGAGGGAACCGATGGTGCGGAGAGTGGGGCAGCGGCGTGTAGGCATCAGCGGCAGCGTGTGATACGGGCAGCGCAGAGGAGGAGGGGGGCAACTGGGGAGGATGATGGAGGGTAGCTGGGGGGGGGGGGGGGGTCGGAGGATGGTGGTCGTACTAGGGTCCTAGCCTCCTCTTGGGGAGTTGGGAGGGCGGCGAGGGGAGGAAGACGCAAAGGACGAGGGATCTGTGGCCTGTGTGTGTCTTTGTTTTTCAACTGGTATCAGCTTTTTAGTTTTAATTTCTATTAACTGAAACTATTTATCAGATATATGAGCCTATAGACATATGACTACCAGCGAGAGCGAACGGGCGAGCGGGACCTGACGCTGATCGCCTGGCCCACGTGTCGAAGGGAGGGGAAGGGGCAAACGACTATGACCATCAACTTGATTTTTAATTTAAGCGGCAGAGATATATATTTCTTGAATTGAATCATCAACTCCTAAATTTTCTTCGTGAGATTTGTAAGTTGAATGATCCCAGGCTCTAGCTAGGACTGATAGTAGTATTGTACCTATATATTCAATCTGGTTGCAGCAAAAAAAAAAAAAGAATTAATCCAATCTGAAAGGCCTTCTGGTTCTAGAAACGCAGGAGACCTTTCTAAACTTATGTTACCTGTTGACAATTGATACCCATATTGTAGCACCCAAAAAAAGAAAGAAAAAAATGCTAAGATAAAATTATGATAAGTGAAAAGTTGTGCTAGGGTTGAAAATAGATAGACATAGTTTTTGATATAGGGCGATGTGGAATAATGATAAGGTGATAATGATATAGCAATTATCCTAAAGAGATATTATAAGTTATCAACCAATCAAGTATTATTATGTGATAAGTGATTATTAATCAAATTAACAAGTTTAATACATACATCCTTCATGGCTCAAATACAACATAATACAATTAATGGAACATAATATTAGGAAACTAAAACATAGCAGCCATAATATCAAAACAGTGTTAATAATTTAAGCCTAAGTTGAAACATGTTCATATGCTATCCTCCCCTCTTGACAATTTAAGCATAAATTCTGAAACACTAATTCAAAGCATGAATTCTAGAACATTTTAACTGAGTATCCTAATAAACATAAAAGCAGGTAAAATAAAATAACCTAGAATATTATGGTATGAATACAATATTAAAAGTACATAACCAGGCAAACATGAACAATATGATAATAACCAGACAACATTAGTGATATGATATTGACTAGATAAGATTTAGTGATATGCTAGTAGCCAGATAATCTTAATGATGTGATTTTAGCGATATGATATTAGTCAAGCGATATGATATTAGCCAGGTAATTGTAGTGATGTGATATTCGCCAAGCGATATGATATTAGCCAGGTAATTGTAGTGATGTGATATTAGCCAGATGACCTTAATGATATGATTTTAGCAATATGCTATTAGTTAAGTAAGCATGGGTGACATGATAATTATACTCAATGACAAGGTGACAAGTAAACTGGAAACATGTGATTTGCGAATGGAAAGGTCACGGCCGCGAGGTACTTGCCTTTAGCATGCTTGGCAGACTCGCTGCACGAAGGATCTGGAAAGCACAACTGCACGGACGCTCTCTCAACCGCTACGTGAGAACCTACATGATGGGATGAGGATGAATCAGATGAGGTGAAGATATAGTTGTGGAAGGATTGCAGGAGGTGGTTTAGCCTAAAAGGATCGCGTTTGGTAAGATTCGCCGTGTGAATCGCCATTCGACCATACGAAAACAACCCGCTGCAAAAGTTGGCAAAACCTCCACGTGAATCTAAGTTCGGCCATGCCATTTGCCGTTCGGCCGTGCAATCCCATGCCTTGTTGAATGACCCAGCAAAACCACCGAGCGAACACATGATTTGGCCACCCATTGGACCAGCCGTTGTGACCGTGGAAATAAACGGCCACGGCCACCACCATCACCGTCGGCCGACCGGTCGCTGCCGCCGCCACTCGTGCCATGCAGTTGCCAACCATGGCCACCCGCTCCAAGCGCCGAACCGCCTTGGCCGTGGCGCCATGCGCCAGCCGGTTGCCACACCGAGCCACCACAGCTGCTGCTTCCACCGACCGCCTGCGCCCTGGCCGTTGTCGCCTCGGACCGCGTCGCACACGCGCTGCTCCTGGGCGAGGGTGAGGAGGCGGAGACCAAGGAAGCCGATCCCCATGCGGGCGCGCAACCCGATCCTACCCAGAGCGAGGCTCACGGTGCTGCGCGTCATGTAGATGGAGGCCATCGCCATTGGTTGGAGATGCGTGCGACGCCACCTGAGGGAGAGAGAGGAAGAGATTAATGGGGTGAGAGAGAGAGATTCAGCACTGTTTTTCATTCTCAGGTAAAAGCCCAGTGGAGTGATAGCAACATAATGGGTGGGAGCACTTGAGTTTTCAACACTGTGGTTTGTCACGATTTATATCATTTTATTTATTCTTTATTTGGTTAGAAGTGGACTGATCCTATATTTTAAGCATTTACTTTTAGTTTTTACTGGCTCTCTGATAAAGTACCTTTAAAGTTTTAATTTTCTTATGATTTCTATTGTTGTTTTATTATTAATTTTTTACTTTGACGATGATGTTCCATAGTAATATCTTACATTGGTATGTGAAATGCTACACATATAACATTTTGATCAACTTGTTCATGCGACACTACATATTTCTAACACAAGAGAGCTTTATTGGCAGATCGTACCCAGGATAACTTGTAAATTATTGGCAAATCAACAGCTCTACACATGAAGATGACAACAAAACTGCACACAACCACTACCTCCGTAGAAGTTGCACCAGTGCTTTCGTCTCACTGCTGTCGCACGATCAAATTCAAGGATGACAAGATTGCGAATCCATTGTGCCTTCCTTACACGCCAACGCCTCTGCTTCCTTACATTGCGAATCCTCGGTATCAGGGCAGTCCAAAATTACTCGCCAAGAAGACAGTAACACCTGAAACCCATCGCATCGTGCGCAATTACACCTATGCCCGCTGCGCCAGATTGCTCAAAGTAGAGCACCATCAACATCAACTTTTACCCTCCTCACGAAAGAAAAAAAATCAACTTTTACACAAACCCACATCTTGAGCTAGACTCATGCACGTCAGAAGATTTTTACCCTGTCATCCAATGTGCCGGTATTATTTTCGAGCAAGTAATAACCAATTTCCATAAGGGAAACCATCACAAACCCTTACAAAGTTCTCGTTCCTCAAAAAGCAACGACCCCACAGGAATTTATCATCCATAAGAAAAATACTTCACCGATTGTTTTGTATTGAAATATGTGAGAGACCATGTGGTTGTGACCCCATGTGTGTGATGAGTAATTGACATCGGTTTAGGAAAGTCGAGTTTGGTTTGTGAGGTTCGGACCATGTCGTTGCGTGGTGCAATCGGCTTCGGTCGGACTTGGTCAAACCTGGTCAAGGTGTTTAGGTGGCATATTCCTTTGATTTGACAGGTTGGGCTCTTTCATGCGTAAGTATGATTCATTGATGCTATTTATGCTTACATGTATCGAGCGGTGCTATGTGATGTATTTCTTGTTTGTGATGGCTGCAGGACGTCGAGGTGACCGAACTAGGCACGGGTGGTGTCAAGGTCAGAATGGTCGGAGGTGTCGAAGACGGCGGAGACTCGAGGTGGTTGCGAGGCTTAAATGATAAGGAACGCGGAAGTTTCCCAGAAGGTGCAGGAGGGGCATTTCGGTAAAAGCGCAAAGCTGCACAGGTGGAAGCGGTTCCGTTTGGGATTTAGCGGGCGTAACAGGTTGGAGACCCGTTAGCCAAAGGCTATAAATAGGAGAGGGATTCTCAAGTGCATGCATGCCTTGTGAGAGGGAGTGCATGGTTTTTAGGGTTTTGCTTTAGTCAAAATAGCCTTTGGAGAGATTGTTTTGGCTTTAGGCTTTAGTGGTTGGTGAGTAGTTGAGGGCAGCAGTGCATGTCTCCTTTGTAGCTTCCTCTCTGTGTTCTTGAGTTGGAGTGTTCTTGATTTTGAGAGAGAGAGGGAGAGGTTGGAGATGGGTTGAGACACTATGTAAACATTCCTCTGTACTCAATCGCGTATGGGGACTCCTTGTAACCCTTGATTGATTAGGAATGAAAGGTCTGAAGTTTATTTCTCCTGTTCGTGCATGTTTTCCTTTGATGCTCTTTTTGGTTGATTTCTCATATTTTCGTTTTTATGTTTATTCTTGCTGGGGAGTGCCAAAATGGGTTGCTCTATGATGGAATTGCATTTCTAGACCCTTTGGTCATCTAGTTCCAAGAGCAATTTGATCGATTTGCAAGAATCTCTTTTTTCTCCCTCCTGTGCTCATGTTCTTGCTTCTAGGGTTTGGTGTGAATCTTGTTTTCCCTTCATGAGATGGCATAAAACTTGGTATCTCAGGTCCAGAGGCTATTAATTAGCCATCCTCAAAGTTTCATGGTCAAAGGATCAGAGATTATATGGGAATTTGAGCTTTTATCGCCGCTCTCTGTAGTTTCAGATTTTGGCTCAAATCTGAAATTCTTGACTTTTGGTGGGATTTCTTTGTTTCCCAAGGCCCTTCTCTTATTTAGTTAGTTGTAGTGTTGCTCTGGGCCAAAAAGAATGGAAGAAATCCATCATTTTCTCTGATTTCCAAAGAACTGAAATATTTCACAAGTTTCAGTTTTTCAGTTTGCTCTCGGGTGCCATGGGATCAGGGGACCGGTCAGACCGGCCTCTCCATGGCGGTCAGACCGTCCCCTCAATGGCGGTCAGACCGGAGTTGTCGAAGCGGTCAGACCGGCCGGTGGTCAGACCGGTCGCACTGAGGCGGTCAGACCGGCGGCCTACGAGCGGTCTGACCGGCCTCAAGGGAGCGGTTTGACCTGCCACCTCTTTCCAGCCTGTGGAATTTCAAGAAGTTTTTGCTGTGTGTTGTCTCATTTTCTTTCTTGTTTGATCTAGGTTCCAGAGATCTTGTTTTCCAGTGAGCTTGTTTTCTTCTTTATAGTTTTATAACTATAGGAGGAGAATCTTTTTAAGTGGGTTTCTTTTGAGGCGTGTTTCTGAGAGTCGACATTCACCCCCCTCTGTCGCCATTTCGGTCCAACAATATGTTGCTCAACTTTCCTCGTCAACTTACTCTTTTGGATGAACTGAGTGCAGCATAAAACTCAAACTCAGTAATACAGAAAATTCCTCCGAAAAAAATAATCATCTTCCTCCCTTCTATTGTCACCTTAATATCTGATCCAACACCGATGAACAGATGGAACATTGAAACCACTTAAGCAAGTTAGCTTTTACAAACTTAAAAGATTGGCCTATTCATTCTCCCCACCCAATTCAAAATATAAAAACTAGAACATCATCCATGAACTAATGTCACATTAGAAAGGACTTGCTTGTTTGGGCTTAGGCTTATCAATAAGCAGCTTGATCCTAGCTTTTAAAAAAACAACTTAAGCAAGTTAGCTTTAACATCAAGTGTAAGATTGATGAGTTCGACTAGAGGGGAGTGAATAGGCGGTTTTAAAAATCTCTTCTATCAATTATTTGGCTAACACCAAGTTATAATACAGAAGCGTAAATCAATGGTTTAGCAAAATAAAGCCAAAATCAATTAGAATCACTAAAGTGCACCAACACTCTAAGCCTATATCAAGGTTTGCAATACTAGTATGACAAGCAATCAATTTATTTTTATGAATATAAATTGAGCACAAAAACAAACCACAATGACATAGTTCTTTTTTTACCGTGGTGTTCGGAGATTTGCCGGTCTCCCCTAGTCCATGTTGCGGTAAGCCCAAACTAATTGGACCAGCTTAACAAATTAAGCTTTTCAACTCAAATCCACTAGTGGTAGCTTTTTCTCGCTTTGGGTAGATAAGTTCCAACTTTCACAACTTGCCAGGTCTTCTCATAACCTTCTTTGACAAGATCACCACGCACGACGCCTCCAACGCCGTCTAGGAGTTGGCAAACTCTAAGAGCAATGAGTCAAGCCCCTTGCTTGACTCTCACTATGTGCAACAAATGCACAAGCTCAAGTAGATATGAAATCCACCTCTAGATGTAACACATGCAATCTAGAGCCTTCCTTCTTACTCACAAGGTGCAACACATGCACAATTGAGTGGAGGACCTCACACTAGCTCAAGAGAAGGAAATGGAGTGCCAAATGTTCTTCTCCAACCAGCCACAAGGGGGTATTTATACCCCACACCTTGAAACTAGCCGTTGGGAACAAAAATCAGAATTTCCAGTAGAATCGCAGGCAAAAGTCTGGTACTACCGCTCCCTTAGCAATGACCAGAAAACTAGCTGTTATAGGAAAATTAGTACTACCGCCACACAAAGTCTGGTACTACCGTGGTAGTACTGCTCCACACATGCGAAACTACCATTTTCGAGGGAGAACAAACCTCCCAAAATGGTAGCTCTTTGGAAAAAATGTACCACGAATAAATTGGAACTACCGTCGGCCAGTTCGACCGCGCAGCACATGCCGGTACTACCGTTTTTCTAGAGAAGTGCATATACTTCAACTAATTTACAAAACACATTTGCAAATTATAGTATCATGCATACAAGGATCAAACATAATTCCCAACAAGTTGCAAAACACATTTGCACACTTTTGGGAACCGTGACACAAGGTATAGGTACATGGACTCTTCACGTTTGCAAAACACATTCGCAAACCTAAATCACACGCTACAAGGATTATATATATGAACTTCAACCATTTACAAAACATATTTGCAAATATATGTCTCATACCACAAGAAGTAGGAAACATAGACTTCAAACACTTGCAAAACGCATTCGCAATGTATAGTCCTATACTACAAGGATTCAACACATGAGTCTCAACAATTTGTAAAACATCTTCGCAAATAATAGCATCGTGCTACGGAGAGCTAGAGTAAGTGAGATTAAGCTATCAACGCATGATGAGATTCAAGTTACTAGACATGACCTCTCTTAATAGTATGTCAACCTATACTAGCAATCCGGTGTTTCAACCAAATACTAAGATCGATAAAAGACTATAAACACATCCTTAGCCTTAGTTAGTCATACATTTGCCTTGAACCACCTCTTGAAGCTTGATGACACACATCTTTATTTCAAGTCCAGGTCATTATCTTGATACGTATCAACTCATGATACATTCTTCACTTAAAATCTATCAACACATGATAGGTCTTCACTTGACTTTGATGATCAACTCATGATAATCTCCTCTTGGACATGCATCAACTCATGATGCATCCTCTTCTTGATAGCCTTCAAATCATGAAGCCATCTTCCATTCTGTTTCTTGACTTGATAACCTTCAACACATGAAGTCATCCTCATTTGTAAAACCTAACATATTCATCTAACTCTTGGAAAAAGTTAGTCCACAAATCAATTGTCATCAATTACAAAAACTTCACCATTAACTCATAATGGAGGGATTAGATTTCACAATCTTTTCTTTTTGGTAATTCATGATAATCTCAACAAATAATGAGATAAAAAATTGATTTGCGAGTATACAACATATACACAATAATTGTATACTCTAGGATAAGCTTTCAAAGCAATTAACTCATTTGAATGAAAGTATTTGTCCTTGAGATTAATTGCTACTAAAGCTTACACATCCGGTTGTTATTAATTATCCAACCATTAACACATAATAGAGGAAATAGATGACAATCCGATTGCAATTGATTTAATTCAAATCAATCAAGAGTATATATGAACTACACAAGCTATATATACTTAAAGGATTTGTTTCAAAATAAAAATTCTTAATACATGAAAAAGGAATATGGATCAATACTAATGAAACCACAAAACATAGAGTGAACTTCCTCTAAATGTGTGCATACAAGAATGTATAATAAAAACATATGCACATATTCAAGTTATACTTTTTGGTGAAGTTCAATCTATATTTTAGATCCGAGGAATGCGCTAAGTTTTAAGAATTTGATGTCGAAAGCATACCCCTGTGATTTTCACCTTTTCATCCAAGTAAGAGTTAAGCAATTAACAAATAAGTTAGTCTTACAATTGTATATGTCATTAACACATCCAAATGAGATTAGGCAATATCATAGTTAATAAATAAATTAGTCTCACAATTGTATTTGTCATTATTACCAAAACCAACTTAATGGAGCTTGAACTTACACCAAGCCAATCTGTTTAGTAGTCTAGCTTTTTCTTGAATTGACTTGTTATCTTCGATGATTAATGTCTAATGTATCCTTATACAAATGAGCTAAGAAGAGTTTTTTTTATATAATATGTTTTGAGTTTTTCCTATACAATGGGTGGGTTCTTTTTTGCTATGATTTATGGCTTTTGGTTTGTGATTTCTGGCTGTTCGCGAGAGAGTATGAAGAGAGAGAGAGAGAGAGAGAGTTGCATGTGATTTTGGCCGATATAGCTGAAGTCAGTACAATATCTACTACAATTAACATGTAGAGCTCACCTTGAAAAGAACCGTTTAAAAGCTAGTTACTATAACAAAAGTGAAAAGCCAAAAGTATGAAGCAGATTCAAACCCACCCAATTACACACCAATAGAAAGATTTATGAGTTTGTTTTATTAGTTGTAAGAATCCATAAATACATATGATTTCCGTGAGAACAGAACAATCAGCGGTAATTTATGGAATTGAGAACTATTTTGAACCTTAATCACTGATCATGACCTTGATAATCATAGTACCTACCCTCATTCAATTCAAAAATGAAAGAAAAATGAAAAAAGATAAAAAATCCTTCGGTTGCCACCATCGTACCTCCCTTGTTGTTAGGTCACCGCTACTCCCGCTGGCGGTCTGTCCCTACTGTTATAACACTGTCACCCTCACTATCAAGATCTGGAGATGATTCGTCCATACCCAACCTCCCATCATCTAGATCTGAATGGATGTGGAGCAGATCCACTGCCCGTGGATGCCATCACCGTTAGAGGAGTGAGGGACAGAGGAGAAAGCGGGTGGTGGAGGGAGGAGGACATCAGCGGGGTGGAGTCAAACCTGAGAGGAGAGGTTGGCGGCTACAGGAGGATGACAGTAGATGAGGGAGTTGAACCAGAGAGGATGGCGATGAGATTGTCGGGTAGACGACAGCAGGAGGACATTAACAAGGTTGTTGGGGTGGGTAGTGGCTAGTCGCTCCTCTTGTGCATTGGTGAGGCGGGGGGAATGGCCTTTTTTATACTCTGGTAGAGGTGGGTAATTAACCCCAACTTCCTGGCAAAGGGCAAACCCAACCTACAAAAGCAAGTCCTGGATGGCTTATGGCTTCTAGTTATGTGATGGCTTAGGTTTTTTCAAAATCCCAGTTGAAAAGCTACCCATTTGTTTTGCCTTTAGCTTTTTTACTTTTAAGTTGAAAGTTAGGCCCAACCAAACAGGGCCGAAGTACTGTGTGGAGTATTTTGTTTTATCTACTGGATTATATGTCATATGATATTATTACTAAGCAAAAATATATCCAACATGGGTCTAGTTTTGAATATCTTTTCATAAGGAACATGATGGTTCAAATGGATCGCGAATTGGATGTATGGTTTAAAAGTTATGATCATTTGAATTTGTGAATTACAAAAAACAGCCACAAAGTGTTTGCACTAACAAAGCAATAGGCTAGGCACAATGCGTAGCCCATGGCCAGCTGCACGGCCCCCGGTTATGTGCCACACACGTGACGCCTCGTAGCTCCTAGAGGATGGCTCCATTCTTTCTAGCTTATGGCTTGCCTCGAACATACAAACAACACAGCTTCTCCACTGCCATTTTGATGCAGCTAATCAGGACAACCTTTTTCTAAGCAACTTATCGGTATTTAGTTTGTTCGCACAAGCACTTGCGTTAGGGCTAAAAACCATCAGTCGCAGCCATATGCCATTAGCCACAGCCAAAACGAATGCAATGGATGTATGATTGATTGGTAGGTTTTCCTTAAGGGCTTGTTTGGGTACTAGGGGTGAAATTTGCAGGGAAAATAAACCTTGGACAGAAGTTTCTTGGTCACATAGGATCCCTGTGGAACACAATACCTTTGGGAGAATAATCCCCATTTTTATTTGGGGAGAGTTATCAGACAAAATTCCCTTATTGGTAGATAGGGTAGTGATGCAGTAGCGATGTCAGGGGACTCAATGGATGGGGCATCAGTGCCATAATCTGTGGCGAGCTGGCATGGTTGGTGGTGGGTTAAGGGTAAATTACACTAGCGCAAATTTAAAAAATTCTACCATATAAATCATGAAGCCATGCGAGTAAGAGATCATAGATTGTTACCACTTGACGTGCAGTGTAGCGAAAGAAGTGTTGAAGCAGACTAATTTAACGTAGTGCACATCGGTGTAGTGGAAGTAATCGATCATTCAACATCATTGCAAAGTGATCTATGTAAGCCGATCATCTTCTCCTTGGATCATCTTGATCAACGCTGTAGTCACAGCAACGCCTCTACTGAAGTCCACATGTCCAGGGATGGAACACCATGCACCGGTGTGCTAGCACCAGCGCTCAAAGTAGGGCCTTCAGAAGGAGATGGTTAGAGTTTCGGTGGGTGATGAGATGTCTCTCTCTCTCTCTCTATCTCATAAGCTCATAGCTGAAAGATCAAGCTCCATTTAAGTTGGTTTTGGTGTTAATGACAAATGCAATTATGACATTATGATATTAATGACATATACTTTATAATGTTTTGGTGAAAATGATAAATGAATTTATGAGACTAATATGTTTATTTGAGTTTATCTTTGGTTAGTCTCATTTGGATGACAAGGTGAAATCAAAGAGGTATGCATTCGAAATCGTTTTCTCATTTACAAATGCATTCCTTAGATCCAAAATATAGATTGCACTCCTCAATTAGTCTAAAATGAAAACGTGCATATGTCTTCACTATATACACTTGTATGCACACATTTAGGGGGAGCTCTCTATATATTTTGGAGTTTCATAAGTATTGATCCATGCTTCTTTCAATATGCATATTTGGGATCTTTACTTTGAAATACATTCTTGAGTATATATAGCTTGTGTAGTTCATACATTCTCATGTGTGATCGGGTTGTCATCTAGCTTCTCCATTATGTGTTAATGGATAGATGATTTATGACAACCGGATTGGTAAGCTTTGTTTAAAGCTTATCTCAGAGTATACATTTGTTGTGTACATATTGTATACTCGCAAATCAACTTTATATCATTATTTGTTGAGATGGTCATGAATTACCAAAATGGTGAAATTTGGTAATTGATGACAATTGTTTTATGAACTAACGGTGAACTTTGTGAGAAGCGAGAGAGGTTCTAGAGTGCATGTGTTGCATCTAGAGGTGGACTTAGTGTCCAATTGAGCTTGTGCATTCGTTGCACGTGGTGAGAGTCAAGTGAGGGACTTGGCTTGTTACTCTTGGAGTTTGCCGACTCCTAGACGGCGTTGGAGGCGTCGTGCGCGGTGATCTTCTCAAGAAGCTTGTGAGAAGACCCGGCGAAGTTGTAAAGGTCGGAGCTCACCTACCCGGAGCGGGAAAGAGCTACCACTAGTGGATTGGAGGTGCTTCGGCTTAATTCGTGGAGCCGGTCCGATTTGTTCGGGCTAACCTCAGCGTGGATTAGGGGAAACCGACAAGTTTCTGAACACCACGGTAAAACATCGTTGTGTCAATTGTGGTTTGTTTCCTTGTACTTAATTTATATTCAAGCAATTTACATTCATAGAATTAAATTGATTGCTTGTATACCTAGGATTGCAAATCTTGACCTATGATAGAATTGTTGGTGCACTTAGGCGAATTCATTTGATTTAGGTTCTATTTGTGCTAAACCAATTTGATCATCTTGAGTTTCGGCAGACCACGAATGAGATCGCGACCGCTAACTCGAGTCAAATGGTCAAAGCCTATATGACCAAGTCTCCTATGCCAGAAAGAGAGATCGCGAGACTCAGAAGCAACTAAACACCTGAGAGGATCACCAGAAGACTCAGAAAAATCAGCACGAAAGATCCTCCCAAAACGAGAAATCCCGCAAACCAGACTCCCCGAAGAATCAAGAATTTTGCAATTGTTTTTCTTAAAGCTCACCTCAAAGTCGTCATCGGTAAGCTGAGAAACCGAAAGCAAATTGTACTGCAGCTTACTAACCAAGGCAACATCTTTCAAAATGAAAGAATCATTAATGCGCACAGTACCTTTGGCGATGACGCGCCCAGATGAAGCATCTCCGAAGGTGATCGTCTCATCACCTGGAGCTCGGGCAAGGGAAGAAAACCAACGGGAATCTCTGGTCATGTGTCGTGAACACCCGGAGTCGACGAGCCAAACCTTTCCCTTCCCTGCCCGGCAAACCTCGTCCGAGTCGGAGTACAGCTCGCTGTCGCTGAGTTCGCCCTCGAGGGCCATGAAGCACATGCCGGAGAAGTCGTCGCCGCTCTTGGGATCTTGGTCACCCGTCCCGTCGTCGTCGCTCCATCCCTCCACCTCACTGAGGTCGAGGTCGTCGAAGGCGGTGAGGACGCGGTGGAAGAGCTTCTTGGCCTTCCCGAAGTTGCGGAACTTCTTCTTTCCCGGCGTCTGAACTGGAGGCTTCTTGTTGCGGTTCTTGTCGGTGTAGTCGATCTTGCCCGAACCGCCGTAGTCGTTCTTGCCCTTTTCCAGCTTGGGGCAGTTTGCCCGAATGTGGTTGGGGCCACCACACTCGAAGCAAATCACTGGTCCTCCTCTCTTTCTGTCCCTCCTCCCCTTGTAAGCATGGGAGAATCTTCGAGCAAGGAGGGCCAGCTGATCATCCGCAAGCTGCTCTAACTGATCATCAGTTATGTCACAGGGAGCAGCAAGGGAGAAACCGCAAGAAGAATCAGAAGAGGGACCAGACGCCGAGCTGGGATCTGTGACTAGAGCCATCGACTGTGACTTCGACTTGCGAGAGACAATGTCAATCTCGTGAGTCTTGAGACGCGAGTACAGCGCATCAAGAGTCAAAGTCGAGAGGTCCGTAGTGTCCTTGATGGTAGTCACCTTCATCTCCCAAACACGAAGGTCGAGTGCAGCGAGCATTTGTCGAGCGTTATCCGAGTCGGGGTATGTGAGACCGACCGCTCGGAGGTTGCTCAGAATCTTGTGAAAACGCGCAAAACACTCATCAAGGGACTCGCCAGCGAGCATTTCAAACTTGTTGTAATCTCGCTTGAACTGGTCCTGTCTCACCGTCTTTATCTGGGTGGTGCCCTCATGGTAAGCATCGAGGGTCTCCCAAATATCGAAGGCGGGCGAAAGATGAGATATGCGGTCAAACTCGCTACGACTCAAGCCCTGGATTATGATGTTCCTTGCCTTAGCGTTTGCCTCAACATCATGCATATTTCCAGCATTAATGTTCTCATCGGCAGGAACAACAAATCTGACCTTCACCTTCCGCCAAATGGCATACCCCTGAGCCTGGATGTATGTTTCCATTCGGCTCTTCCAGAAGGGGTAATCCAGGCCATCAAAGACGGGAGGCTTGGTCGAGTACTTGTCCGTCGCCATGGCTCTTGAGACCGGTTAAGATCTATTGAAAAGAGCTAACCGGCTCTGATACCATTTGTAGGACCGAAATGGCGACAGAGGGGGGGTGAATGTCGATCTCAAAAAATCGCCCCCAACAAATATCTTCTTCTCCAATAGCTATGGGAGCTATGAAGGTAGAAGACAAGTACTTACAGGAAGAACAACAGCAGAGAAAACCAAATCCAGAAAGAAGCAGCCAAGAAAAAATAAATTCAGAGCAAGTCTGACTGCAAGCGGTAGTACCGCTGAGACGAGCGGTAGTACCTCTGAGCGGTAGTACCTCTCGAGGAGCGGTAGTACCGCACGAAGATCGGACTTGTCCGAACGTTTCTTCGCTGCCGATCAGACTGGTCCGAACAAAACCGGTAGTACCGCTAGGACGAGCGGTAGTACCTCTGAGCGGTAGTACCTCTCGAGGAGCGGTAGTACCTCTGAGAAAATCAGCAAACAGGGTTTTCAGGCTGGAACTTTGAGACTTCGGATTTTTGGCTAAAAAGAAGGTTTGCTCTCAAACTTTTCAACCCAAGACCTTACTACAACATACTAAATAGTAAGGGGACCTTGGGAAACAAGAGAATCAAACCAAGAAGCAAGAATTTCAGATTATGGGTAAAAATCTGAATTTTTGCACAACCCGAGCCAAAAATCAAATTGTTTCCAAACCTTTGATCCTATGGCTAAGAGACTTTGCAGATATGTTAGCAATAGCCATAGGACTCTCCATGCCAAATCTCAGCCCATCTTGCAAAGGGAAACAAGAAATGCTCAAAAACCCTAGAAGAGCTAAAGAAGAACAGAGCAACCCAAAATGCCAAATCTGAGATTAAAAGAGGTTTGCTCTTGGGAAACTTGATCAAATGATCTTGAGGCACTATCCCATCAAAGAGCAACCCATTTTGGGCCTTCCCAGCAATCAAGAACTCAAAAAACGAAAATCAAGAAATCATGCAAATGAAGAACGAAGAACAGACAGAGCACGGGAAGCAAACTTCAGATTTCATTCAACTATTCAGGGATTACAACTGAGCTACGTTCCCATACCCCGATTGATACAAGAGGAATGATTACAAGACTCTCAATCCCTCATCTTCCTCTCAATCCTCAAGAACACCAAGAATCTCACCACTTCTTGGGAGGAAGAACACACAGAGAGAGGAGACTCACATAGAAACCATCGTAGAGACACAGAGGGAGCACACTCTGCCTCTACCACCAACTCACACCAACTAAAGAGCTAAAGGAAACAACCTTCCTAAAGCCTCTTTTGACTCTAAAACCCTAATTCTATCACAAGTGCTCAAGGAGGGCATGCAGCCCCTCCTCTCCTTTTATAGCGCCTGGCTAACGGGTCTCCGCCCCGTTACGCCCGCTACGTCCAACGGAGCCCGCTCCCGCTTGTGCAGCCTTGCGAATTTCCCGATTCGCCCCTTCTGCACTTTCCGAGAAGCTTCCGCGCTCCTTGCCTCGCACGCCTCGCAACCACCTCGAGTCCACGTCGTCTTCGACACATCCCGACCGTTCTGACCTCAGCGCCACCTGCGCCTAGTCCGGTCCACCGTGTCTCGCCACGACTCCAACTCGACGTCCTGCAGTCACACAGACAAGAAACACGTCAAATAGCACCGCTCGACACATGAAAGCGTAAATACCATCACACTTACCACAGACGAAGTCCAAACCTGTCGAAACATTAGAATATACATTCTAAGCCCAAATGACCAAGTTTGACCAAAGTCTGACCGAGCCCGATTGCGCCACGCAACGGCTCGACTCCGAACCACTCAAACCAAACTCGACTATCCTAAACCTTTGTCAATTACTCATCATTCACATGGAGTCACGACCACCTGGTCTCTCAATCTCCCCCTTGATGAGTATATTGACAAACTTAGAAAAAGCATGAAGTTGAGTTTGATTTTGAAGAATCCAACATGGTCCAAAGAAGAGAATGAAGCTAATGACCATGTCGACAGAAGGAACACTAGAGCAACAACTGAAAGAGCAAATTGAACTCCAAAGCTCTAAACTATTCCCAACAGACTTTTTCTTCTCTATTCTCCCCCTTTTGGTAATAAACGCATCAAGATGCAATAGAGAGAATATGACATGATAATGGATGAATATGGCTGAAGTTTTTTTATTTAAGCATTTAGAGCCATGAGAATTATCCATAATGACCATAATGTAATACACCAAGCCATAACTCAATAAAACGCTATCTAGATCATGACAACATATATATAAGCCAGCTAATGATATTTTACCCTTTGCAAGTGATGTATCCTCTAATGATATCATCATCCTCCAAGTGCTATTTCAAATGACATATCTATCTACAAGTGATATATTACCACAAGTGGTATCTAATGGTCAATCAAAGGAGGAAGAGATAAGAAAAGAGAAGAAAAACAAGAAAAGGAGGAGAATCCTTTGTGTGTCAAAAGAGAAGAAAGGATTGCCAAGAAGAGACCTTTGTGTAGAAGGGAGTTTTACTTTGTGAAAAACATATATTATACTTTTGTGCTTACTAAAGCAAAAAGGGTAAAATATTACTATTAGGAAAATTATTTTACTTATTTGCCCAAAAATTGATTTATGGTTCTTGGGAATGAATGTGTTTCATTCTATTTTGCTTTTCATAGAGTAATAATCAAATGATATGCAAGATTGCCTTTTCAAAAGAGCCTCTTCCTTGGTAGGTTTTCCTTAAGGGCTTGTTTGGGTACTAGGGGTGAAATTTTCAGGGAAAATAAACCTTGGACAGAAGTTTCTTGGTCACATAGGATCCCTGTGGAACACAATACCTTTGGGAGAATAATCCCCATTTTTATTTGGGGAGAGTTATCAGACAAAATTCCCTTATTGGTAGATAGGGTAGTGATGCAGTAGCGATGTCAGGGGACTCAATGGATGGGGCATCAGTGCCATAATCTGTGGCGAGCTGGCATGGTTGGTGGTGGGTTAAGGGTAAATTACACTAGCGCAAATTTAAAAAATTCTACCATATAAATCATGAAGCCATGCGAGTAAGAGATCATAGATTGTTACCACTTGACGTGCAGTGTAGCGAAAGAAGTGTTGAAGCAGACTAATTTAACGTAGTGCACATCGGTGTAGTGGAAGTAATCGATCATTCAACATCATTGCAAAGTGATCTATGTAAGCCGATCATCTTCTCCTTGGATCATCTTGATCAACGCTGTAGTCACAGCAACGCCTCTACTGAAGTCCACATGTCCAGGGATGGAACACCATGCACCGGTGTGCTAGCACCAGCGCTCAAAGTAGGGCCTTCAGAAGGAGATGGTTAGAGTTTCGGTGGGTGATGAGATGTCTCTCTCTCTCTCTATCTCATAAGCCCATAGCTGAAAGATCAAGCTCCATTTAAGTTGGTTTTGGTGTTAATGACAAATGCAATTATGACATTATGATATTAATGACATATACTTTATAATGTTTTGGTGAAAATGATAAATGAATTTATGAGACTAATATGTTTATTTGAGTTTATCTTTGGTTAGTCTCATTTGGATGACAAGGTGAAATCAAAGAGGTATGCATTCGAAATCGCTTTCTCATTTACAAATGCATTCCTTAGATCCAAAATATAGATTGCACTCCTCAATTAGTCTAAAATGAAAACGTGCATATGTCTTCACTATAAACACTTGTATGCACACATTTAGGGGGAGCTCTCTATATATTTTGGAGTTTCATAAGTATTGATCCATGCTTCTTTCAATATGCATATTTGGGATCTTTACATTGAAATACATTCTTGAGTATATATAGCTTGTGTAGTTCATACATTCTCATGTGTGATCGGGTTGTCATCTAGCTTCTCCATTATGTGTTAATGGATAGATGATTTATGACAACCGGATTGGTAAGCTTTGTTTAAAGCTTATCTCAGAGTATACATTTGTTGTGTACATATTGTATACTCGCAAATCAACTTTATATCATTATTTGTTGAGATGGTCATGAATTACCAAAATGGTGAAATTTGGTAATTGATGACAATTGTTTTATGAACTAACGGTGAACTTTGTGAGAAGCGAGAGAGGTTCTAGAGTGCATGTGTTGCATCTAGAGGTGGACTTAGTGTCCAATTGAGCTTGTGCATTCGTTGCACGTGGTGAGAGTCAAGTGAGGGACTTGGCTTGTTACTCTTGGAGTTTGCCGACTCCTAGACGGCGTTGGAGGCGTCGTGCGCGGTGATCTTCTCAAGAAGCTTGTGAGAAGACCCGACGAAGTTGTAAAGGTCGGAGCTCACCTACCCGGAGCGGGAAAGAGCTACCACTAGTGGATTGGAGGTGCTTCGGCTTAATTCGTGGAGCCGGTCCGATTTGTTCGGGCTAACCTCAGCGTGGATTAGGGGAAACCGACAAGTTTCTGAACACCACGGTAAAACATCGTTGTGTCAATTGTGGTTTGTTTCCTTGTACTTAATTTATATTCAAGCAATTTACATTCATAGAATTAAATTGATTGCTTGTATACCTAGGATTGCAAATCTTGACCTATGATAGAATTGTTGGTGCACTTAGGCGAATTCATTTGATTTAGGTTCTATTTGTGCTAAACCAATTTGATTTTAGCTTCCGCATTATACACTTGGTTTAGGCAAATCGAATAGGTCTTGAATTATTAGTATTAATTTGTAGAGAATTTTTAAACCGCCTATTCACCCCCCCTCTAGTCGGCCTCCTCGATCTTACAATAGCCCCAATGCTCCCCTTTATATAGAGCCTTTGACCAGATCATTATCCAACATGAGTACAGATTGTATCCCACTTGGAGAGTCTCTAATCGGATCTTTATCCAATACGAGTAGATATTATATCCCACTCGAAAAGCCTCCGACCAGATCCTTATCTAATACGAGTAGAGACTGTACCCCACTAGGAAAGCCTCTGATTGGATCCTTTACTATTCCAACTCATTAAATGTGTGACCTTGTAAGTTCATGTATACTTGGTTGTAATTCAGAAACACTTTTCTTATCACTAGTCAATAGTGATCCCTAACAAGACATATCGACCCCAAATATATACAAAGATCAATCTGGACGAACCTCATACAATATGACATGCAATCAGATCTTAGTCACTCACGATAGTTCATACTCCTTATGACCAGTTCGTATATGGTTATAACCAGTTCGTATCCCCATACGACCAGTTCGTAGACCAGTTTGTGATATGTCTGACTAGCTCACGATTAGTTAGTATACCCATACGACTAGTTCATATCTGGTTGGACGAAACGGCCTATTTGCATATTCTTCTTTTGCCTCATAATACTTGATCAAACTCCAAGTGAGACACATATCATTCATGGATTGTTCAATCTTTTTCCGATGTAATAATAGATAACTTCATGTGGTCAATGCACTTTGTTTATCCGAATACATCGAGAGGCCTAGAGATATCTCTCTTGTTATGTAGGAGGGACAAATCACATAACTGACTAGTCACATTCCTCCACATGTTTCATAATATACCCTAAAGCTATCTTTATAATTAACTAGTTACAGAGTAGCGTTTGGCAACCACTAAGTGCACTATTACACATGTATGAAACTGTGTCGATCTTACGTACAAGTATTATACATCATGGTTGCTTGATACCAACTAATAAAACTTCAAACATAACAATTGCAATAGTGTCTCAAGGTGGGTCAATCCAACACCATATTCTCTAACATGTGTCCATATTATTGATTTGATATCCTCATATCCATAATCCTTGAAACGTGATTATCAACCAATACATGTGCTTATCTATAAATCATTATTGTTCCACAAAATGATATAATATCAGCGATAATTTAAAAAAATATCAAAATATGAATAAAGAGTTCTATGAACAAGTCACATACTTATTGATCAATACGAAAGATAATTATTCAAAGGATAAGATAACATATTATTTAAAATATCATAAACATAGAAGTGATATAATCATCTCCATAATTGCCTAGTTGGCTCAGATTGCAACGGACATGGGCGTGGCCAATGTGGTTTGCCATAGCTCAACCATGGGGGGTTGTTATCTCTTCTCTCCTCGGCTTCTTCGATGGCCTCCACCGTGTGCAACACCTCATCATCAGCGAACTGCTAGTGCACGCCACAGTCATCCTCATTCCTTCCTTCTCCTTTGCACCTCGTGCCACCCGATTTGTGCTCACTGAAGACAGGGTTTGGCGGCCAGCGGGGCAACACCCATGGTAGTACTAAGTAGATCTAAGTGGCTATCAACCCAATCCGCAAGTTGTAGGATAATGTCGTCGTAGCAGGCACAACATCAACTGAGCGGTGAGGTCATGAATGTCATCTTCCTCACTTGTTGCCACCTCATCATCAATGGCGAGATTATGATGTTCTTCGCTTCCTCAACCAAATCTAGAGGTGGAGAAAGGGGGATGCTCGGTCTTTGTGTAGAAGAGTGCTGGTCACATAGTGACCATCGGTGATGAGCACAGTGGTGAAGGAGACAGACATGTAGGTGGCTTGTCAGCACGGGCGGTAACATCAAGTGCGGCTGCTGGCTGCATGTTCGTGAGTTGTTGTATCTAAAGGGGCAAGGAAAGAAACATTATGTAGGGGAAATCTTCCTAACCTTAGAAGTTTTTCTCCCCATGGATTCAATCGGGATGGTGTTGGCAATCACTATACCTCACAAATAAAATATCTGCAAACTCAAAGTTTACCGTTGTAGCTTTTCACCATGGAGTATTCTAGGGTATCATATTTATCATGTTAACAACTTATCTAAATATTATCCAAACTTCTAGAAGCGATATTGATAGCTTGAATGATAAATGAAAGGGTTTATCCATGCATACACTTGTCCAACTACACACAACACGACCAAAGGTAGACAACTAATTAACCAAACTTGACTTGGTGGAGTTAGAGTTGCGTGCATTCAGCTAAACAAGAGTTGGTTTGGCCAAGTGGGTCTTGGTAGCCCCTTAGGGTGTTGGTCTTAGCCTACTCAGTTGAGTTGGATCTAGCTCGGTCGAGCTAGGCTTGGCCCATCTCCATGGGTCCTCCTCTTGGGCCTTTGAGGTGGCTTGGCCGAGCCGTGTCTAGCTCAACCATGCTGCACCATGCCTCATCGTAGCAACCGTTTTGGTTGTCTTGGTAGTTCCTCAACAACTTTCACGGGTTGATCACATTTTTGTACGTTTTTAGCTGAAACCTGCATGGTTAGTTGATGCACGACACTTGTGGAATTATAAGTGTAAATCACTAGACTTGTACTAAAACACTGTTATACCTTGCCTTATTCAGGAGATTTCGAGAGTGAAAATAGGTGAATATTGTGCGTCAACAGATGGCCCAGGAATTCCCCCTTCGAGGACTCACCCAACCCAGAAAAATCTTTCCACGGGTGAGATTTTCCCTAAGATTAGGCCAGGATCCCGGCCGGGGTTGAATCTCCTAAACAAGCCATCAAGGGTTTAGTGCGCAATTTAATGCATTATGGCCTAGCCCAAAGAGCGATCCAAAGAAGTGACCATCGTGGGATGGTAGCCCAGATAATGATGATGGGCCTCCGGTATGGCCCATGATGGCTCG
Source organism: Dendrocalamus latiflorus (assembly GCA_017311315.1). Classification (NCBI taxonomy): domain Eukaryota; kingdom Viridiplantae; phylum Streptophyta; class Magnoliopsida; order Poales; family Poaceae; genus Dendrocalamus; species Dendrocalamus latiflorus. The sequence goes on along the minus strand of CM029644.1, from coordinate 23,217,153 downwards.
CACGAAGAATATCCCAGTAGCTCATCACATCAGTCATCATCATCCTCTCAAATAAAGCATGCAAAAGGCCAAATCTTCCAATATCAGATTGACGTAAAAGCAAAAAAGATGAAAATGAAAAACATACATATACACCCTATGAATTAACCCACGTGCGACATGCATGATGCCATGACCATTACTATTATAAAAGAACAAGTTGGTGGTTGTACGTCCATTCTCCTCCAACCGCTCTATTATCTTAACCGATCAGATCAACTCTCTTCTATAACATAATTCTCTATACATTCAATAAGTTCCGTTGCAATGCACGGGTATGTAACTAGTGTACAAATAATTTTGGGTTCCTAGATCCGGCGCTTCTTGATCATGCTCCTTTGTGATCCAATGACCGCAGATCTACAAAACCTTCTGTCCATCCAAACCAGACATATGCGGACAAGTTTTGTGGTAGTGCGAAAGTGATCAGGACACAGACCAACGCTTGCCACTGTACAAGGTTGAAAATAATTGAGACCCAAATCCTTTTATGTATCGATCGATTGATAAGTCATCTTAGGACACGTAGAATAGTCTATCTCTTAATGTTTATTTTTAAAGCTTTTATCTCATTTTAAGTCAGCATTAGAGGCAACTTTTTCAACAATAAATTATTCTTCTAACTATTTTATACCATTTTCACTATAACTTCCTGCTTCACACCCTCTCATTATTTATGTTGGTTTACGGGCTCAAGTCTTCTCTTGCATAAGAGACAGCACATTATCTTCCCTCCAAATAGGATTTTATTCATTTAATGTAGCTAAGAGACAGCTAAGATATCACTGTAGGAGATGCCCTTAACCACTTGACAGCCAACACATCAAGTGCGTGATAGCCATTATTGCACACAGTACAACAATCCAAACTTTCTATGTATTCTAAGCTAGTCTCTAGATTAGTAGCTATCTCACACAACACAATAATGATGAATATCACATCCATACATATGCATAAATAAAAAGGTATAGTAGTAAATAAGCGTAAATAGTCTAGATGACCAAGATCTTACATTATAGGCCGGGGAGGCCAAATATAGATGAAGTCTTGCAGCGAAAAAGATACATGACATTAGTCCACCAGAATATGCCCATAGGCAATCGACTGGGGTACGCGACCTAGTACGATGTCGTCTTCAACCTTTGATGGATTGTGATAAGTATTCACCAGCAGATCATTCCTTGAGCACTAAATTCATTTAGTGAAGCAACAATGAGTACGAAAGTACTTAGCAGGTCCTTATATTAGAATGCAAGTCTATGTGTATATATTTGCATGCACAACTTAACCAAGGGAAGGTCTTATGTTTCTTTTAGCATAAAAATCAGTTTGTCAAATATCATACTATAGCTAGTTTTCAAACCTATGACTTAAACATTTTAAACTAAAACTAAAATGTCCAGTTTCAATTAAATCTGTGAGAGTGAACTCTCTTCACAGTTCTCCACCATATCCATTCCATAAGCATATTTCCATATCCCTTTCCATACCAAGATACCATATTTATTTCCAAACCAAGATACCATATCTATTTCCCATACCAAGATGCCATATCCATTTCCATATTTTCATCCATAACCACCATTAACCAGTAACTATTATTTTATGAAAACTAGGCAAGTGTGGTATTTCTACACTTTGCACATGACCAGGAGCATAGCTATTCGAATTAATTTTTAACACTCTAAAGAGGTTGTACAACTTTACCTAAAAGATATGATTACTCATAATATCAGCCATTATACACTTCTGTATGCGTGTGATTGATAAAATCATAATAAGACTTTTATAATGCTTATTCTTGATGCTTCCTCCCTCTCTAGAGATGAGACCCCTCAACACTGGGACAATGTTCGTTATGGATCACCCCCAGAACACAGTCGTTATGGGCAACGTTTTCAATGAGGGACCACCATTGTTAGAGAATCTACGACCCTTCATATTTAAAGATATCCACATAGGAGCAATGATTAGTGTAGGTCACTCCCATAATAATCACAATAGAAATCCATAAATCCACATACCAATCTACTGCGTAGGAGTCCACACCAATACTAAGAAAATTAGTTGGCCAGATCAATCGCATACTTGATTTGTGGTTGCACAATTTATTGTAGAAAAGAGTGACACAAGATTTGGTCCTTAATCAACTCAGGAGAGACAACCAACAAACCCAGACATCATGCATTATGGCACCGGCCTCATTCCAACCATTCACCCGAGTCTCCACCGATTTATAGAACATTTGCTGGCTCCAGTGGTAACCCATGTTCCATCTCCATTGCTATACAATGTCTCAAGTGTGTGTTTGTAATATTTGTGTTGTATTCCATTTACCACTAACGCGTTTCTAAGCGCAACCACTATTTATTAAAGTTTAACCAAGGGGGTATTATTATAATAAGTATCCTAGGGCGACATGGTAAAGACAATATGAACAGTCAAGGAGAGAGATAATACACATCAACAGCATGATATAACTAAGCATCAATATTTAACATAACTTTTAATTAAATAATAATAAGTATATAATTTGTAATTTGAAAGCTAGGTTCAACATGATCGATCATAAAGACTTGTCGTGCTGAACTATGGATAGCGTAGGTTCTTGTTTGGCAATGACAGGGGCGTCCAAAGTGTCAAATTTTATAAATGTGCAAATAACCATATTCAACATAAATTCAAATCAAATTCAAATAAACTTAAAATAAACTCCAAAAATTATGATTTTGGTTTTGTTGCAAAAGATTTTGAATTTAGATGAATTTAGAAATGAAACAAAATCATTTGGATTTAAAATGAAGCAGAACAAGCTCTTCAAAGTTTGACCCAAGAGGAAATTCTAGAAAATGGAAAATCCTGACAAGTGGAGGGATTTTCTTTTCTTTTTAATTATTTTTCTAAAGAAAAACACTCTATGGCTGATTGGTGTGGTCTAGGTCCTTACTCAAGCCTTAAACTCGAGTTTAATTAAATTATCTAATGATCTCGGGTCCACATGTCATACTAATATTAACAACCAATTCACTATTATCTAATGACTACTTTATATTATCCTAATCTTCCGCATGGGGTCCATATGTTGGCATCACATCTTCTTTTTCCTTGCTCCAATAGGGGAACCAGAGGAGGCAGCCATGGCAGCTTGGTCTGAGCTCGACGCTGGCGGGAGATGGCCTGAGGCAGTGGTGTGACGACGAGGACGGCGGCGGCAGTTACATGTATGTATTTATTTTTATCTAAATAGCACTTGGGAAGATAATTACTATCAGTCGAGTGTCCTACATCTACTAAGATTATATATACGTGTGTGTGTGTTCCAATAAGATCTTTAGTTAACTGGGCCCTCTCAAACTACATATCGGTGATAACCTAGTTAATCTTTATTAATGCCTAGCACCGGGTAGTTTCTATAAAGCATCAGATTAAACGAGTCCTAATAGTCCGATTGTGTTTCATTCTATATATCCAAAAGAATTATTAACGGTTCAGGGTTTATGGCCGAAAGGGGACATGGCCAAAATAATAATTAATTTTATATTTACCTATTGACTAAGCTCATGGGCCCTACATGTCGTATACATGATTCTGCGCATGTGTTTTAAGACTAACTTAATTGGGGTAGGACCCATATGTTAAGGAAATACTAACTTTATTTCAATCCTTAGTTATAATTGATCACTAATTATCCTAATTTACTGAATCAACATCTTATTAAAAGGGACCATATAGGTAACACTGTTGCTAATTTTCTTATTAAACCCTAACTTATACTTGGGGCCATAGGTCATACTATCGTTATTTAACTTTCCACTAAATTGGTTGCTAATGGCCTAGAGCCTATTGGTCGATGACTTTGAACTACAGTAATTACTGTAACAAACACTCATTAGCTAATTAGACCCCATTAAAATCTATTGGTGAGAGGGCCTAACTGCAAGTAGTGTATTTAATCTGCATTTTGTAATCTAATTATTTATCTAATCTTCTCACTAGACTAATTCCTACATGCCACTGCCTTTACTCCTACCACAAAGAGAGAGAAACAGAGACACGGAGGGATGGACAGAGTAGGGGAAAACAGAGGAGGCTATGGCGACTACCCTGACGAGCTCTGCGTTGGTGATGATAGGCGGAGGTAGCCACGAGCGAACACAAAAATGGGTTGAGGAGCTCGGCGTGAACCTAAGGTTGCAGCGGCACAACCGAAGGCTGGCTATAGCGGCAGCGACGATGGTGTACAATGGTTGCGGCATCGGCCAAGCAGGGGCTAAACATAGAAATCGAGCATGTCACAAGTATCTACTTGTCAATGGGAACTCATCGATGTTGTTGGCGGCAACGGAGGAGGACCGAGGTAGGTTGGCGATGACAACTCATGGTGGTACTGCGGGTTCATCATGGTGGCGGTGACCGGTAGAGAGTTGGCCGAAATCAGGGAGAAACTTGAGGTGTAGACATGCTCCTGTGAGGAGGAATTGAGCTAGATCTCGCTAGTGGAGTGATGGCGGTGGTGGTGGAGGTTTCGGTCGGAGTTGAGGAAGGTGGAGCCAAATTTGATTGAGAGGAAATGTTTCTAGGGGTGTGGAACATGTCATGACACGAGTGATTGGGGGGGGGGGACTCACCAAGTTGGCCAAAATGCAAGGCGAAGGCAGTGGCTATCGTGGGTGCCACATGCCTTCGAGCTCGATTCGGGCTTGAGGAGGAGGAAGATGGAGTGGGGAGGTTAAGGGAGGCAAGAGGGAGTAAGAGGGGAAAATGAAGAGGAGGTGAAGAAAAGGACGCACTTGGCTCGGTTTATAAGGTAGCGGAACTCAGCATTTTCTCACGGGGAGCTATGGCAGGCATGCATGAGTTCTTGCAAGTGCGACGTGATGCGTGCTTCGCAAGGCGATGTGACAATATCACGGCATCGGGAGAGAGGGCATAGGGCTCAAGGCAACAACAGTGTGCGTCTCCCTCTACCATAGCACGTGCAGCGCGACGTGTGTGCACGAACCAAGGAGAGAATGAGTGAGAAAGAGACTTGGAGAGAAGATAAACAGTGCTCTCGCATTGACGGGTGGGGCCAGGGAGGGCCCACTTTTTAGCGAGTGTGAGGTAGAGAGAGAAGACAAGAGTGGGATGGGCATTTGCTGGGCTTGGCTGGCACGCTGGTGTAGGTTGCATGGGAGAAGGAGACATGGCATGGTTAGACTGGGCCACCAGGAAAGAATGGGAGGCTAAGGGAAAGCGGACCGGTGAGGAAGAAAAGAAGAAGAGGGCTGGGGCAATGGCTGGGTTTTGGCCCAAGGTGAAGGAGGGAAATAAAAATGATTTAACTTTTATTTGAGATTTAAAATTTGAATTTGAGTTTGGATTTGAATATTTTGAGGTATTTCGCACATAGGGATTTTAGGAAAATATTTTTTATCTATGCTCAATTGAATTTTAGAATTTTGCAAATCCAAATTTGATTTGAATTTAACTTTTGGGAAAAGGGGTTGTAGCATGAAAAGGATTTTAAATATTTTTGGTGAGCACACAATTGATTTTAACATTTTATAACTTTGATTTTTGAGCCAAGGATTTTATTTGAAACCTTAAATACAAGGCAAAGTTTTTGGAAATTTTCAAAATGAACCAAAAGTTTTTCAAATCCACAAAATTTATGAAATTTTATATTTGACCCAAATTTGGGCTGTTACAGATACGGGTATTGATACATGATGGATTCGAATCGAGAACGGATAAAAAATAGTTAGATAGTACACATTTGCATAGACAAAGGAAGGAGTATACGTTGAACCATACCACCGTAACTTTAACTTTTTGACACATGTACATATATAAGTCTCACATGTATACAATCACATCGACATAGTAGAACAACATGTTTCAACATAAGTTCATACATAAATTTGACGTGATCACATAAGGTGTAATAGACGCATTTTTTTTTAATTCCCATCTTAAAATAATTGTTTTTATCCATCATTGATTTTTTGAACCATTTCTTGAAATTTCCTGAATTTATAAAAGCTTTTTCCTATTTTCCCTTAGACTAAAAGCATTCCTACAGAATTAATAAAACCTTTTCAAAGTATGAACATGATTTAGTTGGCTTCTAAATATTCTAAAATACCTCTGTGATTTTTTTTGGAATTTTTTTAGTATCTTTTGCTATTTTCAAAGTCCAAAAATCTTTTCTGGATTTTTTTTCTTCTTCCTACAATACGGGATACTATCTGAATTGCTATTTTAATTATAATACGGGTAACTGTCCAGCATAATATGGATGGATTTAGCCCAGAGTCCAGATTTAACTATCTAGATTTGGTCCAGATCCGATGGAATGGTAGCTTCGCTAATTCCGTCTCGACCGGATGTGGCTCTAAATGGAACTGGCGCCCGGATTTTATCCATATCCGGGTGCATTGTCTTTTCTTCTCAGATGTGTGAGCACAACATGTGCAAGTGGACTGCTGCAGCCTATAGATGGCCAGGACATGACGTGGGGCGACGGACGGACAAAAATACCAATGAACAATGGAACGGTGTTTTTGTGACGCGTGGCAAGGCAGTATGAAGCTGATAGTTAGGGGTGGAAAACGGTAACGGATAATTCGTTTTATCCGATATTCGTATCCGAGAAAACACGAATGTGATAAGCAAAATCCGTATTCGAAAATATTTGTATTCGTATTCGAGAATATTCGTATCCGTATTTGAGTATTCGTATTCACATTCGTATTCGAGAATATTCGTATCCGTATTCATATTCGAGACTATTCGATTCATATTCGATCCGTTTCTAGAACCCATGAAAAATCCGTACAAATTTTGAGATTCAAATTTTGAATTTAAGCGGTTTAAAACCGGTAAACGGTTAAAAACCAGTTAAAAATCGGCAAACCCGTTAGGAATCCATTTTATCCGATATTCGTATCCGAGAAAATCCGTATTCGAAAATATCCGTATTCGTATTCGAGAATATTCGTATCTGTATTTGAGAATATTCGAATTCGTATTCGTTTTAAAAATATGGATTCGTATTCGTATTTGAGACTATTCAACCGTATCCGATCCTTTTCCACCCCTACTGGTAGTACATCTACAAAAACTATAATGTTAACAGATAGACCGCCCTGGTTCCTACTTCCCTCTTCTATTCTTATCATTACTATTATAAAAGAACAAGTTAATGGTTATATATCCTTTCTCCTCCAACCGCCTTATTCTCAACTTCTCACCACTTTCCACTTTTCAACTGATCAGAGTAGCCCTCTTCCATAGTATGATTCTCTATATATCCAATAAATTTCGTTGCAACGTATGAGCAGATGACTAGTATACATGAAGCATGACGCTCCCTGCCCTAACGCACCTTGGCGCTGACCATATCACTCGACGCTAAGGGAGGAACCAAGTTAGACACTGGTATTATAGGATATGGGATCTAAATTTTTTTAAGCAGGAATCATTATCTTCAGTCTATATGTGAGCATTCAGCTCAAATTCAACTGGTTCTTTCTTTAAGCCCAACGAAAGGAGCATTAGTAATCTAAATTTCGAGTAGATAGCAGCAGTCTACAAGGAGCCTTCACTTTTCTCAACCCATGAAGAAACTGCAGCAGTCGAATCAGTCCTTGAGCCAGTCCAAGAGGAAGGACCGCAATAGGCCACGGCGTCTATTTCATCGATCTTGAAACGTGTCACCTCATAGTAGCCCTCAAAATTTTACCTGACAATTTTAAGTAATTTTGTTCTCTTTTAACAGGTCATTGGTTATTGAGATCGGATGGTGTATTTTACCAATGTGGACTAACTTTTGTTTGTTGTTTTGCCCTTACTTCCTTCAGTTTACTGCAATTAACCAATATTATTATCAGGCTTCGTCATTTGATTAGTATTTCGATCACTACTTCTTTATCATTACACATTGCCAACGGTTATATTGAAGTATTGGTGCTAAAAATTGATGATATATTACTATTTAGTATAATATTACTTAAAAATTATATATATTGTTATATGTACGATAAAATAGTGAACATCGGTTATTTTGGTTCTAGTTTTGCCCCGCTCGATGCCACCCTCATGTCCTCCTGGAGACATTTGGAAAGGGGGTATTCAGCGTACGGGGCAATCTACAACGGTAGCGCAAATATTCGAGCACATGTAAGGATAAAAAATTCGACTGAAATCACCAAAAAAATGTGTAATGGTTGTATATAATTTTCGGCAATGTAATGCATTGGCATACGCACATTTTGCATAGATTTATTTGGCATGCATGCAAATATATAATAGCAATATAGCGTGCATATATAGGAAAAACACATTCTACTCTCAGTGTAGTTACTTCCACCTATGATATACTACCTAAACACATTTAACATACTCCTTTATCACTTTGAGTATACTCATATACTAATTATAAGATACTCTAATATGAACCACATGAAAAAAATTACAAGGGAGTCTATAGTTTTTAGTATATTTTGTAAATATCTTTATGTACGCACATAAAAAGAAGTATGTCTAAAAAATTATACATATCACATCTAGAAAAAGATATATATACCACCTAAATAGTATTATATACTCATATACTACATGTACATACCCTCCGTTACGCGAGATATTTTCTACATTGTGAGATACGACATAGAGAGTAACTACATCCGGGAGTAGAAAAGATGCTTTATATATATGAAAAATACCTTGTACTCCTGGAAGTAATTACACCCACCTCTAATATACCACCTAAACAAACTTTAAATACTTCATCACTTTAGGTATACTCGTATACTAATTATAATATACTCCAATATGAACCATACTAAAAAAATTGCAAGGGAGTTCACAGTTTTTAGCGTATTTTATAAATACCTTCATATACGCACATTAAAAAGAGTATGTCAAAAAATATACATACCACCTCTAAAAAAATTGTTCGTATCACCTAGATGGTCTTAAATACTCGTATACTACACGTACATATCATCGGTTACGCGAAATACTTCCTACTTTGTGAGATACAACATATGATGCAATTACGCTTGGGAGTAAAAAAAGCCTTTATATATATATATATATATATATATATATATATATATATATATATATATATATATATATATATATATATATATATATATATATATATATATATATATATATATATATATATATATATATATATATATATATAGAGTAAAAAACGAATATTTCGTACTCTCAAGAGTATATATTTCCACTTCTAGTATACTACTTAAACAAATATTTTATATCTTTTTTATCACTTTTGGTATACTTAAATACTAATTCTAAAATACTCTAATGCAACTTAGTTAAAAAAATTTCATCAGAAACCTTTAATTTTGCTATATATACATTTCCCTATATAAAAGAAATATATACGCAAATTATGCTATAAAAAGTAGATTTTGATGAAATTTTCATGGAACTCACTTTGGAGTATAATATAATCATTATTAAAGTATACTCAAATAGATAAAGATGTATAACAATACCATTAAAATAGCATATGAGATGTGAGAGTATGTACTCCCAAAAGTATAAAACTATTTTCCTACATACATACACACATACATGCATACATACATACACACATACATACATACATACATCGTCTACGTACGTTCGTACGTATTACATGCTTCAGAGCTTCAGAGGTTACTACAATCAGCCGGCAAAAACGACAAGTGCCCCACGGTGATGTCATAGAGCATGTGTGTATTCTGCTGCTGGAAATTGCCCAGGACCGACGTCTTATTATCCCCGTCAATTTTTAAGCAGAATGACGAGTCCTCTGCAGAAAAGTCCATGTATCTGTCCCTATGTAGCCTCATGTCTGCACCACCGGCGAAGTGCAGTATCATGTCCGGCATGGTTGGAAGCTGCTTACCGCCTGGAACTGGGTAGCAAGGACCGTCCAGGCTCGAGGCGTTCGGCGCCGGCTGGCCGAGCACGTCGGAGACGTGCTTCGCGACCACCCTGAAAGCTCTCTCTTCCAGCCTAGTGAAAGTGGTGCCCGAGTCCACGAGCATCCCTCCGGTGCCGTCGCTGTGCAGCTCGAAGGCGATCTTTGGGATCGGCAGGCGAGTGTCGCCAAACGATATGCCCTCGAGGGAGACGTAGTACCATGATGGGTTATGCGGGTTTTGCACCAGCGGCGTCGTCTGTACGCCGGCGCCGCTCCGGCCGTCGGAGGTCAGGTCCGCGACGGAGCCGAACAGGAGCGGGCTGGTCAGCTTGGGCTCATAGAAGGTGGTGAGGCAGTAGGAGAACTTGCCAAACCCCAGCTGCGCCACGAGGGACAGGGGGCCCCGGCCGAGACCGACCGTGCCGGTGGAGTTGAACGACGCGCCCTCGTTGACGTTGCCGCAGCCGAAGGCGACGCCGCCGACGGAGACGAATTTGCCGGGCGTGCTCGAGCGGAAGGTCAGCGTCTCCGTGCCCATGACGCCCTCCGAGAAGGCCTTGTCGGCGTACTCGTAGTGGTACCTGCACAGTGGAGGGGCGCAGCTGCTGTTCAAGCCCCGGCACACGGCGCTGGAGCACGGCACGAGGGAGAAGCTGGGCGAGGCGAAAGGGTTGTATATGGGCGTGGATTGCGGGAAGCAGCGGGTACACGGCTGCGACTGCGTCCAGATGAGGTCGCTGCCGGTGTCAGCGATGGCGACGAACGGCACTGGCGGCGTGCCAATGGCGAGCTCCATGAGGTACTCCCCTTGGCTCCAATGGAGCCAGGACCGGGTGTCCGAGCTTGAAGAGGTCGAACCCGCCGCGCCCTGCCTGGCTGCTGATAGCGTCTTCGCTCGGAGGCGGCTCCTGTGCGCGGCTCGGCGCATGAGCTCTGTCTTGGTGAAGCCGCCTTTGGAGTCGACGTGGGTGAGTTCAAAGCGGTAGCCGGACGGTGGTTCCGCCGAGCCGGCTAGAGAAGCAAGGAGGAACAAGCTTAGGGTTTGCAAGGGAGCCATGCATAATTATTAATTAGCAGATAGCGTTGTAGCTATTCTTGGAAGGGAGAAGATACTGAGGCTATTTGTTTGAGTTTGGAGTTGGGGTTCAAGAACTATATAATAGGTTTTTGTGCATCGACCACTTCTGCGTGTCATTTTCATGCATACGATGGTCTAAGAAATTAAGCATGACAATATTATTTTTTAAATGTTAATTATGAGATAGAGAGGGTCAAAGCATCTACATATGAGATAGAGATGGTCAAAGCATCTTTTGAATAATTGTTTCAGTACATTACACCACTCTGGTTGAAGAAAGACAACTTTGTTTTATGCTTTATACTTTCTATCTCTGCTTCTACATAGATGTGTTTTACAATGTGTTTGGACAGAAGGACGCTTAATTCTCAACCGACACGTTTTTTTTAAAAAAAATCATTTGTACTGTTTTTTTTGTAAAAATTCATAAAATGCAAGGATTTCAAAGGAATTTTATATTTTGACCACTAGTAACATAGATGTGATTGTATTTTTCAGACGGGAAATAATATGTTAGTTGATCATCATCAAAACTGCTCATAGTGGTACCGGCCGAAGCACGAAACACATGGATCCAACGGTGAGAAAAACTTGACATGTGAACAAGAAAAAAAATCTAATCCTATAAATTTAATCTACTTTGATTAAAAATCCTAAAACGAGGTTAAGGGAATCGGCCTTGTAATTTGTTTTCTTCATTTTTCATTTATACATGTATGTTCATATTCAAAACAAACATCTAATGCTTCTCTTTGATTTATATCGGCTTGAAAACAAAGTAATTGTCAACATCGGGCGCTAGAAGATGAAAAGAGAAGTCATAACATGACGAAATGGAGGTGATTCGTCATTAATTGTAAAGTAGCAAATGGAAGCTAGAAGGATAAAAACTTGAGCAAAATTGATATCATGTTATATGTAATTGTCAATCAGCAAGAAGGATAAAAACCAGAGCAAGATTGATGTCATCAATTCATTAGCAAGATTGATGTCATCAATTCATTATGTAATTGTAAACCACCAAGTGGAAGGCTACTTGCAATAGAGCAAAAGCTCATAATTCATATCATATATTGTTCCAAAAGTACGTAAGATTCCATGCCATTATAATTATAAACTATTACCACTAATCTACTGTGGACAACCTAGTCTGAATCGCCATTACCATGCATCAAGTCATTTCTTCTTCCTCTTCTTCTTCGCTTTTGGTAGAGTCATACTCTCCTCATCTAACCACCTTATAAGCAGTAACCGCTCCGGTTACCCGACTAACCACCCAGTTAAACCGGTTAAAACTGAGGTCTGTCTATTAATCAAGTGACTGAAGTTTAGCAAAATTTCGGTCACTTTTCTCAATCTTTAGATGGAGATCTAACCACTCTCATAACACCCTCACTTTACTTGGTTGAGTCACTGTAAAGTTACCCTAAAACTGTGCTAAAATTGCACATCACTAAAATTGCACATCACTTGATACTGCAATTTTAGGCCTAATCTTATGAAATTTTAGGAGGCTGAGAGATAAGAAAATTTTAGGTAACTAAAAATTAGTAAAACAGTTAGAACTGTTAGCTACCCGGTTTTCCATAGTCGTAATCGGGGAGGCAACCTGTTACAAGTATTTGGCAAAGTAGGCTGGTTCTTAGAACCCTGGATTCCAACAACCGATGTATCTGGAGAGAGGCAAAGTTTGGCAAAGCAAATTTCAAATGTGCATGATCGGCTCCTTTCTGCACGTTGTACTACTTACATGAACTCCCTCATTTCAAACTCTCAGAGTGCCTTCATCAAAAGGAGGAGCATCCACGAAGTACGTGAGGGACCTAGCCCACAGATTCCACCGAACTAACACCGGCACTGCTCTTCAAGCTAGACATCACAAAGCTTTTGATTCAGTTTGACGAAATTATCTACTAGATCTCCTACAAAAAAAAGATTATCTACTAGAGACTAGATCACGAATCTGCTAACGACCGCTTCATCTAGGATTCTGCTCAATGGAATCCTGGGAGCTCCCATTAGACACGGCCGCAGACTCAAGTAGCAATTGTTAGAAATAATCTTGACTTCGAGTCTAAGACGCAGTAGAATTTGTCTCGTATGTAACTTAAGTTGAAGTTATGGCCAACTTGAAGTCCGAATACATATGCTAGTAGAAGAGTATTAGCTTATATCTTTACTATCTAATAAATTTGAGTTGGTGGTAGGTCCATTCTCTCCCACCTCTCCCCACAAAAAGCTACGCTGACATGTGGGTCTCACCCTTCTCACGAAAACCGTGCATCACTCTCCTCCATCCCGAATCCGTGCGCCTCTCTCCTCCCACCGAATCCCCACCGAGTCTTCCGCCCTCGCCTCCTCCCCACAAATTCTCCGCCGCTCCTCCCCGCTGATACTTCCGCCGCTCCGCCCTCGCCTCCTCCCCTCCCTCCTCCGTCGTTCTGGCCTCGCCTCCTCCTCTCCACCCCGCGCTGCCGCCACCTCCTCCGCCGCACCGGCCTAACCTCCTCCTCTCCACCCCGCGCCGCCGCCGCCTCCCCCTCCCCCCCCCCCCCCCGCTCCTCCGCTCCGCCGCCTCCTCCTCCCCCCGCTCCTCCGCTCCGCCCTCGCCTCCTCCTCCCCACCCCACCCCGCGCCGCCGCCGCCTCCTCCTCCCCCCACCATGCGCCGCTGCCTCCTCCTCCTCCCCCCACTCCTCCGCTCCTCCCTCGCCTCCTCCCCTCCCTCACGCAATCGCCGCACCCGCACGCACCTCCCTCCTCGCGCAACCGTTGCCCCCACCTCTTCCCGCAACCTCTCGCTCCCTCCCTAATCCTCCCTTCCGTTTTCCTCCCCTCGCTCCTCCCCCTAATCTGCACCGCTGCCGCCTCCCTTCTACCGCCGCTCCTCCCCTCCCGCTTCTCTGCCATCCCCGTCATCCATTCTAGGCAGTATGGGCGAGGCCTGGACCACATTGCCACCGCTCCTCTAAGTCTGCCCTACCCCGTTTCACCCCTATCTCCACCAGCGCCGCTCATCGCTCGCCTCGCCCGGCACCCGATCGTGGGCTATGAGATCACGCCATACGTGCTGTTGCGGCTGCCCAATGGCGTCGTCTCCACCGACGACGTGCCCAAGACCGCGCCCGCTGATGGCCACTTCATGCGATACAGATGGTGAGCAGCTGGTGATTGTGATTTTTTTTGTTGATTATGATATGCCATTGTGGAATGCTTTGGTTCTACTTGTGCACCTGTGGTAGTGAATTTTGACCAATCACGGGGCTTTCAAGTGTCAAGCAGAGCCTAAGTAGTTGCTAAACTCAGGGAAATGTGCTTTTCTTGCTTAATTCTTGCAATTCTTGCATATAGGAAAGTACAGCTGTATGAATTCAGAGCATTGAGTGCTCTAACAAGTCAGTTGTTTGTTTTTGGAAAATGAATGGATCCCCAAAGAATGTAAAATGCCAATGCTTGCTGTTGAGACATAAATATATTGTATGGTTGGAAACATAATTTGGTGTAGGACTCACAAATCATGTAATTTTGAACCTATTGTCAAATCACACCATGACACATCAAGCAGGCACACGGGCTAACACAGATTGCTAATAAGTGACTAATTTGTTGAACAATCTAATAAACCATCTGATTTTGGACATATTTGGGTTTTGGAAACTCAAAAGTTGAGGTTGGAACTAAGTTCCTGCACCAAAAAAATATTTTCACTAGCTATTCACACTAGAGCATTGATTTATCTATTTTTAATCTATTATCTCTTCATTTTAGTTACCGAGGTTTATGTCTCTTTACACTATAGCTGTCAAAGCTATTGGATTCTATTTCGTGGGCTTCTGTCTATTTCAATATTCAGATGTACTATTTGTACGTTATACGGAAGTTATATGTTTATTGGATGTTTAGGAATATGTGCTTTATCTGCAATAGGAATGATACAACAATGATCAAGGTATAGCTTATTCTTACTTTTTTATTGTGCTTCGTGCCTACATATTCTTTATTTAGAACCTCACAATTGATTTAGGGCATCATATTCTATTTTTCAATGGTAAGGACAAAAGGCAGTTTTTGGCATCGAGTTGCACTCGAGGGCATCTGGGACCTTCACAAATCCAATGCATACTTGTCACACACTGTACATGATTATGATGGAATTGGATGTTTGTTTGTGCCAGTGGGAATTAAGAAGCTGATCATGATGGACATGTCGGCCGACATGGTGAAGAATTGGCGAGAGTCGGAGAATGCTACCGGTGATGGGGTCGAGACGCACTTTGTCATTGGAGACAAAGAGTTCCTTCCAATCAAAGAAAGGTAAAGATCAATTGAAGTCATGTCTTCAGGATGTCTCTTATATAGTCATTTTGTTAGACAGGATGTCTTCAGGAACATAGTAATGCATACACACATTTTTCCTGTTAGTCTATATCACTCTGCAGTTTTCAATGTCTAATTTTGTTTGATTTCAAGTGGGTTCAGAGATTTACAAAATTTGTTATCTTTTCAGCGGAGGAAAAAGATTAAGCAGACTATCAGTCTTTAGTATATTGCTCTCAATGTTTTAGGATAGAAAATAAAAATATCTATGCCAGGTCAGTTGTTGCTGTGGATAGCAATGGTTGCTTTAGGTTTTGTTTTGCAGCCTCCTTCAGTGTTAAATCTCCATACATGATCCCTAAAGATCATAGTATATAATAGTTATTATGTTGATGAGGAGAAATCAATGTACTAGGCGATGAAACTGCCGATTTTATTTGCAGTTGCACCAAATAAAGGTGTGGATTTTCTCAAAAGATAAAAAATGTGGGTTTATTTTTATATATGATATAGTAATTGTTCACGTGCACTACTTCTGTTACCATTGTATGTGCTTTCATGAAGACTACATTACTTTGTATACCTTATTTCATTGCATTAGACTATTTACTCTGGTTGCACTGCGATTGTCAGTGGGGGATGAAAGGACTAATCACCAATACTTCTTCAAGAGTCCTGTGTTGGTGTTTTCATTTACCTCAATTATACATGTATTGCACCTTTTGAGTAAGGTGAAAGGCTCTAGATTGTATGTGAGCTATATTATAAAACTTGAATGGTTGATAACCTTATGTGAGCTATATTATAATACCTCTTTAGGATAATTCCTATATTACTATCATCATATCATTATTTCACATCACCCTCGTATCAGGAACTATGTCTCTCCATTTCCAACCCTAACACATCCTTTCACTTCTCATAAATTTATCTTAGTCCCCTTAAATTCATACCATATAACATGTTAACAATATAACGGTTACTTGGTCTAGACTTATCCACATATAGGGGAGATTTTCACCCACCTGGTAACGTACAAGGGACCGTACACTCTTGTTCTTAGGATATTACACCCCGTCTATGGTTATACAGTCGAGGATAGCGTTGCGCCTAACTATTCTCGTATAATCGGGCATGTAGGAGTAATCGCCAGTGTCATTGCCATAACTTGCTAAATAACAATTATCCCTGTTGACAAGATAATCGTTACTTGGCCTGGGGTCATCCACATATAGGGGAGATTTCCACCCACCTGATAACGTACGGGGGACCATACACTCTCGTTACTCAAGATATTACACTTCGTCTATGGTTATACTGTTAAAAAATGTGGGCAATATTTAATTCCAAATTTTACTAGGAGACAAATACAATAAACTAGTAATGCAAAACTTACTACTAACAGTAGGCTACTCATCATACTTTAGAATATACGCAAGAAAAGTATAGTAACAAAGTCGAACTAACACACGAATGACTTACTTTTGAGCCTAGTGAAGTAGTGTTGTGAGCGGTCGCGCAGATGTGCACTGCCCAGAAACTTTATTACCACCCTGTGTAGGTACTCTTTGCGGCAATGGTTCGGAGATAGCTGCTATCTCTCCTTCCAGGTGCGTGCTGAGAAGAAAGGTTGGCGAAGTTCAGACAGCACAGTACCAAAAGCACAAGATCGCAGAGAAGAAGAAAATGGAGGCAGTGAGATTCTCTCCCATACTCTGGACATATCCAAGCATATAAATAGACAGACTGATAACTGACATGATTAAAACAGCCATTTACCGACTGGTAACTGACACATTCAACCAGCCATTTATCCACTGGTAACTGTCTGTCATCAAAACCCCAATAAAACCTCAAATTCAAATGTTTGAATCTCATTCAAACATAGAGAGAGAGTGGTGCAGAGTTTAGCAAAAGTAAAGATGGACTTGGTTTGCCAAGTGACGCGCCACGTCACGTCACGGTCGCGGTCGCAAGTCATAAGTCATGCGATTTTCACGCGAAAATACGCGAATACACACGCGCGTGCGTGCGCGCGAGTGTGACTAGTCAGAACCATTCTCATACCATCTCTATCCATAATCAAGGAGTAATGATGACTCCACCTTATAAATTGGTCTTTCTCACCTTGCCTTAGCAATATGGTACTAAACAATGCATACTTTGCAATTAAGGAAATGGGCCTTGCTAATATGGGCCAATTTATAACATATACAGTCGATGACAATGTTGTGCCTGACTATTCTTGTATAATCAGATATGTGAGAGTAATCGTCAGTGCCATTGTCATAATTTGCTAAATAACAATTATCCCTGTTGACAAGATAACCATTACCTGGCCTGAGGTCATCCACATATAGAGGAAATTTTCACCCACCTGGTAACGTACGGAGGACCATATACCCTCGTTACTCAGGATATTACACTCCATCTACGGTTATACAGTCAAAGACAGCGTTGTGCCTGACTATTCTGGTATAACCGGGTATGTGAGAGTAATCGCAAGTGTCATTTCTATAACTTACTAAATAACAATTATCTTTCGTTACACTATTTATACAATCTCTATCTCCGATCTATATCAGTGTTTCCAGTAACTTAGGTTCTTTGCATTTAACTTGTGTCAATTACTTGCTTACATTACTTGCCCTTTACATATCTTACTTATATTACCCGTCTTTTACTCACCATGTTGCGATCGTTGTTGGGTACTTGCTGAGATTTTCAAATCTCACGTTTGCTCTTTTTCATTCTCAGGTAAAAGACCAGTAGAGTGATAGCAACATGTATGGGTGGGAGCACTCGAGTTTTCAGCACCATAGTTTGCCGCTATTTATGCCATTTTATTTATTCTTTATTTGATTAAAAGTGGACCGATCCTATATTTCAAACATTTTCTTTCAATTTTCACTGGCTTTCTAATAAAATACGTTTAAATTTTTAATTTTTTTATGATTTCTATTGTTGTTTTTATTATTGATTTTTTACTTTGACGATGATGTTTGATAGTATCTTACATTAGTATGTAGAATGCTACACATATAACATTTTGATCAACTTGTTCATGCGACACTACATATTTCTAACACAAGAGAGCTTTATTGGCAGATCGTACCCAGGATAACTTGTAAATTATTGGCAAATCAACAGCTCTACACATGAAGATGACAGCAAAACTGCACACAACCACTACCTCCGTAGAAGTTGCACCAGTGCTTTCGTCTCCTGGATGGCAGCTTCAGCTTTGATCGGAGACGTTAAGCTCCTCGGTTCTCACTGCTGTCGCACGATCAAATTCAAGGATGACAAGCTTGCGAATCCATTGTGCCTTCCTTGCACGCCAACGCCTCCGCTTCCTTCCAATGCGAATCCTCGGTATCAGGGCAGTCAAAAATTACTCGCCAAGAAGACAGTAACACCTGAAACCCATCACATCGTGCGCAATTACCCCTGTGCCGGCTACGCCAGATTGCTCAAAGTAGAGCACCATCAACATCAACTCTTACCCTCCTCACGAAAGAAAAAAAAATCAGCTGTTACCCAACCCACATCTTGAGCTAGACTCATGCACGTCAGAAGATTTTTACCCTGTCATCCAACGTGCCGGTATTATTTTCGAGCAAGTAATAACCAATTTCCATAAGGGAAACCATCACAAACCCTTACAAAGTTCTCGTTCCTCAAAAAGCAACGACCCCACAGGAATTTATCATCCATAAGAAAAATACTTCGTCGATTGTTTCATATTGAAATATAGGAGTGTCTAGACATCGTCCGGATGTTTCTCGTCAACTTACTCTTTTGGATGAATTGACTGCAGCATGAATCTCAAACTCGGTAATACAGAAAATTCCTCTAAAAAAAATAATCATCTTCCTCCCTTCTATTGTCACCCTAATATCCGATCCAACACGGGACACACCTGACCAACAAATAGTCAAATAGTGCTTATAACCTGTCTAAAATACAATCGCTTGTGTCATAATCATGCTGTCAAAACTCACTAAGATTGTTGGCCAAACACTTCAATCAGAAGCAACAGCTTCGATATGCAACAACGAAATTAACTAAATTATCTCTTCTATTAATTTCTGGTCGGCGAAGGAGCGATGGCACGCGGTGTTCAGTCTTCAGTTTCGCATTGGATCAAGTCAATTCTTGCAATCTTATTCTCACCTGCTTTGGGACCACGACGGCTATGACGAAAAGCGCCTAACAATTATCCAGCGACCACAACTATCGTCCAATTTAGAATGCGAGTTTGAATGCTTATTGCCTGCACGCCAAACAAATACTTCACCTAATCGCTTGCATTAAACTTTTGGACACCATGTGATCGTACACATCACTGTCTTGGTGTGGGTGTGACAGGATCACAGGATGCTGCAAAAATGTTCAGTTCTTTCCAGGCAACATACCAAAGAAGACTAGCACAAAATGGCGTGCTTGACCAAGTATGCATGCGTATTATAGCACGCCGCAACACGAGACATCTTATATAAACCAAGCATTTCATTGCCATTCTTGTATCTTTGCAGCTGCTGGTATACTGCATTAGGCTCGACACATCGACTGTACAAATGGCGCCACTCCCTGTGCTTCTCCTGTTCGTCTGTGCAACGCTAGCCACCAATGCCGCCGGCGTCCGCGTCGGGCTGACGCGCATCCACTCCGACGCC
Organism: Dendrocalamus latiflorus; assembly: GCA_017311315.1. Lineage (NCBI taxonomy): Eukaryota > Viridiplantae > Streptophyta > Magnoliopsida > Poales > Poaceae > Dendrocalamus > Dendrocalamus latiflorus. The sequence continues at coordinate 23,197,107 of CM029644.1, read as the reverse complement.
GACGTCACCGCGTCCGAGTTCGTGCGCGACGCCCTGCGGCGTGACATGCACCGGCACGCCCGGTTCGGCCGGGAGCTCGCGTCGTCGGACGGCACGGTGTCCGCGCCCACCCGGAAGGACCTGCCCAACGGCGGGGAGTACATCATGACGCTGGCCATCGGCACGCCGCCGCTGGCGTACCCGGCCATCGCCGACACGGGCAGTGACCTCATCTGGACGCAGTGCGCACCCTGTGGCAAGCAGTGCTTCAAGCAGCCCGGGCGGTTGTACAACCCGTCGAGCTCGCCGACGTTCGGCGTGCTCCCGTGCAACAGCCCGCTGAGCATGTGCGCGGCGCTGGCCGGGGCGAGCCCGCAGCCGAGGTGCTCGTGCATGTACAATCAGACGTACGGCACCGGGTGGACGGCGGGCGTCCAGGGCGTGGAGACGTTCACGTTCGGCTCGACGCCGGCCGACCAGGTCCGAGTTCCTGGCATCACCTTCGGTTGCAGCAATGCGAGCAGCGATGACTGGAACGGCTCTGCCGGGCTCGTCGGGCTAGGCAGGGGCAGCCTGTCGCTCGTCTCGCAGCTCGGCGCCGGCAAGTTCTCGTACTGCCTCACGCCATTCCAGGACACCAACAGCACGAGCACGCTCCTCCTCGGGCCGTCCGCGGCGCTGAACGGCACGGGCGTCAGGTCGACGCCGTTCGTCGCCAGCCCGTCGAAGGCGCCGATGAGCACGTACTACTACCTAAACCTGACGGGCATATCGGTCGGCACGACGGCGCTGTCCATCCCTCCCAACGCATTCTCCCTGAGGACCGACGGCACCGGTGGGCTCATCATCGACTCCGGCACGACGATCACGATGCTGGTCGACGCGGCCTACCAACGAGTCCGGGCCGCGGTTCAGTCCCTGGTGACGCTGCCACTGATCGACGGGTCGGACGCCACAGGGCTCGACCTGTGCTTCGCGCTGCCGTCCCGGACGTCGGCGCCGCCGGCCATGCCGAGCATGACGTTCCACTTCGACGGCGCGGACATGGTTCTGCCGGTGGACAACTACATGATCCTGGACTCCGGCGTGTGGTGCCTGGCGATGCGGAACCAGACCGACGGCGCGCTGAGCATGCTAGGCAACTATCAGCAGCAGAATGTGCACATACTCTACGACGTTCAGAAGGGGGTGCTGTCGTTTGCTCCAGCCAAGTGCAGCACGCTCTGACCAGAAATGTACAGATATATGTGTACGTGCATGTCTGGCTTCTTCGGTGCTGGTGCATTACTGATTAGTTTTGTGTAGCTTTTGTTTCATTTTTTGACGTGTTGAACTGTCGATCCACGGGGTATTTGGGACATACGGGGATTATACGCTGGAGTGGAAGCACTTGTAAAAACCGAAATCATATACAGAATTGGTGTGTTGCCTTTTTATTTCCATCAAGGTGTTCAATTTCAGGAACAGAAAAATCAAAAGGGCCTTTTAGAGGATTGCGAGTGGTGCATCATGTAGCAGTGTAGTGCTGAAGCATCCTGCGGCGCATAGTCCGGCGGGTCCTCGCCGGCCGTACTGTGTAGCAGCACGTACGCCATCGTCCGCCCGACGCGGCGTTTCCAGGGAGCCCATTTCAGTGGCGGTGCTGTAGCGCTGCGCTGTGTAGGGCGGCCGAAACAGAGCCTCATCCGCGGACGATGGCGGGTAACAACGGCGGTGCCGGCGAGAACGTTTCCTCACACTTCAAAATACGAGCTCTATGGCCTGGCCAAGAAAAAAATTTTATTGTGTAACGGTTAGACAGCTTGGTTTATGACATGTGGCATAAATCACTGTAGTAAGTACTATAGCAACAGAAAAACACACTGAAATCTACTAAAAAATTGATACAATATTTACATGCCATATGTCACCACCTAGTTGGCTCGTTACATAACCACAGCTATGTAACCGTTATATAATAAAACTTTTCCACGCCAAGATACTACCTAGTGGTTGTCGGCCTGCATTTCTGAACCAATATCAAGTTTTGGATAGGTATGTCCTGAAGGACACAACCCAATTCCCACTGTATATTGCACTAACAGACGCCATTTACGTCGTTCGTTTCAGAAGACAAAAACCTCATATTAGGCCCTGTTTGGATCTCTTGGACTAACAACTAGTTGCTAAACTTTAGCCCTTGAGGATCTAAACAGGAGGGCTAATGAGTGGGCTAAAGTTTAGCCAAAGCCCCAACTAGTTGTTAGCCAACTAGTTGGCCAAACCCAGCTAATGAGGACTAAAGTTTTGGGTTCTTAGACACAAAGACGTGTTTATCCATGCATGTTGGCCTCTCACCTCCCATTTCATGGCTGACGTACGAAACGAGGAGAGGTGGTATGGTCTTTTTGAAACTTTAGTCATATCCATTAGTACAGGATCCAAACAGGACCTTTAGTGGCTAAAGTTTAGCCAACTAAAGTTTAGTCCAAAACTTTAAACAACTAAACTTTAGACCATGGGATCCAAACAGGGCCTTAGCGGCAACAAATACATCTAGACTGGAGTAACTTGATTAAGATACAACAAAGCATCCTTTATAAATTATTACAATCATTTCTGTACTCATAGGGAGAATCATTGAAGGTCTTCCAGAGCACATAATAATTGACACATCATTATTTGCCATTGTGATCACACACTTACACTCCTAGTGTTTTAAATTTACTAGGGTTTGGAAAAAAAACCCTGTATCCTTCAGGATGTTATGTGTGGGACCAGTGCCTACCAGACACAGGTCTCACTCATTCTCAACGAGTGTAGTTGTGTATCATGGATACCCCAAAGAACAGCAAAATATTCAAATTAATGATTGAAAAAAAAGTTGTTCAAAATATAACTCAACAATTCCACAAACAGGGCACGGAATATATGTAGTTCAACAAGCAAACAAGAAATCGATACACACACATACGGGCACGCTAACGAGCGCCTACACGTTCTGTGCATGTCAGTTTTGCACCGAAAAATTATTATCTGTTGTAAGGAAAGTACTAAAAAAGCACTTGTAAGACTAAAAAGAAGGTGATAGAACACATGCACTCACAAGTCGCAAGCTTTTGTCGATGCAGATTGCAGTGGCGGACCCACCAGTGGGGCTGGCACCCCCTACCGTTGGTCTGCTGTGGCTACCCGGCGATGATGAGTGGGTACCGGATGCACGCCCGCCGCTCTACAACACCAGGTACAGGGAAGGAGGCAAGCTCGCTCACATCAATTGAAGAAGCTGGTGCTTCGTCACACGGTGAGCCCACGCATGAACTCCCACTCATCATCCTCCTCCTTAGCGTTCGACAGTTGATCCCTTCGAGTTACTGCTCTCCCTGCTGGCCATCACCACTGCCTTGGGGTCGAACGCAAGGTACGGCATTGCACCAAACACTCTAGCGAGGGTTGCGGCCATGGTGCCATTGGTCCTCTGCTTGAGGACCTCGAACATGACCTCAGGCTCATGCTGCATCGTGCGGAGCACGTCAGCGCAAGATGGGCCAAGTGTCACACATGTCACAGCGAAGCAGTGGGGGGCCGTCGCTCTGCAACACGCGCACCACGCTAGGCCCACCGAACAGGTTGTGCAAGCCATCGAGGGCTTCTTGGTAGGTGCCCCCAAGGAACATGCCCAGGAAGTACCCACGGGGTGCCGTGGCTGGGGAGCTCGTGCAGAGGCAGACTGTGCCTCCCATCGATGAACTGGTTAACCTAGCCGGCCTGATCGACATGTTCAACGAGATCCTGCTTCAGACCATCGCAAGCTGATGAGCAAGTCCCATTAGTCCCCTCTAAATTTTGATCTAGATCCGCCACTGGCAAATTGCAAGTATGTTACGCATGCCTTTCAAAAGAAGTAGATGCAACGACACAATGTCTCATCAAAGAGGATGTCGATCCGACGGAGGAAGCAATATGTGGAGAGAATGATTGCATCAATCGATTTCTCTTTACAGGGCATACACAAGTCTTTATATAGACACACCATAAATAGGTTATGTTGTTTTAGGTTTTATCTTCTACTTTTGATTTTTTTCGAAAGTAAAAAAACAAATATTAAAACAAGTAGTCTTTTAAAGCGAATTCTCTAATTGAATTTCCGAGCTTAAAAATGTGTGAATCATCCATGTAAGTCTCCGTCATCCACGGTTGTGTTGAAAAAGACAAAAAACTATCGGCCCGAAAAAAAAGAACACCAGTATAGGGACAATGCGGTAATTAATGTCCACGGTTAGAATCCGTTTACAACATTTGCTATTTTCCAGGGAATAATCCCATAGGAACCGAATTTTTTCTATTTTAGCCCTTTTTTAAAAAAATATTCACATTTAGACCCCTGGTAGTTTTAATTCCGATTTTGGACCCAGAGCTCGGCGCCGAGGTAACACGTCTCGGCGCCGTAGACCACGGCGCCGAGGTGCCAGCCCCGCGCCAGTGTGGCGGCCGACGTGGCAGGAAGCTCGGCGCCGTGGCTCGTGGCACCGAGTTCAGCGCCGTGGCTCGTGGCGCCGAGCTCGGCGCCGTGGATCTTGACGCCGAGCACCTGGCTTTTCCTGGGACACGGCCGCCTCTTTCGTTCGAAAGAGTTCGTTCGCTTACCCTAAAGCCAGCCTCCCAGCGGCCGCCCCGTGGTCCTCCTCGCCCCGGCCGCCCGCCTCGCCTCCCCGCCCGCGCGCCTCCCCGCCGCGGCCGCCCGCCTCCTAGCCGCCGCCCCGTTGTCCTTCCCGCCGCGGCCGCCCGCCTCCCCGCCCGCCCGCGTCCCCGCCCGCCCGTCTCTCAGCCGCCGCCCCGTTGTCCTCCCCGCCCCGGCCGCCCGCCTCCCCTCCCCGCCCGCGCGCCTCCCCGCCGCGGCCGCCAGCGTCCCCGCCCGCCCGCCTCCCCGCCGCGGTCCCGTGGTGCCGCCGCCTCCCCTCCCCGTCGGCGGCAGAGCCCCCACCGCCTCCCCGGCCGCCGGCTCTACGGCGAGGTACCGTCTGTGGCTCGTCGCCGAGGGCCACGTGGAGGCGGCCGACCCCGGCTTCCACGCTCGGGAGCCTTCGGTTACGCTGCCCAGCCGCCCGGATCCACCGCTATCGCCTCCCTCTTCTTCTCCGGCGTTCCTGATTGCTGAAGCATTCCCCAATGTAAGTCACCTTGCCACGCCTCTTGTTTCGTGTTAATCACTTAGATTATATTAGCCGAATCGAAGAATTTGAAACCTAGATAATATGTGGCTGTGGGACTTAATTGGGTTAGTGCTTGGCCGTGTGATAACATGGAATACTCATATAATCACGACATGAGGAGCGTGGCCGTGTGCTAATTATGAACTGAGGACATTTCCCACAGGCACTGTTTACTGATTTCTATGTGCCACGCTCTTAGTTAATACTAACAATTATTAGTCAGCTTAATTGACTGCATGCCGACTCAAAAAGTCAATAGTCAATGCTATCGTTGATCATATGTGGTTGTGGGACTTAATTGGGATAGAGCATGGTTTAGCTTTCTGCTTTAGGTAGATGATATGTGGCTGTGGGACTTAAATCATTTCTGCTTTAGCTTTATTTTTAAGCTTCGTGATGCATATTTGCAAGGTATTAAGTTCCGTTATCTGTATGAACTAGATGGACAACCTAGTCAACCTATATCATGGAGGCAGTGTGACAAGTGATGATTATGGAAATATTCGATTTGTTGAAATGCAAAGGGTGCCTCTGATATTCAGTGATCGGCCGTCGTTTAGTGAGTTGGTTGCTAGGGCTCGGGAGGAGCTACATTGTCATGCAAACGAGGAGAGCATCATAGTTGAGGGGTTACTTCACTTCGGTTCGAAAGACACAGTGACTTGGCAATAACCGTGAGGGGTGGGATCAATGGACACCTTCCGCACAACAAGGTCCAACCATTTTAACTCATTCCTCAAAACCAATTTGACATATTTGTCCCACTCATCCTCACAACCAATTAAGATCAACCGCCTGAGAATTGTGTCTTTCGAACCGAAGTGAAGTAACCCCTCAACTATGATGCTCTCCTCGTTTGCATGACAATGTAGCTCCTCCCGAGCCCTAGCAAGCAACTCACTAAACGACGGCCGATCACTGAATATCAGAGGCACCCTTTGCATTTCAACAAATCGAATATTTCCATAATCATCACTTGTCACACTGCCTCCATGATATAGGTTGACTAGGTTGTCCATCTAGTTCATACAGATAACGGAACTTAATACCTTGCAAATATGCATCACGAAGCTTAAAAATAAAGCTAAAGCAGAAACGATTTAAGTCCCACAGCCACATATCATCTACCTAAAGCAGAAAGCTAAACCATGCTCTATCCCAATTAAGTCCCACAGCCACATATGATCAACGATAGCATTGACTATTGACTTTTTGAGTCGGCATGCAGTCAATTAAGCTGACTAATAATTGTTAGTATTAACTAAGAGCGTGGCACATAGAAATCAGTAAACAGTGCCTGTGGGAAATGTCCTCAGTTCATAATTAGCACACGGCCACGCTCCTCATGTCGTGATTATATGAGTATTCCATGTTATCACACGGCCAAGCACTAACCCAATTAAGTCCCACAGCCACATATTATCTAGGTTTCAAATTCTTCGATTCGGCCAATATAATCTAAGTGATTAACACGAAACAAGAGGCGTGGCAAGGTGACTTACATTGGGGAATGCTTCAGCAATCAGGAACGCTGGAGAAGAAGAGGGAGGCGACAGCGGTGGATCCGGGCGGCTGGGCAGCGTAACCGAAGGCTCCCGAGCGCAGAAGCCGGGGTCGGCCGCCTCCACGTGGCCCTCGGCGACGAGCCACAGACGGTACCTCGCCGCAGAGCCGGCGGCCGGGGAGGCGGTGGGGGCTCTGCCGCCGGCGGGGAGGGGAGGCGGCGGCACCACGGGACCGCGGCGGGGAGGTGGGCGAGCGGGGACGCGGGCGGCCGCGGCGGGGAGGACAACGGGGCGACGGCTGGGAGACGGGCGGGCGGGGACGCGGGCGGCCGCGGCGGGGAGGACAACGGGGCGGCGGCTGGGAGGCGGGCGGGCGGGGAAGCGGGCGGCCGCGGCGGGGAGGCGCGCGGGCGGGGAGGCGAGGCGGGCGGCCGGGGCAGGGAGGACCACGGGGCGACCGCTGGGAGGCTGGCTTTAGGGTAAGCGAACGAACTCTTTCGAACGAAAGAGGCGGCCGTGTCCCAGGAAAAGGCCAGGTGCTCGGCGCCAAGATCCACGGCGCCGAGCTCGGCGCCACGAGCCACGGCGCCGAGCTTCCTGCCACGTCGGCCGCCACGCTGGCACGGGGCTGGCACCTCGGCGCCGTGGTCTACGGCGCCGAGACGTGTTACCTCGGCGCCGTGACCCACGGCGCCGAGCTCTGGGTCCAAAATCGGAATTGAAACTACCAGGGGTCTAAATGTGAATATTTTTCAGAAAAAGGGCTAAAATATAAAAAATTCGGCCATAGGAACGGGTCCAATGCATGTAATCCAAAACTTCTGATTCAAACTTCCAACTCGAAATTTCGTTGTTTCAACTCGAACTTTCAGGCTTTGAACTCCAACATGTTAAAACTTTCCACCAAATGCTAAACTTCCAGCTTGTAATCCGAACTTTAAGCTCACCGGCGTCGTCGCGGCGGGTGGCAGCCGGGATCCTTGGATCTGGTGGTTCCCCAACTCCTTGGCTTGCCCCCTCCCCTGCTGGTGGCGGCGGCGGTTCTAGGCGAGTCCATCGGCCGCCATGAAGGAGAAAAGGGGAGCGGGCGGGAGGGAGGAGGCGGAGAGCCGGAGCGGAAGGCGACGTCCCCCTGCTGGCGGCGGCCAGGACTGCAGGGCGCGCAGTTGACAAAGAAGCAGGAGAAAGGAGGGAGCGGGAGTGGGCCGTTCGTGTGTTGGCCTTCGAACGTGCGGCGACGAGCGCGAGCTCCCGGCCGAACAGACCGAGCCGAGCGCATGTGCCGCAGTGCCGGTTCGGCTCACGAAGGTTGGAGACCGGGCCGAGCCCCATACTGCTCCGGCCGTTTGCTTGGCATCATGCAAGTTTCTATCGGGCGACACGAACAAGATACTATATATATACTAGACAGAGACCAACGTTGTATCGACGTGCGATGCACTTCGCAGCCACCATTCAACGATTCGAAATACTTAAATCGTCATGTATCATTCTGAAACAAGAACAAGCTAGGATCAAACCCCATGGCCCATGCATGCATGTCGTGAAACTTTCGTCCTCTCTCTTTAGGACTCTAATGGCTTCCGAGCTGTCACTTCTCCTCTGCTTGCTCTTCTTGTTGCCGTCGTTTGCCATTTCCACCGCTTTGAGCCGTGGCATCCGTCTTGAGCTAACTCATGCCGACGCCCGCGGCAACCTCGCGGGAGCCGAGCGCATCCGCCGCGCAGCCGACCGGAGTCACCGCCGCGTGAACGGCCTCCTCGGCACGGTCACGTCGTCCTCCCCAGCAACGCTGCGGAGCGACAGTACTGCCACGGCGGCCGTGCACGCGAGCACGGCGACGTACCTCGTCGACCTCGCCATCGGCACGCCGCCGCTCCCGCTAACCGCCGTGCTCGACACGGGCAGCGACCTCATCTGGACGCAGTGCGACGCGCCGTGCCGGAGGTGCTTCCCGCAGCCGGCGCCGCTGTACGCGCCGGCCAGGTCCGCGACCTACGCCAACGTGTCGTGCCGGTCCCAGCTGTGCGAGGCGCTCCCGGACCCGAGGTCCCACTGCTCGGCGCCGGATCCGGGCTGCGCGTACTACTACTCCTACGGCGACGGCAGCTCCACCGACGGCGTCCTCGCCACCGAGGCGTTCACGTTCGGTTCGGGCACCACCGTGCACGGCGTCGCCTTCGGGTGCGGCACGGAGAACCTCGGCGGCACGGACAATTCCTCCGGGCTGGTCGGGATGGGGAGGGGCCCGCTGTCGCTGGTGTCGCAGCAGGGCGTCACCAGGTTCTCCTACTGCTTCACGCCCTTCAACGACACGACGGCGAGCCCCCTCTTCCTGGGCTCGTCAGCGAGCCTGTCGGCCACCGCCAAGTCCACGCCGTTCGCCCCAAACCCGACCGGCGCGCGTAGGAGCTCCTACTACTACCTCTCCCTGGAAGGGATCACCGTCGGCGACACCCTGCTGCCGATCGACCCGGCCGTGTTCCAGCTGACAACAATGGGCGGCGGCGGGCTCATCATCGACTCCGGCTCGACGTTCACCGCGCTGGAGGAGCGCGCGTTCGTGGTGCTGGCGCGCGCGGTCGCGGCCCGCATGGGGCTGCCGCTGGCCAACGGCGCGCACCTCGGTCTCAGCCTCTGCTTCGCGGCAGCCGCACCGGAGGCCGTGGACGTGCCGCGGCTGGTGTTCCACTTCGACGGCGCCGACATGGAGCTGCCGAGGGGGAGCTACGTGGTGGAAGACCGAAGCGCGGGGGTGGTATGCCTCGGGATGGTGAGCGCGCGGGGGATGTCGGTGCTCGGCAGCATGCAGCAGCAGAACATGCACATCCTGTACGACCTCGAGAGGGGAGTCCTGTCCTTCGAGCCTGCGAAGTGCGGCGAGCTTTAGGAGTACTGATCGTACGATGCAGCCTAGTTGCTCTTGTATGTGGATGAATACGGTTTTTTCATAGCTGACTGATTTTTTTTATTTTTTAGTTATCTAAAATTACACTTTCAATTATTTAAAATTGCAATATACTAAATTCTTCCATTTAAAATTACATTTTCAGTCACTTAAGGTTACAGTATAAAAAATGACTGAAGATAAAGGGAAAAAACTGTCGTTCATGTAATAATCACCCCCGATGTATAATTTTATGTTGCAGCTGATAACTCTTATTGTTTTTTCTGCGACGAAAGCTGGTGACTCTGTCTCTATTTAACGTTGGATCACCTGCCTGTTGCAGCGCGCTGTGAACAAACTCGAGTAACAAAACAAATTCACAAAAATTCCTTTTGAGGTGAGGAAATTCACAAAATTCATCTAAAAAGAAATCACAAACTCGATCCTATAATACTTAAGCACTTAAGACAAGAGAGAACATGCTAAGAGCCTAAACCCATATTCCACGTATGCTCAGAATACATGTATCTCACCTTCTTCACCACTTGGGAATCCTTCACCTTCAGCCGATCTCTAGGGGATTATAACTTGTTTGGGGATCAATTAATCCTATGTCTTCCAAAGCTCTAAGTCTCTTTGATCCCAATTCGTATATGGGCCACTTAGAGATGACCTCAGACATCTTCACTGATTTGGGCTTGAATTAGAAAAAATTGAGGAAAAGAACTAGGACTACAGTCGTCGGGATAGAGGAAATAAGAAAACTCAAGAGAATACAAAGGGCTTCTAGGAAATGTGGATAATACGAGCCTCAATTTGATTTATAGGGACTCTCCCATACCCAAGTTGGAAGTTATGAGAATTGTGCCTAATAGGTACAAACCTTTTGGTTCTATTTTTCTTCCCATTGGCTTTTCAACTTTAAGTGGGAAGACTTCTTTACTTTTCTTGACTAATATAAAGTAATCTCCCGACTAGAATATACATCCCGACTAGTGTTCCAGTCAAAGAATCCTAAGTCATAATTTCACATGAAGTTCGGGTGCTAACTAATGAGGATTAAATAATTCATTAAAGAGTTACTTTAATATGTAATCAAAACCATTAAACCAGTGTTGTAATAGCTTATGCTATAACAAATCCCGAGTACCTCCTGGTCAGAGAATCATTGTTCATCTACCTAGCCAGCTACTAGAAGCTTTATTATCTGACATTTGGGGCTCCCCTAAGGCAATGTCATGTGCGGTTAAGGTGCAAATCATGTGCGCTCCCACTCCCACAACCGTCCCACAATTAACTCAGTGTCTCTGGCAACAACTGCCCTGTGATTGTTTTCTGAGGCTCTCCCTCACTAACAACAACCGATTGACGGTTATTATCAGGCCTCTCTCACCGCCATCAATCGCTTACATGTGCGGATAGAAGGAATCAACAAGGTGCATGTTCCTGCAAATAACTGACGTCCCTTCGGCGCTATTTAAGCCTTACTCGGAAGAGGGAGAAAAGAGAGAACAAGGGCAAGACCATTCCACATTAGGGCACATAGTATTTTCCCTGTAATCATTCTTCTATACCAAATTGTAATCTCTATATAGCAATAAAGACTAATTTTCCTTTTTCATCCTTTTGTGAGGCTTCAATTTTCTCTACTATTCTTAAGGTCGACGATCTAATCGTCGACAATTTCCTAACTTTTTTTCTTTAAAGATTTCTATCTTGAGTACTGGACCATTTGTATAGTTGTATGTTAATTAGTATGTTGATTGGCTATTAGAAAGCTGCATAGGGTATATAGGGATGCTATGGTACGTGCAACTTTTAAGGGGTACAAAAAATGTTCTTAGACCTTTTCCTCCCCAACGTTTTACCTGTAAGATAATTATTGGATGGTGGGAAATTAGATGTATGCAAAGTGCACAAATTACATACCTAGTAATATAGCCACTCTCAATAAATAAATTTTAAAAGTTTCTTACAAACATACTGCATTAAATGAGTGGTCCATATGTGATCTTCAAATAATGATGGAGCATTTAATAAAATGAAAACTGGTCCAGAGTAGCTAGCCATTCCACCTTTTTATAAATTACGGCCCATAAACACACACTACTGGTATTGTTAGCCCATATAGAATCTAAAGAAGGCTCGTAATCGCTGGGCGAATCCCAGTACATCTTGCAGTTCTTCTTCTTCTTCTTCTTCTTCTTCTTGTTCTTGTTTTTTTTTTTTTTTTTGCCTCGGACTGACTTGAGTCTCGACGTGTGAACAACATCAAAATGACTCTGAGGTAATCTAAAAAAAAGATGACGCTGAGGTGAATCTCAAAGAAAAAGAGATGATACTGAAGCGAAGTTTTTTCTTATTTTTCTTGTCTTGTTCTGTTATTTACTTCTTCGGCGGGGATCCCCGGCCTTTAGTAGAACCATGTGTGCCTTATTACTTTTTTACCATTGGATCAAGCTTGAAACCACCAAATCTAACTACAACAAGGGTTATTTAGATCATCAAGTACGTACACAGGGATAGGTCCTCGAAAAACATACATTAGGGAATAGGGGTAGCGCGCATGAGGAGGGAATAAGTGCAGCACTGGCTCGATCACTGCAGCTAGCTAGGTAGTCATAAGTAGTTTACAATATTCGATCACACTCATGTTTGTTTGCACACGTATGATAGAGAGTACACTTTCCACACATCCATATGAAAATTATTAATACGCTTACACAAATCCAGATTCAAAATAACAAACAAGAAGCCAAGCATGAAGAAACCAACATGCACTATGCATGCATGTGCAACACATTCCCACATGGTCGAGTCACGACCTATCGCTCCATTTATCATTCTAAATTCTCAAACCTTGCTGCAGTCTGCTGCCTGCATCGAGAGAACAGAGTTCTTGAGGTCATACAGCAGGTGGAAGTCCATCTGCATGTAGTTCCCGACGAGCGAGACGGTCTCCGATCTGCCGATCATCAAGCACAGCAGAGTACCGCGCTGGTCCGCGAAGCGGAGGTAGTTCTGTGACTGCAAGTACATGTCCAGCCCCTCGAAGTGCATCGTCATCGACGGCACGGCCGCCAGCTGCTGCTGGCTTGTGTCAACCAGGAAGCAAACGTCCAGGCCCAACCCAAACTGGCTGCCGTTGACCGCCTTGTACGTCGGCGGCATTTGCTCCAAGAACGCCCGTAAGACGAGGGAGTAGGCCGGCTCGACCAGCATGGTGGCCGGCGCGCCGGAGTCGAAGGCGACGCCGCCGAGCCCAGTCTGGGGGTCAAGTGCGAACGCACCTTCGGGAATAGGGAGAAGGCTTCCACCTACGGAGATGCCGAGTAGGTTGACGTAGTAAAGGACGTCGTAGAGGAGAGGGGTGGAGGCGATACCACTTCCGGTCAAGGTGGCCGCGGAGCCAAACAGGATAGGGCTGGCCGCTTGAAGGTTCGACGAGAGGCAGTAGGAGAAACGCTCCGAGCCGAGCTGGCCCACGAGGGACAAGGCACTTCTCCCGAGCCCAACTAGACCACTGTACCTGATGGAAATGGTTAATTAAGCGGTTAATTAATGCAAATTAGCACCTCTCCTTGAAATGTACTACTTGCATATCATCATCATCATCAGTATATTAAAACCGGAGAACTCCGGCCTCATCTGCGCTGCGTCATCTTTCTTACAAAAAGACCTCCGACATTTTCCGAAATAACGTAGAGGTCCTCAGTTCTTGTAAAAAGACCCTGCTACATTTTCTTTTTCCGAAAACACCCCTCCACTTCACCGAAATTGCGTATCCTTTACAGGATAGCACCCTGTGGTTTTCAAAAAATACATACTGGTCCTCATTTAGTTACGTACACTCCTTGCCGGTCCTCCTTTTTGTGGAAAAGACCTTCAATTTTTCTAAAATTATGCATGTGCATTCAATTTTTTTTAGAAAAACCTTCTTACGAATTATCGTCTCTTTTACTTTAGTTCACACAGTAGCTAGCGCGACGTGCCGCCACGCTTACACCGCTAGTATTTCCAAGCTACCACCCACTACGTACGTATACATAGACCCTGTTTGGTACAGCTTCACCAACAGCTTCATGAGCTGTTGTGAACTGTTTTTTGCCAAACACCCTTTTTACAAACAGCTTCATGGATGAAGCTCCTTAAATCATGCTCTCACAAGGGAATGGGGTGGGGTGAAGCTGAAAATAGTAGCTTTTCACAGCTCTCTCCCTCAGGCTCGCAGTTCTAGGAACCCACTGCCCTTGTAGTTGACAGAAATTACAGCACTTTGCCACTAGGTCCCCACGCCTGTTTCCTCTCCTCCCGTCCGCACTTCTCTACCGTTCGCACTGATTTTAATTTTTTAATTTTAATTTTTTAATTCATACTCATTCAAATATATTATTTTTTAATTCATATGACCATATACAAACATATAACTCCAAATGTTAGAACAAGTCAGGTAGACAGGGGCATCTTGGACAATTGCCCTCTCTCAGCCATGTATGAAGCTGTTGGTGAATCTGTTTTGCCAAATAGTTTTCCAAAACAGATTTAGCTTCACCGGTGAAGCTGCTCGTGAAGCTGAAACAAAAAAAACAGCTTCACTAGTGAAGCTGAGCTGTGCCAAACGGGGCCATAGTCCGCTACTAACCACCGCAATCAATTCGTACCTGCTAGGTTGAGATTTATGTGTAATACTGTTTGAGAGAGTGTGTGTATATATATAGAGAGTACTAGGTAGCAATCCCTATTTATGTGTATATATTTATCAATACCCATATAATATATAGAATAGAACCAGCAAGCGCGTGCTGGAGTACGTACCCGCCGAAATTGCTGCCGTAGATCGTGTCGCTGCAGCCGAAAGCGACGCCCTGCACGGCATCGTTGCCGAACGTGAAGGTCTCGGTACCGAGTACGCCCTGGGTGTAGTGGTAGTCCGCATCGGTCACGCCGTACGCGTACCGGTATCCGCACTCGGCAGCGGTGCACTTGACGCGAAACGTCTCCGGCAAAGCCTGGCAGAACTGGCTCGCGCACGGCAGCGGGGAGAAGCTCTCGGATTTTGTCCGGTCGTACAGCCGCACCGGCGGGGTTTCGCAGCCGTTGCAGGGGCTGCACAACACCCAGCTGAGGTCGCTGCCGGTGTCGACCTCGGCCTGGACGGTGACCGGCGGCGTGCCGATAGCCAGCTCTATTACGTAGTCCAGGTCAACCCTAGCGAGTCGGGTACCGGTGAACGCCGACAGCCGCCGCCGGGAGCGCTCGGCTGCGAGGGAAAGGTCGAGGGTCGCGTTCTTACGGAGTAGGGAACCTCGGAAACCGTCAGGTTGGGTGTGGACCAGCAGGGGAGCTACTAGGAGAAAGGCGGACAAGAGAAAGCCTACTACGCCTGCCATTAAGGTAAGAGAGTGTCACACACTAGTACTTGGGTTTGGTGTTGTGTTCTTCTGTTTGTTTGAATTCTTTGGTATTTATAAGTAGGAGGGAACATGAAATCACCGAACAATACATACGACATTACTTAATTCAAGTCAACGTAGGAACGGAATAAAATTGATATATGTGGACCAATCATCCCTTGCAAACACAGAAATTTCCATTAGCGTTGACACTAATTGGAAAACTAATTATGTTGTAATCTTGATTGGTACGGATAACATTTTCATTACAGAAACTTTAGCAGTTTCCAGCGATAACCATGGGTTGGAAAACCATACATGCATGGAGTATGCGAAAGGAATATGGAGACGATCAACTGAAACGCATTGCTCTCAATTGCAAACTATTTGAGACAATATTTATATATTATCTCTTCTCTACTAAAAGATCGTGGCTAACTAGTAGGAGCAGCACGATCGGATTCAGGCCGACCGGCGTGGGCGGCACGATCGTGGACTCCGGCACGACGTTCACGTAACTCGCAGAAGCCGGCTACGCGGTGGCGCAGCAGGTGTTCCGATTTCGACCTGTGCTTCGCGGCCGGCGAAAACATTGACGTGCCCGTGCCGAGGCTGGTGCTGCGTTTTGAGTCCGGCGCTGAGTACGTCGTGCCGCGGCAGAGCTACTTCAACGTCGTGGATTTTAGATTTTCTGGTATTCGCTAGTACACATTAATTCTACATACCTTGGCCTTCCACCGGGATTGACAAAACCAAAGATTGAGGATTTCTTCACTTTGGTGCAAAGAATAGAAAGACGATTGGCTATCATTCTTATGGAGGGCGTCTCACTTACTTGAATGCATCTCTCTCCTATTTAACCACATTTTTTATGTGCAGTTTTAAATTGCCCAAAGGAGTCATTGAGCAAATAGCCAAGTACAGAAGACAATGCATCTCTCTCCCATTTACCCACAGTTTTTATGTGCAGTTTTAAATTGCCCAAAGGAGTCATTGAGCAAATAGCCAATTACAGAAGACATTGTCTCTGGAGAGAATCACGGGCCAGCATTAGTTGCTTGGAAGAATGTTTGTAAACCTAAAAGTCAAGGGGATCTAGGGTGTTGAATATTGCAGTCCAGAATAATGCTCTCCTTTTGAAGAATCTTCATAAATTCTTCAATCATATCGATCTGCCTTGGGTTAAGTTAGTATGGGAGTGTTACTACAACAACGACCACCCTGCAGAAAAATATGCAGATGGTTCATTTTGGTGGAGAGACAATTTAAAGCTGCTTGATCTTTACAAGGGAATTGCTTCTTGTCGGCCAGGAAATGGAAACACAGCATTCTTCTGGAAGGATCTTTGGAATGGAAATCTCTTAAAAGTTACAAGCACCTCATTTATATTCTTATGTCAAGAGGGATAATCTACCTATTGCGCAGGTGAAGGCAGTTGATGAGGTTCATAACCTTTTCCATCTACCACTATCGGTACAAGCTCATGCACCGTTCTTGAAATTGCAAGACTTAGTCGAGGAATTAGATTTGACCATAGATCATGATACTTGGACTTATATTTGGGGCAATGGAAAATAATCTTCAGTAAAAACCTACAAAATAATAATGGGGCATGTTCAAGTTCCACAACAATTCAAATGGCTTTGGAAAAGTACCTGCCAATCAAGACTAAATAAAAAGAACCTCCTAGGCAAAAAGAACTTTCACATGGGAGAATACACTTGTGTGCTTTGCAACACTGGAACTGAAGAAACTTGCATCATCGTTTCTTTGGATGTCATTTTGCTCAAGAATGTTGGGATTTTGTCTGCCCAGAAAGAAGTTTGAACCTCTCTGTACATGACTCAATTCAAGATTTCAAAACACAGCTTCAAAAGCCATTCTATATGGAAATAGTCATTTTGATGTCATGGACAGTGGCGAAGCCAGAAATGAAATTGAGAGTAGGCTAAATTATTTATAGATCTAAACTAAATTGACATAAAATTAGTCTTTTACTCTTATAACATTTTAAATTCATATAGAAATTATAAATTGGATGGAGAAAAATAATGAAAAATAGAGAAATAGAAAGTAGGTACCCCGATAATAGAAAACGTCATAAGTGCGGAGTAGCGATAAGTCACATATATATAAAACATATAAAAATTAGTGATATAATAAAAAAATTATGAATGACAATTTAGATCATATGAAACATATCAGAATTAAGCTAATTTGAATCATGAGACAATAGAAACAAAAAGCGACATCCTTTTCCACACTCTATCCAATGTTCTTATCATCTTCACAGCTTGTTTGTTGATGCAAGAAGGGAGCAATGATTAATCGATTGACATGGATGACTCGAACCTCTTCATGCAGTGGGCAATGAACACGCTACACCAGCACTCCTTGGTCGCTACTGTCGCTCGCGCATACACTGATGGCAGCGGCGACGGCGAGGGTGCTTCCTTCCCCTTGCTACAAGCGCTCCGCAACGTCTCTCAGACCACCGCGGCCGCCGCCGTCCGGGACCTCACGGTGTAGGTCGACCACCGGGGCAGCAGCTGGAGCTCCAACGATAGCCCCAGCGCTGCCATGGACCATGACACGGCCACCGGGTGGTCCCCCCACACCGCCTTCACCAGGACCGGCAGCAGCAGCGGTAATAGGCTGATGAGCTGGAACTTCATAGCCACGTCGGCGCAGCCAACTGATGAGAGCAACGGTGGTGGCGGGGGCATTGTGTTGCTGAACAACAAGGAAGAGAGGGGGCAGCGTGGCACCCACTGCAGTGGGTGGCTCAGTAGCGGCGGTGCCTTCAGGGCACGTGTAGAATCACATCATTGCGGAGTAGTGGCGGAGGGAAAAGATCAACCAGAGGTTCATCGAGCTCTCTACTATCATCCCCGAACTCAAAAAGTTTCATATATATTTCATTTTCTTTCTTCTTTCTTTCTTTGATTGATTTTCTCTTCTCTAATATGATTTTCACTACTCCTCCTCATCCGCTTCTTCTTCTTCTTTTTAATTTTATGATTTACATATATTATTTCACTTCTTTCTTTCTTTCTTTCTTTTATTGATTGATTAGTTTTTCTTTAATTTTATGATTTTCACCTCCTCTCCTCCTTCTCCTCGTCTTCTTTAATTTTATGTTTATTATTAACCTTTTCATCAAGGAGAGCTAGTTTCACTTTAGATTGGTTAATCTCTCTTTTTCTCTCTCTATTTTTATTATATATAAAGTTGCCACAAGGGTATGTGAGGCTTAAGCCTTACTAAGCTCCTCCGGTGGCTACACCCCTAGTCATGGAGTATTTGGATCACAAGAAATAAAAAGGTTTTCCAAGACACCCACCCCACAATTCAGGAGCGCAAAAGAGTCTCAGCATAAATTTGTCATGGTTATTGAAACAACCAAAAATTTTCAAAAGCAAATTTTGATTTGATTTGCCCTTGGTTTGAGCTCCATCTCCCCCCTAATCCTAATCCTCACCAATCTCAAAGCATCACAATCCCTTAATCCATGTCATCACGGCGTCATAACGGCAAAAACGGATTTTTCTCGCGCGGGTACTGTTCACGTCTGAAAAATCCCGTCGCCCGGCCGATTTTTGCCGTCGCCGGCCTCCTCGCGCCTTCTCGCGCCTGCACGCCGCTGCCAGCTCCTGTTCCTTTTTTAGACGCCGTACCAGCTCCTTAAATGTGCCCTGACACCGCCTGGCACGGCCACTGTGCGTGGCAGCGCCGCCGCCGTCCGTGCGCGCCCGCCTCTGCCCCTTCGCGCCTCTTCCTCTCACGGCCGACAGCAGCCCCTCTGACACCCCTTGACCGCCGCTCTGTACCGCCCTGGCCAGCTGCATCCACCCGGAAACCCTCGAGCTATCCCGGCCCCTCCCGAAACCGCCATCGCCGCCGAGATATTTTTCCTCCCCGATGAACCGCCATGCCCGGTCTATTTAAAGCGCTCCCGACCCCCTCAATTGACGCATCACACCTCCCTGCAGCTCCCCAAGCAACCCCGAGCTCCCTCTTCCCCTCCATTGCTGGTAATCCCGAAAACCCCCAATTCTCAACCCTAGAGCAATGTCGGGTGCCCGTCTCTCCATTCTTCAATTCCCGCTACCCAGAGCTCCTCCATAGCCCTAGGAACCTTCCCCAACCGTTGCCCTAGCCTCCCAAACCCCTACCTTCTCCGGCACCGTGAACCACCCCACCTCCGAAAACGGCCACGGTGGCCGGCCCAACCCAAGCGTCCCAAGCTTCGGCCGACCCCTCCCCAAGCTTCCCTGAACCCTGGTTATGCTCAAGAGCTAGCCCAACTGCCCTAGGAAGCTCCCACTCGCCCGCAACTTCAAAATTGCCGCAAGAGAGGAGAAACTCACCGCCGGCGATTGCCGCGTTGCGGTCGAACCAAGCCCGCTCGCGTGCACCGGGCGCGTCCGTTCCGCCCGACTGGATCCAGCCGACGCGGTCCAACCCGTTCGCCCCGCGTCTGGTGCAGCCGACCAAATCCGACGCGATGCGGTCGAGCCGAGCCGCTTAACCGCGTCGGATCCAAACCCGAGGAACAGTCCACCGAGCCCGATGAGTAGTAACTAGCCCAAAGCCCAAAATACATATTTGTACTCCCCAGATTCGTTTCGAGCCCGCCAACCCAAATCCAAGGCCCATTTCCTCATATAGCCCTCCTATAAGCCCAAAAGCCAATTTTAATGGAGTTTTTCGGATTTTCTTTATTCTTTTATTTTCTTTATTCCTCGCTCATTCCTTCGGGCATGGAATTAATTTATTTTATTTGTTTTGTGTTAGCTCCCGGAGTCGAGTTTGCTCAGGAGCCAGAAAGAGAAGCGCAAGCCCAAGCTCAGCCTACTGAAGAATACGAATTAATTGAAATCACAGATCCGCAAGGCAAGTCGCACATATTTTTGAACATGTTGATCCTACATTTCCTAAGTTACTTATTTACATGTACTTTCATTATGTTATTTTCATTCTGTTATTTTATATACATTAAATGCTTGGAATGACATGATATTAGCTATATCCTACCACCCGAAAAGCCCAATTTAACTTGATGGCCATATTCACCTTGACAAACTTAGTTACATAAAATATAAGATTAATCTTATCATCGTAGTTAGGGACATCACATATTTATACTGTTAAGGTCTGGTGTTGGTCTAGAGTTTTGGAAAGTTGGAAATAGGATAAGTGAGGACCGCAGAGATGGATCCGAAGACCTTATCCTAAGGTGGAGGCTGGTTGTGGATTGGTGGCAGTACAGGGTGCACTGAATTTGGGTTTGTGCGTGGTTGATGCCTCAGTTAAAATATAAGGACTAGACTCTTGTGCTGAGTAACGGACATAGCAACCGCCCAACCACAAGCGTTGACTTGGTCAGACTTGACTTAGTCAAACCTGGCTTAGTAACTGCTCAACTTCAATTGAACCTCTGCATCTGGAAAGGGGGAGACAGAGGGTGAGTCTGTATGGGAGGTGGTTAACCATACAACTGTAGGACTGCGACGAGTCGGACGAGATCCGTGGGGTCATCCGGGCTTGTCGGGATTAAACACCTACTGGGCGGAGTCTATATAAAGAATTGAGCAGTGAACGTCCTTGTTGTCTTAACTCTTTAGCGGGAGTTAAGAGATCTTGTGGGTAAAGCAGGGCAGCTTTGCAAAGTCATGACAAATGGTATTCGAATACGCCGTGCTTCCGGTAAACGAAGCTGTGTTTAATGGGTGAATCCAGTAATGAGGCATAAGTAGATTTGATAATGATTTGGAAATGTGGAATTCCGATAATCAAGTTTGGAAACCCCATTTTCGCTAATGAAGTGAAGTTTTAAAGGTTTTCAAATGATTCCAACTAAAACTGCATCCACATAAAATAATAGACCCTATTCCCCGGTTACTTGATATTGTTGAACTCCGTGTGACTTGCTGAGTACGGTAGTTGTACTCATACTTGCTAAAAACACAAACAGAAACATCAAATATTGAAGAGACAGGAGAAGACGATGAGGTGATTTTGTACGAGGTCGACGACACGTGGAATTAGGATCGTTCTCCGCTCAGGCCTGCCTGTGGTTTCTTTTGTGTAATGTAACTAAGGGCAGTTGACCCTACTGTGATACTTGGCTTTCGCCTTTATATTGTAATAAAGCTCGCTTTTGCTCTAAAGCTTGTGTTGGCAATGTTATACACTTGATGGATATACTCGCAGTTGAACAGTCCTGGGCAGCTGCGAGGATTTCATAATACTCTCGGAAACGGGGGTGTTACAGTTATCCATAGAGCAAAAAAGCAATATTTTCCTTTTATAGAAGATTGGCTGAGTAGTTTATCTTAGTAAAGTTCTTTTTTGTAAATTTGTATGTGTAACACTTCTTATATATACACACACAGTAGGATCATTTCATACTGTTTTCATTCAAAAAAAAATACTTTAGACTACGTGATAACAAACGGCGCCGGCGACGGTGTTCCGTCAAGCGACGGGGGTAGCAGCGCCCGGACCATCTCCACTGAACTGGTCACGATCGCCGAGTACAGCGGCGAGACACCGTCGGCGGTCGTCACCGAAGCCAGCTCGGGAGCCTCCTCCATCAGCGGAGCCACCACCCCAACACGGCCGTGCCGGATGGCTTCGTACAGTGCGGTGGCGCCCAGCCGGCTCCTCGCCCGCAGTACCGGCCCGCATTGCCGACATGAGGTAGGCCGCCACCTCCCGGTGCCCGGAGTTAGCCGCACAGTGCAGCAGCGTGTCGAGGACCAGCAGGGTCACAATTACAGCGAAATTTCGTTTGTTTCTTTCCTTTTTTACCCTATCAAAGAAAAACGATTCGGTCAAATTCTAGCCGAATTTATCTTTATTTGAATTTTTGATTAAATTTCGTCAAAAATTCAAATGACTTTTGAAATTGTGACTGAATTTTTTACCCTTCGTCCTATCGTCACCCTCCGTTTTCTTTTTCTTTTTCGTTTTTTTTTTTGCAAAACGAAAAATTTTCCCTGGGCACCAGTTGCACCGCGAGCCCGACGTGCCCACTGGTGGCGATCAGGTGCAGTGTCGTGTTCCCTCTGTTCGTCATGCCGAGAAGGCGGCTCGCTCCTTGTCGCGGCGGCGCCGCGTCCTGGACGCTTATTGCCACCTCATCGTCCGTTTGCGAGTGGGCATGGCCTTCTCTGCTCAGTAACTCTCCATGCGGACCTCGTCGCTGGAGGTCAGCACTTGTAGCAGCTGAGCGTCGCGCTCCACGACTGCCCCCTTCGTGAGCTTCCGACATGATCGGCGCAAAAATCTTATCTGCGACGCTGCTCAGTCTCAGCTTTCGTTTTGGTTCAGACGAGAGTGGATGGGCATCAAACCAAGTAACAAACGTACCCTTCTTGTGGCCGGGCACAATCACCCGGAAAGTTTTACCGGCAGTAGCAACCCGTCAACAGTTTGGTTTTTTAATAGCTGGGTTGCTTGAGAATTGTTTGTGCACAAGGCAAGCAAGCCGGCAACACATCAAAGCTGCACTGCTGCTTTTGGCATTCACTGGTTCGATTCCACCTTCACTTTTGGTGTATATACTTTATTACAGTAACTAACTTTTAAACAATATGTTTTTTCAAAATTAAATCTAAGTCAATTGTAATAGTTATTATACCGAATTCATCTATACCAATCAAAATCACATATGACCTCCTCAGAAATTAAAAGCCATAAATCATAGGCTAAAAGAACCTACTTAGCTTTACGAGGTACAGTTACACCAAAGGGAAAATTGCTCTCGTATCATTACGAGTTTAGTGGCCCGGTGAGGTGGGCACCGGAGCAGATGGGGGACTCGGCCAAAGCGGTGCTCGCCGTAACCAGAGATGAAGAAGATGGGGGAGTTGTTACCGACCAAGGAGAAAGAAGAGGAGGATGGGTAGAATCATCCGAAGTGGTACTATGGCAAGGTTTTGGACGAAGTGAGTGTGGTTTTCATAAGCTTGGGCAATAACCCTAGTGTCACCGCTGCCGCTGGCGTTTTCATACGGCCTGCGCGTGGATTGAAGAGGATGGAGAGGGTGGAGGAGGCACCGAGGAACTCGCTGCTGCCCTCTCGCTTCGTCGTACTTCGGCGAGCTCACCTCTTACCGTGCCACCTCCTCCGCCTCCACCTTGTCAGGGTGTGTGCAAATCTGCATCTCGGCGTCGCTGGAAACAAGTTTCAAAAGCAGCACGCCCTCAGTTTCAAGAGCGGCGACCTGGTTCGCGGGTGGAGGTGGGATACCCCACAAGCAAGGGCTCACCAGCAGCGGGGAGATGGATGACGACGACGATGTGGTCCCATACCAAGGAAGACTGGAAGAGGCACCCACAAAGGTTGAGATGCCGCCGGCCATGTCGTGGCGGCACTGGAGTCCTCGTTGTTAGCTATATGTTGGAGGGGCACCTGGTGGTGATACCACATACCAGTGGTGATGGTGGGGGTCAGGAGAGAGAACCGAGGAAGAGAAGCTCACCTGAGATGTGAAGTTCATCAGAGGAGAAAGGAGAGGTGAAATTGTCCAGAATGGTACTGTGGCAGGATTCTGGACAAGGGGAAATTCCTTGGTGCCCAAAGGCTCCCGCTCCTCCATTTGCCAAAAATGCATGATGCATTGTTCCCAAATACCAACACGAATGCTATTTTTGACGAGTCTGGACAATTGGGTGGCATTTCTGTGAAGTGCCTAATGGTAAACAATTTTACCTACATGGAATCAGTAAATCTAATTCACCGACGATACAAGAACAGCTATAAGATCAAACGGAATAGTCTTAACTACAACCTATAGAAACAAAACCGAAATTGTCCAAATAGTATCCTTACGACCGTCAAAATTCAAAGGACGCATGTCCCCAGGGCCACATGGATTACTAAATACATACATAAATTGCAAATTCACTTCATCATAAAAGGAAACTTACCAAAAGCCCATCCTTTGAGAGGCATCTCATTTAAACACTAGTTTAAACGAAAATGTATCAGTGCAAATCAATCCTCTTCTCTATCGGTCACTCGTGCTTGCATTTTTGAACGCAGTAAGGTTCCTTTTTAGTGACTTGACAGCAGATAATATCTGCAGTTTCTCCGTGGATGCCCCATCAGGTTTCTGCTGTTCATTCTTAGTAGACACATCATCAGGTGGCAATGAAGTTCCAAGAGATGATTCCTCCACAGGAGGATCTCTGTCCACTCTGCCTACTCCCTGCTTCCCAGCTTGCTTTCGCATGAAAGCCGCACTCCTGTACAAAACCATTTAACACAGTCAGCATGAGTAACACTGAGCCAACACCACCATGCAAGTCAAGCAGGTTTACAATAGTGTGATAGGACAACATATAATTTATTAAGGTACCTCTTGTATTGGGGATCGGTAGGATCCAACGCAAACAGATTAGACGTGAACAAGGCTGAGAACCTCTCATCTTTGCTAAGATCGATTTCAGGAAGTTTGTCCTCAAAAGATTCCTCTTTACCCTTCTTTCCCTTTTTACTCTTTTTGTGTTTCAAGTTGTAACCCTTTGCACCATTGGCTGCATCCTGATCAGCAGCAACCAAAAGCTCCAACTCTTCTTTCGTTGCTTCTTGCTCCAAATGTTCCTCTGGGAGCTTGTCTTTTCCTTTCCCCTTTCTTTTATCTTTGGCCTTCGCCTTCTCTTTCTTGGTTGGCTTAATTTCATCATCAGAGTTTTCCTCATCAAAGAAATCATCATCTTCATCAGGGCCATCTTCGCTGCTATAGTCATCATCATCCTTTGACCTCTTCCTAGCTTTCCGTTTCTCTTTCATCTTTTC
This sequence comes from Dendrocalamus latiflorus, assembly GCA_017311315.1. Classification (NCBI taxonomy): domain Eukaryota; kingdom Viridiplantae; phylum Streptophyta; class Magnoliopsida; order Poales; family Poaceae; genus Dendrocalamus; species Dendrocalamus latiflorus. Next base: position 23,172,340 of record CM029644.1, on the reverse strand, counting down.
TTGGTGCTTCTCCCAGACAGTCTTATCATTGCTCTTATTCTCAAGGATACGTTTACTTAGGTCCTCGAGCTCTGTGTTGAATGTTATCTCCATGTCCTGGCCATCAGTTTGTTCCTCGTCAGATTTGTCTCCCTGTAGTAAAAGAGCCAACCGCTCCTTCCTTGTTAACTTTCCATTGGCTCCACCATCACCATCATTGTCTACACCATCATCATCTGACGCACTGTCATCACTTGCTAAATACATATCAAGCTCATCTAACTGCAATAGAAAAATGAAAATATTCACCAAAGATGTAGAACAGAAGAATATAGGAGTAAGTCTATTTTACACACCTAAATATGACCAAAAGTCCACTTAACACCATTAACTATGAAACCGGGTATTTAACCCTCCAAAGTTATAAAACGAGGTCAATTTACACCCTAAGGCTGTTTTGGAGAGCGGTTTTGCTGATAAGGATCTACCTTAGGGTGGTTTTTGCCATGTTGGCAGCCATGTCATCGTTTTTTGTTAACATGGACCCAATAAGAGGAGGGAGGTTGAAGAGATAAGAAAGAGAATGTACATAGTGAGAGGAGTGAGAAAGAGGTCCACAATGTGAATGTTCACATCCTTGAATTGGATTCTCATTAGCAAAACCTGATGATGTGGCTGCCGATATGGCAAAAATTACCTTGAGTGGGATCCACATTGTCAAAACTGCCCTCCAAAACCACCTTGGGATATAAATTGACCTGGCTTTGTAAGTTTCGAGGGGTTAAATACCCAGTTTTGTAGTTGAGAGTGTTAAATGGACATTTTGCAAGTTTAGGAGGGTAAAATTAACTTATTCCGAAGAATATAAAAGGGCAAGAAATAACAGGACATGAAAGCAATGGAATTGCACGGGAATTGTAGATTGATTATAATGCCAAGAGGCAGGGATACATATACAGGCAAGGAAGACCCAGGGTTGGTTTATAGAAGTATGACCACCGTCGGATCTCCTTGCCTATTATAAGTTTAATCAATCTATAATAGCCATAATGGGCCAACAGCCCATGCGCCTATATGGGCAGCGACTGGCTGTCTAACACCCCCTGCAGTCGGAGCGTCGGCACAGACGTTCAGACTGGTCCTGAATTCCTGGAAGACCGTCGAAGGCAAACCCTTGGTAAAAATGTCGGCATACTGGGACGACGTCGGCACATGAAGAACGCGGACAGTACCAATGGCAACACGCTCCCGAACGAAGTGAAGGTCAATCTCAATATGTTTGGTGCGTTGATGCTGAACCGGGTTAGAAGACATGTAGACGGCGCTGATGTTGTCGCAATAGACCAAGGTGGCCTGGCGGGGTGGAGAGTGAAGCTCACACAGAAGCTGCCGGAGCCAGGAGCCTCGGCCACAGCATTAGCCACAGCACGGTACTTTGCTTCGGCGCTGGACCTAGACAGTGTTCTGGCGCTTGGAGGACCAAGAGACGAGGTTGTCCCCGAGGAAGACGGCATAGCCCGAGGTGGACTTACGAATATCGGGGCAGCCGGCCCAGTCAGCATCAGAGTAGACAACCAGATCAGACTGTGCTGAAGGTCGAAGGAGAAGCCCAAGATGAAGAGTGCCGCGGATGTACCGCAGTATGCGCTTCAGAGCTGCAAGGTGAGGCTCTCGAGGATCGTGCATGTGAAGGCAGACCTGCTGGACAGCGTAGGAGATGTCCGGACGGGTGAAGGTGAGGTACTGTAGAGCACCAGCCAAACTCCGAAAATCGGTGGCGTCGCTGACCGGGTCACCATCAATCGCTGAAACCTTGGGACAGGAATCCACCGGAGTGGAGCAGGGCTTACAGAGAGCCATGCCCGCGCGGTCAAGGATCTCTTGCATGTACTGTCGCTGCGAGAGAAAGAGGCCATCAGGGCGCCGCTGAACCTGCATCCCGAGGAAGTGATGGAGGTCACCCAGGTCCTTCATCAAGAATTCATGCTGTAGGGCAGTGATGGTGCGGCAGAGCAGGGAGGTCGACGAAGCAGTGAGAACAATATCATCCACATAAAGTAGCAGGTAGATGGTGTCGCCACCGCGGTGAAACACGAAGAGCGATGTGTCAGACTTGGCTTCCACGAACCCGAGGGAGATCAAGTAGGCTGCAAACCGGCTGTACCATGCTCGAGGCGCCTGCTTGAGACCGTATAGCGAACGGTTTAGGCGGCAGACGAAGTCCGGATGAGTGGAGTCCTCAAATCCGGATGGCTGAACGCAGTAGACTGTCTCATCGAGAGTGCCATGCAGGAAGGCATTCTTCACATCTAGCTGACGGAGGGGCCAATTGCGGGAGAGGGCCAGGGAGAGCACAGTCCGCACGGTGGCCGGCTTGACGACGGCGCTGAAGGTTTCTGCAAAATCAACACCTGGGCGCTGAGTGAAGCCGCGGAGGACCCAGCGAGCTTTGTAGCGCTCCAGAGAACCATTAGCCTTCAACTTGTGCTTGAAGATCCATTTGCCAGATACCACATTTGCGCGGGTCGCGGAACAAGATCCCAAGTGTGGTTCTGTAGAAGTGCTGCATGTTCATCCAACATTGCAGCTCGCCAGTTTGGATCTGCAAGAGCGGCGCGATATGTCTTCGGGACGGGAGATAAAGGCGCAGTATGGAACGCAGCCGGCACGCGGAAGCCATGTTTCGCCCAGGTGGTCATGGAGTGTTGATTGACCACAGGGGGAATGGCCACGGCGCCCTGGGGGAGGAGCGCAGGGGCTATAGGCGACGAGGATACCGGCTCCGGAGGCAGTGAGCGACGCCGAGTGTACACCTTTGTAATGGTGCGGTCCGGCGGCAGCTGAGGGGCCGCACGTGGCTGTGCGGGAGACGCCGGGGCAGCCGCACGTGGCTGTGCGGGCAACGCCGGAGTAGCCGCACGTGGCTGTGCGGGCGGAATCGGAGCAGCAGGAGCAGCCGCATGTGGCTGTGCGGGCGAAGATGCTGACCCGGCCGCAGCAGGCAAAGAAGCCGCCGATGATGAACCTGCAGGTAACAAAGACCGAGGCGGGCCTATGGGCACCGGGACGGGGTTAGTGAAAGCGTCCAGAAACTCGAAGTCCGCAGGGGAGGTGGTGGTGGGCTGCTCGGCAAAAGGAAAGGAGGACTCGTCAAAGATCACATGGCGGGAGATGATGATCTTATTGGAGGAGGTGTCAAGACAGCGGTATCCTTTATGATGAGCAGAGTAGCCAAGGAAGACACACAAAGTGGAGCGGGGAGCGAGTTTGTGGGCAGTTGTGGCTGACAGGTTGGGGTAACATCGACAACCGAAGACGCGCAGATGATCATACGTGGGCGGGGAGCCAAACAAGGCTTCATGTGGCGTGTGAGTGCGCAGCGTCTTGGTTGGTAGGATGTTAAGCAGCAGGGTGGCAGTGTTCAGTGCCTCGACCCAGTAGCGAGGTGGAAGACAAGCTTGGAAGAGGAGGGACCGAACAACGTTGTTGAGAGAGCGAATGGCGCGCTCGGCCTTCCCATTCTGAGCAGATGTGTAGGGGCATGACATGCGGAGGTGAGTGCCGTGGGTGAGGAAAAAGGTGCGGGTGCTGGAGTTGTCAAACTCACGTCCATTGTCGCACTGGACGGACTTGACGGTGAGACCAAACTGTGTGGAAACAAGAGTAAAGAAATTAGACAAAGTTGCAAATGTGTCAGACTTGAGGCGCAAAGGAAACGTCCACATGTAATGTGAGCAATCATCGAGAATGACCAAGTATATTTGAAACCCGATACACTAGGAACTGGTGAGGTCCACAAATCACAATGTATGAGTTCAAAATTATGTGAGGCACGAGATGCTGATACAGGAAAAGGAAGGCGAACATGACGCCCAAGATGACAAGCATGACATATGGAGGTTTTATGACAAGCCATGAGTTTGGATAAAGTTTCAAATCCGGGATGACCGAGACGACGATGCCATAGGGTGGACGCGGTGGTGTTGGCGAGGAGTGCAGCGGGAAGTGATGGCGTGTCGGACAGGCGAAGAGGGTACAACGGGCCAGAGCTATTGCACCTGGTGATCACTCTCTGAGACTGCAGATCCTTCACAGAACAACCAGCGGGGTCAAATTCAACAGAACAATTGTTGTTAGTAGTGAACTGGCGAACATAAATAAGGTTCTTAATAAGACCAGGGGAAACAAGGACGTTATTAAGACACAAGGAACCGGGAAGGTGAGTTGTGCCAGTAGAGGTGACGGGAAGTAAAGAACCGTTACCGACAACAATGGAAGGTGGAATAGGATACTGCGGGGAGGAAGTGTGAGAGAGAGTACCGGCGTCGGAAGTCATGTGCGAGGTGGCACCGGAGTCGAAAATCCAGTCATGTTGCGGAGGCGGAGTCAGCGACATGGTGTTGAAAGAAGATGCCAGCGCCTGCGAGTCCCATGACGGCATGCCGGCCATGGGATGGTAGTAGCTGGGAGGAGGAGCAGGCCATTGCCCCTGGGCGCCGGCCACGAAGGCCTGCGGCTGAGGCACAGGAGCCAGTAGTGGAGGACGAGCAACCGGCAGAGGGGCCAGGGGAGGCTGATTCCCGGGCCACATGCTGATGGAGCCGGACCAGGGCCTGTAGAAGCTGGGCCAGGAGCCGCCGGGGGGAGCCTGCGCCTGCTGCTGCTGCGGTGCAGAGGAGGGGGCGCTGGCTTGGCTAGGGGCAGATCCGCTAGACTGCCGCCCCTTGCCTTTGCCACCGCGCGAGCCGCGCTTGTCGCCCTTGCCCGAGTTCCTGGAGTTGCTGTTGGGGTGGTGGGGAGAACCAGCACTGCCGCCGGTGCCGGAGGCAAGAAGGGCGGTGGGTGGTGGTGCCGAGCGATGTGCCATGTTGAGCTCTTCAAGCAGGAGGTCGGTCCGAGCCTCCAGGAAGGTGGGGAACGGGCGTCGATGCTGTAGATGCATGCCGATGGAGGCGAAGCGCTCGTTAAGACCGCGGATGATGTTGAGGACGAGCGTGCGATCTGTGACGACCTCGCCCAAGTCACCCAGGTCATCGGCCATGGACTTGAACTTGCGGCAGTAGTCGGTGATGGAGAGGTCGCCCTGAACGAAGTTCCGGAAGGCGGCGTCCAGATAGAGGGCACGCTGCTCCCTGTTGCCAAGGAACTGATTTTCCAGGGCGAGCCAGATGGCGCGAGCAGTGTCGCAGCGCTCCCGGACGATGTCCTCGAGGTCGCTGGAGATGGTGCCGTAGAGCCATGTCAAGATGACACAGTCCATGCGTGCCCAGTCCGGGAAGGTGTGGTCGGCGGCGTCGGCGAGGACATGGCGTTGCAGGGAGAACTTCCCAAGGACGAGCAGCATCTGGTGGCGCCAGCGGGTGTAGTTGGCGGAGTCGATGTCGAGTACGGCGGGGACGAGACTCCGAATGTTCTGCACGGCAACAGCTTGCACGTGTAGATTGATAATGGCGGTGGCCTCGTGTGCTAGGAGGGCAGCGTGGAGGGACTGCCGAGGACCACCATCGGCAAGCATCGACCGGTAGTCGATGTCGTCGGCAGCAGACACGTAGGCGTCGGCGTCAACAACGGCGGCGGCCTCAGCAGCTTCGCGCTCACGAGCCGCGCGGGCGAGGGCTTCGCGGGCGCGAGTCGCGGTCGCGTCGTGCTCCTGGGCGGCAGCGACGGCCTCCTGCTCGGCCGCCTTGGCGCGCTGGAGAGCAGCCGCGCGGGTGGCCTGGGTCTGACGACGGAGGCGCTCTGCCTCGGCTGCGCGGGCGCGGAGCCCCTCCGCGGCGTGGGCGCGAGCCGCCGCGCGCTCCTCCTCTGCTGCGTGCGCGCACTCCTCCTCTGTTGCGCGGACGCGCGCTTCTTCCGCAGCGCGAGCGCGCTCCGCCTCGGTGGGAGAGGCGCCAGCCAGTGTTCCAAATACCGGCGGTAACCGGCCGGTTACCTCCGGTAACCGGTTTTACCGGTGCCGACCGGGAGGGAAAAAACCGCCGGTTTTTTATTTAATTCAAATTTAAACTTTTGAATGTAAAAATTAGTTTATCTAATGGTATTTTCATTATTTAGCACTAAGAAAATGTATTAGGAAGATGCATGCACTTTCCGTGCTTGATTTCAAACTTTTTTCCATGAATGTACTAGGAATTTTCGAATTTTCAAATTTTCAATGTAAAAGTTAGTTTTCCTAATGATATTTATATTGTTTAACACTAACTTTTACATTATGCGGCTATGCCAGCATCAAATTCAGTAATATGTGCCATTTGGACTTTCAAGGAGGGTTCATGGTCATTTGAATGAAGATTGCTCAGAATTCCTAAGAGTCTTAGTAATCAAGTGTAATCCCCTTCCCTATCTATATAAGGGAAAGAAATGTGATGTTTTGAGCAGCTTTTGATTGATATATGAACTTAGAATTAAGCAAAGCTCTTCTTCCACCGGTTTATCCGGTTTTTCACCGGTTTTTCCGGTAACCGACCGGTTACCGGTCCGGTTACCGGTCTCCTCCCGCCCCGCCCAAAAAAATCATTTGACAAAATTTGACCGGTTTTTTTCCGGGATTTCCGGTAACCGGCCGGTTACCGGTACCGCCCGGCGGCCGGGATTTGCTCCGGTACCGGTTTTTTGATCCTTGGCGCCAGCAGCATCGGCGGCGGGAGGAGACCCAGGCATCGGGAAAGCAGAGGAAGAGGGGCCGCGCGTGGGGAGGGCAGCTGGGGATGGTGCGCAGCCGGAGACGGCGCGCAGGGAGGAGGCGCAGCCACAGGGGCGCGCGAAGGGCAGCGGAAGAAAACCCTAGACTCGTGATACCATGAAAGCAATGGAATTGCACGGGAATTGTAGATTGATTATAATGCCAAGAGGCAGGGATACATATATAGGCAAGGAAGACCTAGGGTTGGTTTATAGAAGTATGACCACCGTCGGATCTCCTTGCCTATTATAAGTTTAATCAATCTATAATAGCCATAATGGGCCAACAGCTCATGCGCCTATATGGGCAGCGACTGGCTGTCTAACAGGACAGTTGGAAACATTTCATAAAAATACATTAGAAAACAAAGGTAGCAAAAATGCTTGGCATCAATTATTAAATTATGTGATCTTACAAGGAAATTATCATGTCAACATGATAGACAGATAAACCAGTGTGTAACTCAGAGCTGTTCATAGAAATAAAAACACTTCACAAAAAAAGGAGATGCATTAAAAAATTTGCTGCCCTAATCAAAGATATGTACGAAGATGTTGTGATTAATGTCAGAACATATGGTAGTAATACTAATGACTACTCTATTAAGATTGGACTATACCAAGCGCGTTGAGCCCATATTTTTTTGCCCTAGTGATGGATGAGGTCACGCGGGGCATACAAGGAGATATCCTTTGGTGTATACTTTTCGCTGATGATATAGTGCTAGTTGATAAGACTATAATAGGTGTTGATAGGAATATGGAATCGTGGAGGAAGACCTTAGAATCGAAGGACTTTAGAATTAGTAATACTAAATTTGACTATATGAAGTGTGATTTCAGCGGTACCAGGGCACATAATGGAGATGTTAGTCTGAACAGACAAGTAGTGCCTAGGAAGAACACTTTTCGATATTTGGGATCGATACTATAGTGGGATGGTGAGATTGATGAAGACGTGAGCCGCAGGATAAAAGCGGGGTGGGTAAAATGGCGCCAAGCATTGAGTGTCTTGTGTGATAAAAAAGTCTCTCAAAAGTTAAAGGGTAAATTTTATAGGACGACAATCAGACCTGTGACGTTATATGGAGTGAAATGCTGGACGACTAAAAAATAACATATACAGAAGATGAGTGTAATGAAGATAACAATGTTGCAGTAAATCTATGGTCACACAAAGAGGGATCGAATCCGCAATGATGACATACATGATAGGGTGGGGATAACACTAATTGAAGAAAAGCCTGTCCAACATCGCTTGAGATGGTTTGAACATCTCCGACGGATGTCTCTTAGAGCACTGGTACGTAGTAGAATTTTAAGATGTACTGAAAACGCAAGAAGAGGCAGAGGTCGGCCAAGACTGACATGGGAGGAAGCAGTTAAAAGAAATTTGAGGGATTGGAATATAGCCAAAGAAGTAGCTTTGGATATAAATGCATGGAAGTTAGTGATCCATATATCGGAATCATGACATAAGAAAGTTTAGGGGCAGTATTTTAGGCTCTCTGTTCAGATGGCAGGATGCAAGCTAAGTTTTGCCTTATAGGTTTTATTACAAGGCTCTCGTTTTTTTTATCTTAAGGAGATTTCATTTTTAGCCTACCTTAACTTATTTGGGACAAAAGGTTTTGTTGTTGTAATGCAGAATGCATAACTTGACATTGCACTTCCTCCCTTCTCATTTATCAAGTCAGCAAGCTACTAAAAAAGAAACTTTTGACACGAGGAAACGAAATAATATATGAAAATAACAGAATTAACCTGATCATCAGTGAACTTCCGCCTCAAAACCTTCTTACGTTCTGGTTCATCATCATCCCAGGTGAGCTTAACTCTGCTATGTTGCAAAGCACGAGTCTCAAAATTAGGCTCCTTGTAACTTGGAGGTGCCTGCTTGAAATCAAACAAGTTACTTCCAAAATGAAAAGGCTTCTTTTAGCACAACTGAAAGGCAAGTACTACTTAACTTAAAGATCATAACTTATGGAAAGCAATGTAAAGTTTTTGTTCCAAGAATTTTGATGGTACCAATGATTCAATTTTACTATAAAAAAAAAAGGGCTGCAAATACAATCTATTATAGTAAGATACCTCCGTAGAAATGTCACGAGCAGGATGTTTGAACTCCATAGAGTCAGGAATAAACTGCAAATCAAACACATTTGCTGTTTTCAAGAACTCGGTGCCATCAAGACTTGTGTACAGGTGATTTGCAGTTGCACTGGAATCACACACCACAACTGCATAGTAATACCTGCAGCGAGGACAAACCCTTGGTAATGAAAATTTTCATAAGGAAAAAATGGATAGAAAGAGCTACTTGCACATATGCAGGCAATTCGAAATATGCCAAGTAGTTATACTTACACACAGGATCTGAACATGTTAATTTTCTTAGTTAGCAATATGAAGACTATGTACTATGGTCAAAAAATTCATTTCAGTCATCTCAATTAGTCCCAGACAAACAGAGAAATAAACAAGATAATAATCAGCAAAAGGATCTCTCTCCATTTTGTTGCTAACCTCAGTCTGTTAAGCTCGTAAGTACGCAGCTTGTTGTTCTCAGCCTCAGAGTCATGTTCACTATCGTCTTCGTCATCTTCGCTGTCGTCATCATCTTCATCAGCTTCACTGCTGCCGTCATCATCACCATTGGCATTAACAAGAGCAGCTGGGCCCTTAGTTGACTCAATTTCCATGCACTTCAGTCCAAATTCTGATGGATAGACTGAGACTGATAAAACTCGCCCACCTTTTGGGAGGCAAGATGTCATCACCATATACAGGTCAACCGCCTATTGAAAGAAGGAAAACAAAAATATAATATCACTGAACCCAAACAGCCAATTCATAGTTGCTAGGAGGAAAAAAATTTACGAAGTAAATGGTTTGGACCTTTAGTTTTAGCAAAACAGGATTTTGACGCTAACTGTCAATCATCTTGTTTGGTTGCTATGGATAAAACCAACATAACAAAATGGGAAGTGCTTCAATACCCACACCAAACAAAAAAAAATGCACATATCTTAGTGCAAATGCAATCCTTACATATTTGGGGTAAATTTGAACTGATGTTAATTAATATAGTTTCATGGCTGGTAACTAACTCAAGGCCCATCCCGAAATTAAGCCCAATAGGCCAAACTAATCGGCTATTTGTCTTCTCCAAAATGGGTATTTCTCGCTAATTTTAGCTTACGTCTCCACCATTGCCTTAGTGCACGCTGCTCTATTGACAATAGTCTGTGCCATTATGAATGCTGGTCACCTCTGTTTTGCCAATGCCCCGAAGGCCGTGGTTCCACTGCTGCAACAGTTTAGAAGCAAGTCCTCTTGGTTGCCAGTAATAGCACTTATGACACAAGGAAGTGGTGCAGTTTGCCATGAAATGGGTTTAGATATGGTCGTTTTTTAACTATATATGGGTGATCAGCATGTGTATATCCAGTCCAAATAAACCAGTAATTTAACATCAGTATAGACTTTGCACTTACTCCGCAATAACTACATTTGATAAAATGTGATTTTTATTTGGCAGAGTATTTATCTCTAAACGAAAAAAGAAGTGAGTTTTACCAATAGACATTTCACCTATTTTCAGCAAAACATAAAGAACAGAAACTAAAAATATCTTTCAGCCAAACAACATACTCTATAAATGCTACTCCTACTTAACAGAACAACAAAACAAAGTGTTTTTTTAAACTCCTAACTGAAAGCAGAATCTATTTAGAAAATCTGCCATCCAAACAGCCCCCAAGAGGTTTTATACAAGTCCACAATGAACTCATAAAAGCAAAAGCACACACAAAAAAAAACATAAACACATTCTTTGGGGGGGGGGGGGGGGGGGGGGGGGGGGGGGGGGGGGGGGGGAGCATTGGTGGAACCAGGTAATTCTCAAGTTCCCAAATCAATAATATTGCCCTTGAGCATGGCTGAAAATTGTTTAGGCCAAGAGGTTTACTTCTCAAGATCATATTTAATTTTTGAATCAACACACACCTTAATATGATCCCAGTCCATATTAACAACAGCAAGCCTGTGAGTTTCCTTGTCAATCATAGGTGTATCATCATGCCTGCCCATCAAGTAATGAGCAATGTCACTGCCGACAGAGTACTGCAGAAAAAATGCTAGAATTAGATACAACACACAGCATGTTTCTCCCTTTACAAGAATAGTGCATAAAATGTTACAACTACCAAAGCGCTTTAAAAGTATGGTAATTACAAGTCTCCTGTCAAAATAATTTAATGTGACCGGATAGAACATAGAAATACAGGCAGCACCATCACCATGTGCACACATCTTTAGCTAGCACAGTGTTTCAGTAAGTGAATACCCAATTGTAAGTATAAGAGTATACCCAATTTTCAGCATTCTACTGTACAGAATTTCAGCTCATAATAACATTAGGCAGGACATAAAAACTACAGAAAGTCAGGAGTGCTATCAACATTGTGAAGGAAGCAGAGAACAGCACATAGCAGGCAAAGATAAATCATAGAAGCACTATCAACTTTGTGCTGGAAGCAGTCATCATCCCTTGGTGGGTAATGTTAATATCTATAACCACAAACATCCGAAACCAATCGTATGGAAAATCCCAAACATACGAACACATAACACAAGACTTTACTGGGAATAAACCTAACAACGAGAGAGTTACTGAAATGTCCAAGATCAAGAGTTGGAATTCAAAATCGTTTTTCTAGTCACCGGTGTTGAAATGCGCAGCAACAGAAACACACACATCAACAAGCACCAACCTGTACTGCATCGACTAACTAGAATCTACCAACTTGGGATCAAAACCAGCGCCTTTGCTATCCACATGAATGATCAGATTAAACATCCAATATTATACATGACGAATCAGACCGTATATTTCACATGGTAACATAGGGAGTTGCTTCAATGCTCTCCCAAGAATTGAAAAGCATAATCTTTAAAGCAAATTGAGGCTTGGTTTGAATCCACCCACTATTCCACTACCAGCCATACTGCTGTAAGATACGTGCAATTTAGTTTTTGAGAGAGCATAGACTAATCACTGAGATATGAGAAAGGAAAACGGAAGAATTGGAAGTGAAGCATAACCTCGTCGTCGTCCTTCTCATCTTCATCCTCCTCCTCGTCGCTACTAGAACTCTCCTCTTCCTCTTGCTCCTCCTCCTCTTCCTCTTGCTCCTCCTCTTCATCTTCTTCAATCAACTTCTCTTTCTCCTTTTCCTTCTCTTTTTCCTCCTCTTCTTCCTGGTTGAGATAGTAATGCAGCATGGGGTTCTCCCTGGCCTGCTTCTTACGTCGCTTGCCACGCTTGTCCACCGGCGCCGCGGACGAAGAGAACCTCGGGTCCGTCAACATGCTGCTGAACCTCGAGTCCAGGGCCACCTTCGCCTCCTTTCGCCGCATCGGCCGGAAACGCGGGTCGGTCCGCGCCGCCGCGAACCGCTCGTCCTCCATCGCCCGCCTCATCTTGTCGTCTCCCCCCTTCACCTCCTCCGCCTCGGCCTCAGCCTTCCTCTCCTTCTTGGGCTTCTTGCCGTGCTCCTTCTCCTCCTGCCCGTCCTTGCGCTTGCGATTCTTGCGCTTGGCGTCCTGCGCGTCGTTGAAGGGGACAGGGGCTTCGTCGGCGGCGGCACGCTCATGCTTATTCTTCTTGTGCTTCCTCTCCTCCTTGGACTTAGATTTCTCGGCCTTCTTAGCGCTCGCGAGGTGTCCGGAGTTGGCCGGCGGCGCCATGGTGGCTGCTGCGAGGGCGCACTGGCGGCGGGGGATGTGCAAGGGTATCGACTATCGAGTCGACCAACCATAGAGCACCAGGCTTTATGGATCCTATCTGGGCCGAACTGAACGATACGGGCCACTGGGCCATTGCTCAAGCCCAAACAAAACCTGTGTGTGACGGTCCGGTCCCACATGTCAGTTAGCTGATGGCCCCTTACCTGCTCGGTGGGGCCCACTCGTTTATGAGCCGCTCCCCTTCGCTGTTTTGTTGATCCACACGTCAATTCGCTGGGCTCACGCCTCATTACGCCCTCCACCCACCTGCTGCCTGCCTCTCGCCCAATCGCGAAGCTCTCCTCGGCGTCGTCGTCTCACCGGCGGCGGTCTCGAGCGGCGGGCGGAGATGGCGTCGTCGTCGGTGGCGGCGGATATGGAGCTGGACCGCCCGAACCTGGAGGATTACCTACCCTCCGACTCGCTCCCGCAGGAAACGCCCAGGAATCTCCACCTGTAATCGCCCTAGCCACTTGTTCTTAACCCTAGTTCGGCTTAATTTCGAATCTAGCGAGATTTTTGAGGCGTTTGGTGGCCTTTTCTGCGCTTGTGCAGGCGCGATCTGCTGGACATCTCGCCGGTGCTCACCGAGGCGGCGGGCGCCATCGTCGATGTGAGTGGTTCAGCGCATCTTTGATCTTCTCTTTTCCCTGCATTTTCGGGTTAGCTGATGTTGTTCTAGTGAAGGGGTATGAACAAAGAAGACGCTTATAGGCTTATGATTTGCAATATTTAGCAAAAGGAGAAAACGAGCCTCTTTTGCCTTTTCTATTGGTAATAACAACAATTATTTGGTGGAAATGAGTGTAGGTCTTATAAGTTTTGAATTTTGTGTGGTTTTGATTTAGTCCGTGCTTGGGTCTTGGAAATTCTGTAGGATTCCGGTGTATTACAGTTAGCTGGATGTACTGTATATTTTCCTTTGGTTTTAACTTTTAAGGCCTCCTTGAGGGTTAAAGTATGGGTCGTTTAGTGAAATTATAGACATTCTATATCAACACCTCTCCAGCTCTAGCCTATATCTTATATATAGTGAATAATCCAGATGACTCGATGAAAAACAATACCTTCATTCATTAGAAAGAGTGAAATACTATGTGTTTTTATTGTTTATCTTCCTGGGAGTTTTTTTTAAAAAAAAGTTTTGGTAGATTTTGGGACTTTAGGATCCACAAAGTTAAGCTAAAGAAACGTCCTTTCCTTTTGCTTACCAGTTGGCAATCGCATCGGGATTAATTTTCACCAATTAGGTAAAGCTGAAAGATCTGTTATTAAGGCTTTCAATAAGACTGAGTGAGCCTCCTTTGTAGGTGCTTAGCTACTATGGGCCTGTTTGACAACGGCTGCGGCTTATGGCTTTTAGTTGAAATTTTTGAATTTTGACTGTTTACGGTACAGATTATGGAGAGATAGATACTCACTTGCGATTTTGGATGGTACAGATGTTGGGCTTTTAATGTGTACATCATTTAACTTGTAGACTCCGTCTTGAGAAAATACTCCGTTTGAAAGTTAGGTACTGTAGCAAAAGCCAAAAACCGCTAGCTTCGGAGGAAAAAAACAAGCCTTATGTCATGCCACCTGCCCAATTGAAAGGGTTAACATATGTCTCCTGCTAGATGTCTAGAACCAGTCATGCTTGGTTGAGTGTTCACTGGATTTCTTGACTGTGCATTCTAGATTAATGTTGGAGGAACTGTCAAGAGCCAGTCAGCTGTTGATCATTTTGTTTGTGCTCATGACCAAGGTTCCAAAACCTGGAATACCCCGGACGGCTGGTAACCAGAAAAACCGGCCAAAAACCATTTAAAGTTTGAATCTAAATTTTGAATTTGGAATGTGTTTGAAACCAGTAACCGTTCCGATTACCGCCCAAAAACCGGGAAAACACCAAAATATTGAATTTGGGATGTTTCGAAGCATATTTAGCTCATACAATAGGTAATGTAGCACAAAAAAACTTAAACCAATCTAGATGGTGCATTACGCAGTCACAAAAGACTGACAGATTTAAATGTACTTCTGAAAAACTCGGCTAGTTTTTCATTTCCCGATACCCACCGAGATATCCGGTTACCAGCCGGTAACCGCCGGTTTTCCGAACCCTACTCATGACACTTTTAAAGATTTAATGGTAATTTATGTTGTCGCGTTGATTAACTAACTCAAAAGGCTTAGTTTTTTGTCAATATTGTCAACTAAGCTCTGTGGGTAAATCTGCCTTAGTTAAAGTGTAAAATGAAACATGGAAATATTTCTTTGTAGTCTTGTTCCTGTTCCATGTTGATATAAACTTGAGCATCTTTTGTGTATGTATATGTCGGTGGCCAGGAAATGGTTAGAATGCAAACTTCCTGATGTTTGAGGTGCACATAATTTGAGTGTGCAAAGATGTTGTGTTTATGACTTGACATCTGCCGTATCTTTATTTCATATCTTGTGGACCATGTGTATATGTGACTTTAGTTGTGGTATGGTATAAATAGGACAATTATCATCATCATCATCATTATCGTTCTTTATTTGTTTGAAGGTGTCTAGATATTTTATTGCTTTTGTTTACACATATGCAGGATTCGTTCACACGTTGCTTTAAGTCAAATTCTCCAGAGCCATGGAACTGGAACATTTATTTGTTCCCATTATGGTGCTTGGGGGTAGTAATAAGATATGGAATACTCTTTCCTCTGAGGTACTTGAATCTTTTGGTCTGACCTTCATATTCAGTTCTGGGGTATTGCTTATACTTATCTGAAGTGTTTGTATTATTCTTCCTCTTTGATTTGATATGTTAAGACTCTGCAAACCCTCCTTTTCTAACAGTTTTGTTGTTCTGCCTTGTTGATTTGTACAAGAGAAATTTGAAAACTTCAATTTTAGTGTAATGCAGTACTAGAAAGAAATGGATTTCTTTTTTAACCCTGCTACGATTTTTTTTTGGTCAATCACAATCCCATTGGTTTATTCATCATTGCCTTCTTGTGTCTGTAAATGTAATCACATTTTTTCCTTTGATGCCTGTAACTTTTTCCGTGTTCCCTCTGACTTCTCTTCTCCAACATTCTTTTTACAAAAATCAATATAAATACTTCAATACAAGCTTTTTACTGGGAATTTCAATTGAATTTTATGTAAAAAATTTGCAGAGAAACATTGGTCTTCTCTATACTTATGCATGTATAGTGGTATTGAAAGTTATTTTCTCCAGTGCTTATCCTGCCTTTGTTGTTTTCTTTTGTTGAACATTGAATCATTGTCATCTGATAACTCAATTATGTACCAGGTTCTTAACACTTACAGTAGGATGGATAGCATTCTTTGCTGCCTTTTTCCCCGTGCATTTCCTATTGAAAGGGCAAAATAAGCTGAGAAGTAAAATAGAGGTGAGCTGTTTTATCTCCATGCATCTATGTCAGCTTCTGGTTGTAGATGTGTGCTTATTTCAATGTATACTACCTCATTTGCTGTTAGTTCCAGCCCTTTTAAATATATTGTGGCCATAAAACACTTCTGCCCACAAAATGAGGCTGCGAACCTTCTACAACAGAAGGGAGCCATTTGCTCCAATGTGAGGACTGAGGAGTTCACCCGTGCTGCACTTTTTATGTGCTAATTTCACCCTCTGATAGGAACATGCAAGTTATATTTCTGTCTGAGGCTCTGAGCGTCAAATGTGTACGCATGTCCATGTGGCAGTGGATGGGCATGCATGTCCATGGTTCTTGCGGTTTGTACGGAGTATAGGTATTTTTGGGTGGGTGAATGTGGCACATTAGTGCATGTCTTTGTGTGCCTCCAATCTGAAAAATGGGATGATATTGAATTAATAACACGCTATTGCAAAGTTCCCTTCCAGCTTCAATTGATTACGGGGTATTGATGCTGAAGTTTAGGGATTGAGATCATTTCCCTTTCCCTAGTACGTACTTCAGTTTAATTACGATTAGGAATCCATCAGTTCATCCTTTTTCCAATGATGTCTTCAAGGGAGTTTGCCTTGGGGGTAGTAACTATCTGTACTCTTAAAAGCACCTACAAGCAATCTATGTGGTACTGGCTCATGCTTATCCTTAAAGTCAGCTTATTGTGGTTATATATTATAGGGTGTGTTCTTTTGGGCTGTAATTGTGGCTTTTGGCTTATGGTTTTTGAATTCTGGCTATTCACGAGAGACAGTACGAAGAGAGAAACAGTTACATACGATTTTAGCCGGTATAGCCGAACTTGGTACAATGTCTACTACAATCGAATTGTAGACCCTGCCTTAAAAAGATGCACAATTTAAAAGCTAGTTACTGTAGCATAAAAGTGAAGAACAAAAGCAAAAGTGGAGCCAAACCCACCCATAAGCCTAGTAAGCTAGCTTATTGGATGATCTTTAAAAGCATTTTGAATGAGCTCAGCTTATGCACTCAAATGTACCCATATGCAACATAAGTCATTGCAATTGGCGTTAGATTCTCTGAAGGGGCATAAGCCCACATATAGGTCAAGCTGTTTGGCCCTACTACCATTAGTCCATTAGGTCCCATATCTTCTTTCTGCATTGTTTTTTATTGATGTTAATATTTTACTTCTGACCAAAATCATTGTTTGTTTTGGTTTGACTACACAAAAATATCTTTCAACAATTTTCATGGTGTTGTGTGGTTTCTCATAGTCTATTCAGTTTTTCTAGTCCCCTAATTGCTTGTTTTACACCATTTCTTGTTCACATCAATGTGATGTTTTTTTTTTACTTTTTGGGTTCTTACTTACATTCATTTGTTTTGAACTTTATGCAGAGAAAGCTGGTTGAAATGATGTGCAGTGTTTTTGTTGCTTCTTGGACTGGAGTGATCAAGTATCACGGACCACGCCCAAGCACACGACCTCACCAGGTTACCATTTTTTGTCCTGTTAACTCATTTCTGAGTGATTTGTGCACATGTAAGAACATTACAGAGAGGTGCAATCCCCCGCACTTTTGAGTTGCAAAACATAATATGTATTGACCTTAGCCTTGTTCCAATGAAATTTCGCCCTGGAAATCTAGCACAAGATATCCTTTCCATCACGGTCTTCTCGTTATGGAATATGTGCATGCCCTGTGCCATGTTATTGTATTGTTTTTTCACTTTAGATGGTTTATTGTTCCAATGTATATGCAAACATTTGTGGAGAACCAATCTGTAGGTCCATGTCGTTCTTATATATAAGCATCATTGCTTCCTTAAGTCTTACTTAATTCTGATTATGATGAATACTTTTGCATCTCTCTTCTAATTACAACAGGTATTTGTTGCAAACCATACATCAATGATAGATTTCATTATTCTGGAACAGATGACAGCATTTGCTGTCATTATGCAAAAGCATCCTGGATGGGTTGGTCAGTTTTGCATTCTTCAGAAACTTCTCTTCTAGTTTTATGTTACCTTCCAATGCTAGATTGTTGATTTATCTATTCTTTTCTCCCCTTTTTGCAGGATTTATTCAGAAGACTATCTTAGAAAGTGTGGGTTGCATCTGGTTTAACCGTAATGATCTTAAGGATCGTGAAGTAGTCACAAAAAAGTAAGATTTTCCCCCATTGCAATCCTATCTGTTAAAACATTCGTTTTATTCGGAGAATTCTTTTATCAGGTTGCGAGATCATGTTCAACATCCAGACAACAATCCTCTCTTGATTTTCCCGGAAGGAACATGTGTTAATAACCAGTACACTGTCATGTTCAAAAAGGTAAAATGGTAAACCCTTTTTTTTTAATGGCCATAAAAATGACTTTGAATATGCTACATTATGGAAAGTTTCTTCAAGGGAGAATTCAGAATTCCATTCTTTGTGAGATTCTAATAAAAAAGCCTACCCTCGGCATACTTATGGTGTTGATACATCATCCTTTTTTTAGCTGTTTATTATATATTGTGAAGTTTTCCTGGTAGAAAGCAAATATAAAGACTTCCCTTTTCTCATATACACAAGATGGTTAGAGGATAGCAGATGTTGGAAATCAGTCATCTTTTGCATGGCATATGTTGACATTTGTTGTTCTTGACCATGATAATACCATGATATGGATTTTTTTTTCTCTGTTTGTATTTTTCAGGGTGCTTTTGAGCTTGGCTGTGCTGTATGTCCAATAGCTATCAAATATAATAAAATATTTGTTGACGCCTTCTGGAATAGTAAGAAGTGAGGAATACAAACAACTACATGAATTTACTTTGCTCACACTTACCTTCTATATTTCACGTAATTACTTCACATGAAATGTTTATCAGGCAATCTTTTACAATGCACTTGGTTCGACTTATGACATCATGGGCCGTTGTGTGTGATGTTTGGTACTTGGAGCCTCAGTATCTGAAGGAAGGGGAGACAGCAATTGAGTTTGCTGAAAGGTAACATAAATTTGGTTTCTATTTCTTTTTTACGAAATATCAAGGGTCAGAAAATATTTTTTCATACTTAATGAAAATGCTTTGCACAGAGTAAGGGACATGATAGCTGCTAGAGCTGGTCTTAAGAAGGTTCCATGGGATGGCTATCTGAAACACAACCGCCCTAGCCCCAAACACACTGAAGAGAAGTGCGTCATCTCTCTCTGTCTCTCTCTCTCACACACACACACACACAAATTATAGAACTAAACTACATCCAGTTAGCAATTTTTAAATTTACGTAATTTCTAATAAGCTTTTCGATTTTTCAGGCAGCGTATCTTTGCTGAATCTGTGTTGAGGAGACTAGAGGAAAACTAAATAGATGTCAATCAACTCTGGTGCTGTTGGTGAGTAGAAGGGTTTAACCCTTTAGTTGCCTTGTAATCCCTTAATCATCCTAAAGTGAGTCTGGGACACGTGGAAATGAGCACCGCAGTTTTGTGTTGTAAATTTGTTCACAGTTTGACAGAATCAGTAGCATGTACTTCTCAAGAAAGAGAACATTTGCATGTATGCTTGGCTATAGATTTTAATAATTTGTGATTGGTTGGTGTTAACACATAAGCTAGGTGCTTTCTCAGGAGATGCTATGTTGATATTTACCCTCTGATTCATGCGGACAATCAACCTTGATCATTTTTATGGTACTTTATAAATTGTGAATAACCTTGTCTAATCCCATGTGATTATTGATTCGATATGATTTGTTTAGTAAGCAAGAGGTACACACAGGAGTTCATCTCCCCCCCCAAAAAAATAGAAGGGGTAAGGTGCATAAAGGCACGTGTATTGGCAGGTATGGCTGGCCAGAATAATTATCGAGCTATTTTAACTGGTATCGTTCCTATTTTCAACCTTTTACATTGGATTTTGAATTATTATTGATCGACGTCGCC
The DNA here is from genome assembly GCA_017311315.1 of Dendrocalamus latiflorus. NCBI lineage: Eukaryota > Viridiplantae > Streptophyta > Magnoliopsida > Poales > Poaceae > Dendrocalamus > Dendrocalamus latiflorus. Next base: position 23,152,565 of record CM029644.1, on the reverse strand, counting down.
TTTTATATGTTAGACCTTTGGAGCCACGATTCAGTACTCTTTTCAATTATTACACTTGTATTACAACGATCACAAAGTTTTGTAAAATGTACACTAGTCACAAATACATATGTCAACAAAAGGTAAAAAGAATCAGCAATACTACCCCAAATCCAAATATTAGAAACGTATAATAAGCAATGTGCAGGAACAAAAGAAAAAAATCGGAGAGAAATTTAAGGAGGTGTTTGATGATCCACTAGAAGTCTAGAAATAGAGCGCACACCGCTTATTCCTGTCCTGCTGCTGGAGCGTGCCATCCCCACGCAGCCTTAACTCGCAGTCCACCTTCATGCGGTGCTCCCTGGTGTCCCACAGCTTCACCTGGAACCTCACCGTCGAGTTGAGAATCAGCCGCAGCTCGACGCTGCCCGCCGCCACCTCGCCGGCAAACCGCTGCCACGCGGGGTCGCTCGGCGTGGGCCCGGCCGCGGTGAGCTCGCCCTGCACCGGCGTGTCGCCCTTGGGCGCCTCGTAGAACGGGTATATGACCGGCCCGGACGCGACGAGCTGGTCGTAGTAGTACACCTTCCCGTACATGGCGTCGTAGTAGATGCCGATCCTCTTGTTGGGGTTATGCTCGGCGACGGTGAACTTCACCGGCAGGTTGGCCGGGCCGGACTGGCGGTTGATGTGGGGGATGGAGAAGTCGGCGAGGAAGAACTTTGGCCGGTGCGGCCGGAGGCTGAGCCAGAGCACCAAGAGGACGATGCCGCCGACGAGGACGAGCGCGAGCAGCACCGAGCAGAGGAAGTGCACGCACCGGACGGCCGGGCTCTGCCGGCGGTACATCGGCAGACGGTAAGGCGGCATGGCTGACGACGGCTGTGCTTCTTGCGAAGTGTGTGCGTGTTTCAGTGTTCCAAGTCTATTGCTGTTGGTTTGGAACTTTGAATATGATGTGTGCTGCATTACGTGTGACATTTTATAGGTGAATGTAAGGTTGCAGAAGTAGGGTTTGGAAGGCAGTAATATTCTTGCCTTGCGCAACTAAAGATGAGATGCTAACACGCAATATATATCTATATCTATCTATCATCTATGTATCGTCTATATATATATATATATATATATATATATATATATATATATATATATATATATATATATATATATATATATATATATATATATATATATATATATATATATATATATATATATATATATATATATATATATATATATATATATATATATATATATATATATATATATATATATATATATATATATGCCTACTTAGTGGTAGATCTAGAAATAAAATATAGCTAGAGCGAAGTCAAAAGCGTAAAACAAATGTTATTACCCAAAAGTAAAGTAATCCATGATCAATCTATGTTACATCCGTACTACTAAGAGTATATGATGCAAAATAGGAAGTAAAACTTGGAGAAATATGTAAAATGATATGTTCAGTAAAAATTCAGAAGGGTGATGCAATTACCTTAACTTAGGTGTGTGGTTATCATGGAAGCCTAAATGGTAGAATGAGTGTTTCTATAAGACTGCCCTATCCTCACAGAAAGATTGAACTATGTATGACTAATCTGTAAATATATTGTAATCAGGATTCACATTACTGGTTGTAATTAGAAACATTGCACATCACTGATCACTACTATAATGTATAATCTCTCATATTACTAAACACGATGAATGCAACCTTTGCAAGATTAGAAATACCGGGCATGTTTAGGATTTCTACTGAACAAGTGAAGACCATCCATTTTCAGAAACAACACCCTATTAGGCCAGTTTTCAGGATGGCTACTGACCCTAGCTCTTCTTTTGTTCCCTGAATCACTAAACAGGTGTATTTCTTCTGTCCATCTTCTCTTTTGACTAGTAAACAACATGCTGTGATTTTGGTAGTGATAATACACACAAAATGATGATTACACAACAATTTTGTTTCCACCAAATGAAACTCTTAACCAAGGAGATCATTTTCTTTTCCTAATGGTTTACTAAACAAATTTATTTCAGAGTACATTATGAGTTTATACTGAGATATGGCTTCCTACATCATAGCTTGCCAAACATAACTTGCGTGAAAGGATAGAACAAGTGCATCAAATTGGAATAAACTAGAAAGTCACATAAAGAAGAAGCCCAAACCATCATCAATCTTCAACCTCTTACAAAAGTGGGCAAAGGTCTTTAATCCGCAAAAGACTAAATCATTGCCTTCTCCATGGCCAAAAACAGCATCCAATCTTGCAAAGTAGAGAACAAAAAGGAAAAGGAAATATCATCTCAGTTTTTCACTATCAAGTCTTCTCTTCCGCTGAAATTGTCTCATCAAATGACCCATTCATGCATTAGCTAGCGCAAATTGTCTACTGCTTTGTCGAAAAGCATCTCCAGGTACCGGCACTCACTGCTGCAGAATGCTTTATCACCTCTGAAGAAAGAAAAGGATCAATTATATCACAGAAGAATAGTAATGGCCTAACTGCTGAATTATAAAAAGCACAGCTTTTCCGGACAACTGTTGTTCATGTTACGTCTTTGAGCAAAGCACAAGCCCAAATAAAACTACTGTGTTCGAGAGGATAGCATCAGAAGATGTGTAGCTAAAAGTAAACAGAATGTGTTGCAGACTCAGGTCATTTTCATATTAACTATTGTTAGCTTTTGATTAAAAATAAATAGTAATAACTGAAAGAAGTGTTTTTAGAAGGAGAGAACGAGCAACGGGGAAATGATGGAGAGATACCTGTGTGAAACGGGAGTGAGAGGAGTGGGGTACGTAATACGCCCGTGATTCCCTGCCTTATCTACCCAAAGCAAGATTAGAGTGAGAGAAATGGAGAAACTAAGTATTTATATTGGCTTTTGGTTTATCTAAACAGAAGATAGAACTAAAAGTCAATTTGAATAGACCTACCAAGCCCCCCCCCCCCCCTGTTCTTTATGGACACTTTTCTCTTTTTCAGTATGCTTCTCCCGAATCAGTTCCCTGTATATGTAAGATGTGTGCTGTAAAGAAAGCTTTGGGTGTAAAGGGCAGTATCGTTCTGAGGTTCTGATGTTTTTGACTAATTTATTCTTAGGTTCTACGCTTAAGGTTCTTGCAGATATCGGAAGAACAATTGCCGAAACTTCGCCCTTGGGCAAACGCAAAGGTTGCACAAGGCGAAACCATCCGTTGGATTCGTTAGAAACCACCGAACCTTAACTGTAAATCCTAGTTTGAGTTCGACATGACATTGAGATCGTTTTTCAGTTGAAAGAGGGTACAAGGGGAATTGGATCCTGCCAAGGTTCCCATTACCGGCTTTAAAATTTTAACGGGGATGACAACACCGAGATGACCCATAATCGGAAAATCTCGGAGGATTTCAGGCCAAAATTTTCAAATTAAAATTTTAATTTAAAAAATCAGCCAAAAGTCAGTTGAATATATCGGCCAAAATGTTTAAAATAAATTTCAGCAAAAATTCTTCTATATTTGATAAAATTCATGCAAAATAAGTTTTTTTGGAGCTAATTTGAAATTTTACCTGGGGTCATCGGTAAAACCGGTATTTCTGGTTACCAGCCAAAAACCGGCCGGTAATAAGAACCATGGATCCTGCAGATGTTCCGAATTGAAGTTCATGACTCAAAACAGTCAAACCTTATTGTGCTTTATAAAAGAACATTGCCCAATTCAGGCCCCGTTAGTGTACAAAAGTAAGCATTCGTCCGGCACAATGATCAAAGCCTAACCAGTCACTAACCATATTTGGTTTAACATTCTTCTCAGAAACACTTGCAAAATGAAGATTATGCACGCTCAAAACAATATAATTCTTTTTCAACCAATGCATCATGAAATTTTTGAAATGAAACCCTTATTTGATGTATCGTATTGAGCTTTATAAACTGTTATTTGTTTCTCTCCTTAATACAAAAGATACGCCGACCTCCCGCATGTTCTTGAAAAAAAGCTTTATATACTCAAAGGTCAGGTTTTCTCTGAAAAAAAAACTCACATGTCAGTGAGGAATTTCAGATTCTCTGGTAAGCTACTAGTTTACAGATATAAGAGGTCCAATTGCAGTCTCCACTTTGAACAGGGTCACCTCATATGTTCTGCGAAATGCAATGCAAGTGAGCAACTTGGAACGTTGCCAACAAAATGAAAACTAAGCTCAGAGACTGCTGCACAATTGAACCCGATTTCTTTGTCAGAAGATGTCCTAAAATGGAACTATTAGACCAGAGGATTACGTCGATGATATGAAGGAAGAACAAAGTTAACCATACATTTTTTACATACAAAACCACACTCCGAGGCTTGACATGCTTAGTAGACCAAAAATCGCTTGTTCTTCCTCAGCAGTCAGCACCATTACAAGCTGACAAGCATGCATGTCGATGCTGCCGTCAGAAACATTCAGGCTTAGTTCGAGTCGAAGTCATAAACACGGGCTGTGTTGAGCGCCCACGAAACAATCCTGATTTTTTTTAAAAAATAATCAATTTTTAATTCTAAATTGCAGTATTATATCTACATTTTTTTGCAGTTTTGACCACATGTCGCTCCATGGTTGGACGACACGTGGCAAGTTGCCCAACGGTTGAGCGATTTTAAAAAATAATATAATTATTTTATTATTCCGATAGAAATAATTATGGGGTAAATAACAATTATTGTAGTTAATACATTTAACAAATCATGTTTGTAAATTGTAAGTTGTTTCCTTTTTGAAATAAAAGAGTAGACAATGTCAGTTAATCCGTTTGTGATTTTTGCATATTGCGAATGGTATGAAATCTGTTAGGCTCGCAATAACATTTTGTGATCATCATATGTTGTAGTGCGATAAATTTTCTGAAGAATTTTGTGAAAACGATTGAGATATAAACAACTAGTAAGTAGAAAAATAAGTAATATTAGGATGCAATAGAAAATTCATACACAGAGGAAGACAAAGCAAAAATACGTACACAATGAAAAAAATACACAAAGCAGAAGGAAGACCCACTACTCGCCACTAGCTACACTGCCTGCAACACCTGCTCTTTCGTTGCCACGTCCCACCCCTGGTCAGTGGTCGTCCGTACAGCCTCGTTTAGGCTTCCTCAGCGCAGAGTGTCGGCCCCCCAACAGGGTAAGGCGGTCAGGAGCTCTGCTGACCCGTGCTTCCAACACCTCGGGGTGGACTGCACCTATGGCTACGCGGGAACTGGCGTGCTGCTGAGCTGTGACCCAGAAAGGACCTCCGTCAAGTCATTCGCTACGAAATCACTCACGTCCACTAGGAGATCCTTGTGGGGGATAGCCGAACTCCTACTTAGTGCATCATACCTGAAGGACATGTATTATTTACTCGTGCAATATATCGACGCGAAAAAACCTTAAGAGATGAAACGTACCTTCCGCGTAAGCCATAGCATGTAGCCAACTGTCGTACCCATCAGTCGGCCCTGGTCGAACAACTGTGCTGCCCTGCCGATGGCAAGTAGGGGTCCATGGACGATAACAGCGGTGGTGTGCAGGTACGTGCCCACGTTGACCCTCCGGCCTAGCCCGGCGACGGTGGTGGCGGTGTCTGGGGGTAGTCACGTGGCCCTCTGATGCCTTCTACCTAAGCTACAAGACATGGTGGCCTTGGTGCACGCGTCGACGTGACCACCTCCAGGAGCGTCCCAAACGATAACCCCTCGCCCTCTTATAGACTTGATGGACAACGTGCAGAAGCTCGTCGCGTGTCACCTCCAAACCACAGGCGACCCTATCCACAATCAACCCAATGTCCCCCCACGATCTCAGCGGTGATGTCCATCTACAAGAAGTACATAAAAGTGTCAAAATCATAATTGTGGTAACCGTACCCTGAAACTTTCAAACATGAGAATACGTACCGCGAGGGTGAAGTTCCGCACTAAGTGCATGGGGTACACATCGGTCGGTGCTAGTATGTGAGCCGGGGGAGGGTCAATAACACGCACCAGCCTGGTGTGTATCTACACCAATGTAGGTACTCATCGTACGTGCTGAGATCATACGTGGTGCTCTCCTGCACAAAGTCCTAGAGTGCCTCGCCCACTCCGCCACCCACAGTGCCATCTTCGTGGCCTAGGTCGTTCCACTACCACCCCTCCTATTATGCGTGTGAAACGAACAACTGCAATTAGAAGGCATCATAACAGAATTGAGAAAAAATATAGGTTCATATGTTATGTGTAACTCACACGTGGGTCGAGTCAAGCACTCGACGCCCTACGGGGATAGAAACAAACTAACGAAGGCCGAACTGGCGCATCACCTTGTGCACCGCATAGTCTTCGATGAACACGCCAAAGATGAATAATTTTGGTGATGAATAATTGACAATGGTTAATTTGTGATGATGAATAATTGGTAATTTTATTTAGCGTTGTTATGCGAGTTGTGTCGCGTGTGTGCGGATTGATGTTAGTCAAGTTGGAGAGAACTTGTGCCGGAAGAATGTTCTTTGGTCTTTGCATGTGCAGGTTGGGTGTGGAGACGGTCATAGTCGGTGACGAGGAAGACTGGAACTAGGAGGGGAAATCTGAGGTCCAAGCGATCGAGGATGTTACGAGGTGGTCGGGCTCACGCTGGAGTACGTGGAGATCAAAGTGGATGATGCGTGGAGAAGATACAGGAGGTGCGGTCCTGTAGGCTTCGACACATGATGAGTTGGAGAAGTTGGAATTTTGGAAAAACCCGTGTTAGGAAGGGTTTTGGGTCCCTTATTTGTTGGAATTGGATTAGAACTCATGGGCTTAGGATAAGCTCAGGTTTTGGGCCCTAGACTATCAATAGAGAGGTGGGGTTGGAGATTAATCTCGTGGCTTTTGGAGAGACTAATTTCGTGCTAGGGTTTAGAGGTGCTAGGAGGACAGTTTGTAGCCACCATGATTCAGAAATAAACAGCAGATTCATTCAAAAAAAATTGGTCGGCGGCTTGCTTCGTCGAATTCGGCAAGACGCACGAGTTCGTCCTGAGACTGCTCTCGTGCGTCTCGCCGAATTCATTGCTTCGTCTTTGCCTCATCTGCGTTTTTGCACCAGCTTCGAAATCTTCACCAACAATAGATCGAGTGTCGACCCGTCCGTCATTTGCTATTTGCAATGGGTGCGGCTCAAGTGCTGTGACCCCTGCACGCGCTAAGTGCAGGGGTGCCCCCAGGAGCCGCCACGTGTCCCCAAAAATTCAAAAAACTTCCGAAAAATTCTAAAAAAATACTTAAAAATCCAAAAAATTGTAAAAAGTACTTTTTGTAAAAATATTTTTATTAAAAATTATTTTTAGGTACTTAAAAATACTATTTAATAAAAGTATAAATCAAAAAAAAATTAAGTACTTACAAAAAAATACTTCGTATACTTAGAAAAATATTTTTTACAATTTTTCAGATTTTTAAGTATTTTTTTAAAACTTTTCAGAAATTTTTTGAATTTTTGAGGACACGTGGCGGCTCCTGGAGTCACCCCTGCACTTAGCGCGTGCAGGGGTCACAGCACCTGAGCCGCACCCAGCCAAAAAGCAACTACGTGGTGACTTTTTGATGTGAGTTGATTTATATTGATTAAAGTATTGGGAGCACCTCGTATGAAAACCTGATGGATATTGGAGTGATCATTGCATGCACATGTTGATGCCTGTGGATATTTAGAGTGCTTTTTGCATGCATACGGTTCTGGATGCTTTGCCTAATTGAAGTTGCGTATGGCCGCATCGTAGTTGAGGAATAAACAAAGGTTTTTTGGATAGCTGCATCTACTCAACTGCGAGAGACTTCGATCGGCTACTCGGCGATTTCTTTCTCTGTCGACTTGTCTCGGCGAGTTGCGCTTCCGACCGAAGACGAGACAAATTATTTTATTGCAAAAAAACAGAGAGGTAAAAATAATATTTTTATTTCTTTTTGTTGGTATATTTTTCTCTCGTTTTGCTTACAGGTTTGAACAGTCAGAAAATAGTAAGGTGGTATATATATAAAAAAAAGTTTTCGCTAGGCGCTACAATCATTCACCCCCTCTGATTACCATCGACGATCCTACACAAACCGTTCTCAGCAGCATCGGTCGTCCGAGGGGGAAGCGCTCGAACGACCACAGTTATAGTAGGAAGGGGCATCCTATGAGGACAGGGTTCATCCTTGTCCTATGGCAAGCATCATATATGCCGCGGTACATCGTAGCAAGTATAGCTAATCCCTAGGTATAGTGCAGCTCGTCCCCATCGGCGATGGCCCCTTGCATACCGCACAAGGTAGGCATCAACAGAGTCACCGTGGCTACTGGTAAACAGTACCCAACTGAACAGCCACAGCAAATACACCTCAAGGTGCCGCGACACCTTGTACTCGTTGGCGGTCGGGTCCATCCGCTCGACCTGTGCACAAATGAAAAAATAGTAAGCCCATCATATGTCAAAGAACTGCAAAAGCCACCGCATGGCAGGCCATGCTTCTGTCACGCTGCAAAGGCGCAGTACGTTGCCATGACCTCGGCTAGAAGAACCCCTTCAAACCTACCCAACAAGTCGTCGTACCAGTTGGTAGGTGCATCCGTTGGAGAGACAGTCTCGACCTTAATAGGCAGGCCGAGCAGCATCGTGAAGTCTTATAGAGTGGGCGCCATCTCCCCGAATGGGAGGTGGAAGGTGTGTGTCTCGGACCACTACCGGTCCAACAGAGCTGTCAGCAATGACTGGTCGAATGGGAACCATCATGACCGCTTCGGACTGACCTGGACCTTCCCGGCCTCCTTGACTGGAGTGTCGTCCTTGTCGGTGGCCTCTACCATCTGCACGAGAGGTAGAAAGCTGGCATCGCTCAGCCTTCAAAGCACGAAGAAGTAAGTACATATCATAAAAAGACATGCCATAGTTTGTACATAAACTTGTCTCTTCAGCGTGAATATAGTCTCTAAGCCCATCGGGGTGTCCGCGTACGGACCACTCCTAACTGGGTCTCCTCATCCCCGCCCTTAGGATGTGGGACACGACGGCTCGCACGATACTGTGCGTCGACGTGCAGCTCTAGCAGGCCGAAAGGCCAGTCCGAACCACCAAGGTCGTGAGCCATATATGCAAATCAATTTGAAATTAGCAATTACAACATAATTATTGGTTTACTTATTAATACCGTAGCTCGGAAATTGTTCAAATCATTCCTAACCGATTTCACATATGCTAAGGCGTCCTGTGGGATATCTGAATTTTATTTTCATTATTTACGGATTTTTATGACTTAAATGCTATTTAAATCATCGCGTACAATTTTAACCGCTATGCATAATCTTAAATCATTGCGTACTATTTTAAATTGGCGCGTGCTATTCTAATCATCATGAACAGTTTCAAATCTTTCTATGGCTGTTAATTATTCTAAAAATTAAGAAAACTTATTACGGGGTTTCTACAATTTATAAGCGACTAACAAAATTAACTGGGCCTTCAAATACACAACAGAGCGATCTAAACGAACATACAATTATTAACAACAAAATTGATGTTACTTTCTAAAGTACAAATTTAATTATTTTAGTTGCTATCCTATCATGTTTAAAAAATAAATAGAAAAAATAGAAAACTCATCGTCGTTGATGCGCAAATCCCTCTTCCTCTCTTTCCCTCCTCCTTTCTTCCCTTCTTCCTTTCTTCCCTCACTCCTCTCTTGTCCTCCATTTCTTTCCTCCTCTCTTGTCCTCTCTTCTCCACTTTTTTTCTTTCCTCCTCTCTTGTCCTCTCTTCTCCTCCACTTTTTTCTTTCCTCCTATCCTTTTCTCCTCTCTTTCTCTTCTCCCCTTCTCTCTTTTCTCTCGGCGGTCGAAGCGAAATGAGCTCTATGCTCAGGTGGCTGCGTGTGGCAAGGGGTATACCCCTAGTCACCCAACCATTGGGCGACTAGGTGTCATGTCGCCCAATAGTTGGGCGAACGGTTAGGCAACTTAGCCATATGTCGTCCAACGGTTAGGCAACTAGCCCAAGTTGTCCAGCCGTGGAGTGATATATGATCAAAATTGCAAAAAATAAAAATAAAAAGCAGGTATAATATTATCATTCAAAATAAATAATTGATTATTTGAAAAATTCAAATAATCCTCCTCTTCGCTTCTCGTTTACTTGTCATTCTTGTTCTTCCGGCAACTTAATTTCTCTATCCATCTGAGCCACACACGCGTGATCAAACAGCTTACGGGAACCAAAGAATGGATCGCGATTATCCAACGCGATCCAGATCGGTGCTGTAAATGACAACTGGAACTAACACAAGGACTTTTTTGGAAGAATCCTTCGACGCTCTTTCCTCCTCGATCCAAGCCGTGAAAGCTTGATCTAACGGCTCCCATGAACTCGTGGCGGTTCGCGGGGTTTCTCGTGATCCCAATAGCCCATCCCTTCCCAGAGCGCGCGCACCCCATGGGGCACGGCACGGCTGCACTCGGGAACCGTGCATCACAGCACCGATTCGCGGCAAAGCAAACTTGCATTCCGCTTATTTCGTTTGAGTTTTTGTCTTCTAGCTTATTTTTTACTATTTATAAATTTCATCTTTTTCTAAATTTTTGATTTTTTTAGCTTTTTTACCGGTTCTTTTTTCCCGTATTCGTTTGCGTTGTCCGTGATGAGCTAACATATTTTTCTATTTTTATTTTTTTTTATTTTAATTATGCTAAATAGGCCACCTTCAGCTACAGTGTAATTTTAGTCAGTTACAATATAATTTCAGCCATAAGCTACTATTTTTCAGCCCAACCGAGTAGGGCGTTGATATGGCCAGTTCTTTTTGCTTTTGGTTTTGGCAAACGGAATGATTTTTTTAAGTAGTTTTTTTTAAATTGTTTCTTCAATTAACTTCTTGAGTCTATCGGCGTGTGTATTATTTGTGTTAACATCTCCGTCATTTCACCATCGTCTCAAAATATATAATTAAAAATTATCAGCCATAAGTAAAAGTCATCAGCTATAGTCTAAAAAATATAGCTTGTCTATTATGCTTCTATTAGCTGTAGTCTAAAAAAATATGACCTATATATCATGGTTCCTCCGTATTCTCTCTGGAATTATGGCGGTATCTTTATGTTCTCGTTTTACCGTCGCCCGGGGGGGTGTTTGGCACTGGAGGTGTTCGATGTATTTTTCCCACTTGTTTTGATGTACAAGTGTCAAGTGCAGCACACGTACATGCTGCTAGCTGTTCCACGATGTTCAAGTGTGTGCGCTTGCCTGCTAATTGGCGCGTGAGATCTGAATTCTGATACGCCCATCTAACATAACAAACAAGATTCCACATATCGGATGCCTTTGTCTGCAGCAGAACACTTGTGATTTGCGATAGTGAACGATTCAATTGTATAATACTAATTTTGCATAAGTTTAAAATTTTGATAGTTACACATCGGTTCCTCTGGATAGGATCAGAACAATTATCGGATGGCAAATATAAGGTCAACTAAGACAAAGTCTGTAGACCAACCCACCTGAAGGATCTAGGTCTATTGGACCTAGAACGTTTCACCCGAGCTCTTAGACTCCGATGGTTGTGGCATGAATAGTGTGCTGATCAGGGATGGGAGAAATATGACCTTTTGGAACTCGTTCTAGGCACATGGAAACCGATTGCATGACATTGCACCGGGCATCTACAACGCCTCCAAAAGAAAGAAACACATTCTACACACAGCATTGATGGATAACAAATGGCTATAGGAGCTTGACCTATCAGCTGGAATCACGACACAACACATACGGGAGCTTGTTGCTATTTTGGGGGCTTCTCTCTATGATGCTCCTTCAGGTCAGTCACGAGGACACAATAACATGCACTATCACACATGGGGTCATCATAAACGGTTCGTAACTCTCATCAGAGACGGATACTGAACCATATGATTTATTGTATCAGTGATAACAGGTGGTTATCACAAACGGCCCCCAAACCGCCTGTGATAAGTCACAACACAGACGGTTTTTAAAAATAAGCATCTATGATATCCGACATATCACAAACGGTTAATACAAAAAATCGCCTGTGATAGTCTACAAATCACAGATGGTTTTGTATTAGAAACCGTCCATGATGGTTCTTTGTATAGCTAGAAAAATTTCTATTTTTCGACTAGCCTTAAGAAATGTTTTTCATGCCCTATGAAAACAAGCAAGCAAATTACAGATAAATGACAAATAAGTGAATTATAATTTAAAATGATTTACAGCTCAAAGTGAATTACAACTCAAAATTCTACTTGGCTATTTCCTTTAAAAAATAACCCTTCATGATGATCGAGGCGTATACAGCCAGTTTCCTCACTGGGTTCTTCCTCAGGCTTAATGTCGTATCGGAATGGAGGCAATTCGTTAAATTGATTGTACTCTTCCTTATCCACGGTATTCTCAACTCTGGCAATTCTTCTTTTTCCATGAAGAACTACGTGGCAGTTTTTATTTGCCGAGTCCATTACATAAAAAACTTGAACACTTTCTTAGCAAGTACGAATGGTTCGTCTTTATATCTGACATGTTCGATATCCACAGTAGTGATGCCATATTTATCGACCTTTATACCCTATGCAAGTTGGACCTAACGACACTAAAACAGGGGGATCTTGAAAAGTACGTACTCGAGCTCTCAAATCTCCTCTAGAACTCATAGTATGAGCTCAACCCACGTTTCATTATATTTGGCCCAGAAGTATTGAATTGCTCGTGAAACCCATCTATGTGGACACTACCTCAGGACTATCCCTTCTGTATCGCGCAACATCTGATCTAGATTATCATCGTGCAACATATCCTCACCGAAAGAACGATTGACATATGGTATATCGATGTCTCCCTCGACGATGTTACTACCTTCATGTATAATCTGCTCTTTATCATGATTGCTCCAACATGTATACCTCTTTTTGAAACACTTTCGAATCAAGTATGCTTCCATCTGCTGAATTGGTAAATATCTTAAGATTCTCACAATCAATGCATGAACAGTACATATATTTCGTCCTTCTCTTCAACATATCCTGGTTGGTAGCTCTTCTAAAAGTAGACACGCCATCGATGTACTTTTCCCTCACATAATTCTCAACGTATATCCAGTTTCGATCCATCTATACTACGCATATAACAATTTAATGTTAAATTAGATTAATGATCTCCTAGGTAGCCATTACACGTATGTGCACTCTTACACATAATTGTCATTTATCATAATTTGTCCATCTAAAGTAGATAACTATGATTCATGAACCAATCCAACAAGAATTAAAGTAGGTAAGAGTGAGACCCAAGCTTAAATTAAAGCAAAAACTGCCAAGCTAAATCTATCTTTCCTTACAACTACAAAATGTGTAGTTCTAACTAGAATATAATGCATTTCATTATGTATAATACCAACTATTAAACTTGGATCACATCGAATAAATGGATACACAAGCACTCTTCTAAATCTTTGGTCTCCTTTCACCAAATCGCCTCAAAACCATCGCCTAACAGACAAAATATCTGTCAGGACAAGGGTATTTAATAATGTGGTGAATATCACAGATGCTTCTATTCACAACCCGTCTGTGATAAATAGGTCGTCACATACTTTTTTTTTACAAAAACTGTCTGCAATGTATCACTGACGGTTTTTCACAAAAACCATCTATGAGAAGTCCATACATCTTAAATGGTTTTTGTTATGAATTTTTTATAATGTATCACAGACGATTTGTGTAAAAAATCGTTTGTGATAAGTAGATCATCACTGACGGTTCTTACTATCGGTTGCAACATAGACGGTCACGCTAGTAAAAAAGTTTGAGATAACTACGTTGCAGCTTAATACTGACGGATTTTATATAATCATCTATGATAAGACGTCTAGTATAACCTTCTATAGTAGTGATAGAAACTAACTCCTAATGGAATTTACAGCGCTGCCTCAACGTACAAAGCACAGTTCCTAGGCACAATACACACCACCATAAGCGCCCTTGTCTGGAAAATTTGGGCATTGTAAAAAAGCAAAATCTTTACCTGGCTAGTCGTACAAAATAGAACTTAGACAACAAACAATCTATCCTAGGATGGGTGGCCAAACCAACAAATGTGCCCACTCTGCACATATGCGCCAAAGATTGCTATTCACCTTTTAGCTGAATGGTGTTACTCCACAAGAATATGGCCAGCCATTGCGCAATGGACATCGAGCAACTCCTTGAACCCAGCAACCTGGTAGACCACGTCCTCTGTCCAACAATGGTGGGAGTCGGCCATCCTTTCGCTTGGAGCTCCGCAGAAAGCAATGGCAATGCTTGTCATGTTGGTTACATGGGAAATTTGAAAGAAAAGAAATGCCTGGTTCTTTCAATCAACAGTGACCACGCAGATGTCCTTGATTGCCCGTATAAAAGAGGAGGCCAGAGCTTGGGTCCTTGTGGGAGCCAAGAGACTGGTGGAGCTACCGTAATTATGTAACAACTTAACTTCCTTTTCGGCACCATTACCCGGTCTTGTATGCTGACTTTTCTCATCTCCTCAATTAATTAGGGCAGCGCTCCTGCCCTTTTTTCAAAAAAAGATGATTTTGCTTAAGTTTAAAATTCTCAATATTTGTTACTGCGAATCAAATACCAGATTATATCGAACTTCCTCAAAATAAATTATTCTCTTATGAAATTTGGCTTCTAACTAGGCAACAAACAAGTGGGAAACAACATTATTACTTATCAAAATACTGTAAAAACTCCCAAATGACATAACTTATGAATTAACCAGCGCACAGTTCTTCCTGATCTCTCTTGCATGACCAGTAAATACTCCAATCTTGCCCATTCTGACCATGGATACCCCAAATTCATGCAAGAAATCTTGTTTGTTTGAGCTCGACAGGGAGTACACCGTTGTTCTTGTTTCTTGGTCCTGGAGCAATACTGGTCAGAATGGAAAAATCCCCTCCTGTTGGCTACTAGGCTGTACTACTCGGTATCGAACGTCGTCGAGCTCCCTGGGACCACCTCGACGGTGGTCGTATTGTCATACTGAGGCGGGCATTTAGCGTGAAGGGGCTTGGCGTAGATCGGGTCTAGGGTAGGGTCAATGCCTCCATTGCCAGTGAAGCTGCAGAGCCTCTTGGCAAAGGAGATGCAGTGTGAATTGCCTATAGCGTGAGCACCTGAAAAGGTAGAAGATAAAGTACTTAGTTACATCTGTCCTATCATCTTAGGGTTCTAGAAATTGTTCAGGATAATGATATCTTAATCAAGAGGAGACTTGTAGCTTTGAAATGGTTGACTTCAAGTAAGAGGTTATATGCCCTCTCAGGAAAAAGTGAAAACTTTTGATAACAAAGTAGGGAAGAAAATTTTTGTACAGAAATCTATTCCTTGAAACTTTCAACCCTTCCGTCATTTTCAAGTCTTTTTGTGCCATTTTTCTTATGCCACTCGACTTAAAGACAGGAATAGGATAACTATATAGACAGCCTTAACACTTTGTTCAGCCTTATTATACCTGATAAGATAGCAAAGTCTTTCACATTTAGACCCTTCGAACCAAATAACTCCTTGAGCTGAGCGAAATCAGCGTAAGAGGACGGCAGATTGGCCAAGGCCTCCGACGCCGTCGACACGCGGCCGTCAAGCCGGCCTGTCGGGACTTCCCAGGCACCAGCACCATACGTGCTTCGGCCGGGTGCCTAAAGCCAAATAGGAAACAAGTACAAGCAAAAGCCTGAATGATCACACATTTTTTTCACTGCAAGAATATACTGTAAAGACAGTAAAGTACGGAGTACTGACCAGGGAGACAGCAGCATCTCTAGCTGCTAACGCCACAATGTCTGCACACGACAAGACGCCGGGGCACGCCCTCTCCAACGCCTCCTTGGCGGCGTCGATGACGTAGAAGCCGTCGAGGCTTTGGTTCGGCATCGCGTCCTTCTCCGCGACGTTTGCCTTGGTGGAGTTTAGCAGCACCGATCCATCGCAACGCTGTTATTAATTTTGTGTTGAGACATGCATTCGTTTATGTTTTATATCAAATTATTCAGTTCGGTTATATATATAGAGAGAGAGAGTATAAATAACAGAGGTGCACAGCAGCCGTGGAAGTGGAGCCTGAGCAATGGCGCTGAGACGGTCGGGTCACGCGAGAAGCACGCCGCGACGGTGGCGCGCACATGGACTCGGCGGCGTCCTGTAGTGCTCGACCTCCAATGGCTCAGCTCTGGTTGTGCCTGCAAGCGAGAACAACACGAGGATGACGCAGGCCAGGAGCCTTGTGGTCAGTTGCCTGGTGATAGATCGATGGATGGCGAGCTGCAGACTGATCATGTGTGCCACTGTGCCAGGGAAGAAAAGAGAACAAAACCAACTCCCTCTCCATGCATGCCCAATAATGTGTGGCTGAGTTGTTCAGCTGTTATAGCTCTAACATAAGTGTTTGTGCGAATGAATCGAATGTTAATAAGCCGTTTCGAAAAGTATATCTTGATAAATCATTTTAAAAAGATGACAAAGAAATCATCTTATTTACTTATTTAAAAAAAATCATAAGATATCTCTACTATTATATAAAAAAGAGTTGGTGGTCGTCGGTGTGTTCTCCTCTCCCCTCTCTACAGCCATTCGATTTGATCTAGATCATCCGTCTCTCTTCTCCCCTCTCTCTCTCAGGATACAACCGCCCAACCCTCTATTTTTCCCATCTCCTCGCGCATTCTAGCCACTATTCTCTCTCTGTCGCTTGCTCTCTAATATTTGATGTGTGAAGTTGATCAGTCAGTAAATTTCGTCTTATTATTTTTATAACTCTGTTGCAACATACGAGTCCCTAACAAGTAAGGTAAAAAGAAAAGGACCATAGCTTTGCTCGTCGAGTGGTTACTCCTTAGCGCTTCCTGCCGGTAGTTGCAAACCTTCAAGTTGCACTTGGACGAGAGACTTTGTACACACCTGATACGACTGCAAGATTCTCTTGACGCGGCTTCCCTTCAAACCTGATTAATTGGAGCTAGCTAGCAGTCGAAAGGAGAGAGAAGTTCGCAAAAATGACTTTTTATACAAATAAATTTGCAAAGTTATTCAATCCAAGTTGTTATCAAATAAAAACACATAGTTTGTCCATTATATTTTTTGGAGAAAATGTGCTCCACAGACTTTAATAATTTCTAAATTCTATTATGGGAAGCTATACGTCGGGTTCTTTTTAGCTCAAATTCTAGCTTATTACTTTGTTATACAGTAACTAACTTTTAAATAGTGTTTTTTTTCAAAGCAAGATCTACAGGTAAATTATAGTAAACACTGTATTGAGTTCAGCTATACCGGCTGAAATCACATACAACTGTTTTTCTCTACATACTGTCTCCCACAAACAAATAAAATTCAAAAAATCATAAATTAAAGCTAAAACTATAACTCAAAAAGTGTCCATCCACAGTAGTACTGACACTGTGTACCGGTGCCCAAACCCAACTAAGTACCACCTCACTTCTCTATCTATGAGCTGACTTTTTGACTTTTCTAAACATTTGCTCCCATTTTGGATTGATGATGCGAACATGGAAGCCAGCTCGGAGTACAGTCCAAAGATTTCACTGAGCGCGTGGATGCCACATGCGTCGTGCATGCAGCGGCTTGTATTCCACGCTGTTTCTTTTACGCTAGGGAGCTATGTCCTTGCCTCAGCCGATCGAGTAAAATATCCCAGTGTGTAGATACTTCTGGAATGGATCATTGTGCCATTAAAGTATGTTAACTACGCGTCTCGATCAGAAAAACAAGTGTGAACATATCTATGCTGGTGGATCTTAAAACTTGTATGTACAGTACGGGCAAGGTCTAAGTAGATACTTTTCGAGTGTAGCTGATAGTTTATAGTTCTAACGTGAGGAATTATGTGAACGAATTGAATATCAATAAGCCGATAAATTACCTACATCGGTGTCTTTATCGTCTGCTGTCGTCTCAAAAACGTAGACAAAAGCCATTAGACCTAGCTAAAAACTATCAGCTGCAGTAAAAAAAACAGGACCATCTAGCATCTCATGCGTCTGGATCTCACCAAACTGTCCTCACTTGTAAACGGACCCTAGTCACTTGGCACGCCATATGACTTACCTCGCATTAGGATGACACCTAGCTTTCCTAACTGTTTTGGACTTCAACTCCTCTTTGGCCTTAGTCCTGATCCACTTTACCATTGCCTGTCATGTTCACCACCAGTAGCTCATCCTTCGGTTCCTTATCGTCATGGTCTTGATCATCTTCCAGCAGCTCCCTAATCATTTGGACCTCAGCCCCTCCTAAGTGTGGTCCAATCCATTAACCGTTTTGGACCTAAACCCTCCTAACTTAGTCTCGGTCCCATCTATCTCAACATGACGTAATTTCGGAGTTCTACAACCAACAACATAAGCAAACCATCATGTAGCTAATTTTTAATAATAAATTTAATGATATAATTTTTGTATAGCTAATTTAGATAGCTTTAAATTTATTGATAGTTAAATTTTAGAAAATTTGACGATACGGATTTGAGAAAGTTAAGTAAAAAACAGATAAGATAAAATACAATAAGTATAATATCAGTCATCTATTATTGATGTGGGACAGGAAACGAGTCATTGCTTCTCAGCGAAGAGACGACCAATACCTCCGAAAAAAGAATATAAAGACAACAAAAGGAGAAACACGGCATCCGTGCCTACCTGGTCGATCGTTGCCAGGCAACCGGTTTTCAAGTCTTTTCTGGCGATGAGGAAAAAAAAGAATCTGTTCAGTTGATCAGGAGCAACAAAAATATATTGGTTCATAAAATATTCCAAGGGCCCAAGGCGCGTGGCAGACACGCGACAAGATAGATCGCATTCTTGCGCAGAGGGAATGAACTGGCGCCACATTTTAGGGATCCCTCGGTTAGGCTGAAAAGCTATAGTTTATAACTGAAATTACACTATATCTAACTGAAATTACACTATAGCTAATATGGTTTATTTGGTGTAATTAAATTTTAAAAAATTTAAAAATAAAAAAATATGTTAGTTCATCACGGACAACGCGAATGGATACAAGGAAAAAAGAACCGGTAAAAAGCTTAAAAAGCCAAAAAAATTAGAAAAAAAATAAAATTTATAAATAATAAAAAATAAGTCAGAAGTGAGAAACTCATGTTGAAATGAGCGGGCCTAAATAGCAAACTCATCCGCAACCGGAGCGCCCGGGTGGGGTGCCCAAAGTCCAAGCTCATCCAGGAGCGCGTCCTTGCATCGATCGCAAGACCAGTACGTACTGTACTACTTGGATACATGGCCAATTTTGTTTATTTATGATTTATAACTTATAATTCATTTAAAAAAATAAATAAAACAGTTTTTTAACCGCCGTTTTAAAGCATTTCATCGAGATAATATTTTCAAATTGGTTTATTGATTTATCTATATTTGATTCGTTCGTACAAACACTTACATTAAAATCTAAAACTATCATAAACAACTATAAGCCATCAGCGGCAGTGAAAATAATATAGACCATCGGTCACAATTCACACGCACACGGCATTCGCCTACTATGGGCTAGCTAGAGCTCTTTTGGAAAGCTGCTTTCTTTAATTTTTACCCCACTTTTCTTTTGAAACGGTAAATAATTTACCACTTTCAAAAGGCCGGCCGGGCCAGCTGATGGCAGTAAAAGGTGGATAAGTGCGATTAGCCATTTAGCCAGCTGATGGCAGTAAAAGGTGGATAAGTGCGATTAGCCAGCTGATGGCAGTAAAAGGTGGATAAGTGCGATTAGCCAGCTGATGGCAGTAAAAGGTGGATAAGTGCGATTAGGCAGCTGCGGGTAGATGTCGAAAGGTGGTGGTAATTTTTTCAAGGTTGGCATATATACGCAATGGATTATGTGATGTGCGCTAGCTTCTTTAAGTGGGATAAATTGTAGATTAACTGGATGGCATGAAGACCGAAGCGTACGCCACCCTACTTACTAGCTTCCTTCTAATCTGACTACTAATAACATTACGTGAAATTATATGGATTCCAAGTTTATAAACAGCTTCTAATTAACATGCATGAAACGTAGAAGAAAGGACGACTCTCAAGAACAGCCAATCTTGCTCATCCTTGTGCCCTTCTAGCTACTTGGGTTTTCTATAACAGCGGGTGTATTTTCATTCATTAACTTAATCCGCCGAAACATACATATTCAATCAGACAGTGGCACTTCACTTAAAACGTAGTACGCCTACAAGGACAGAGCCTCTGCCCTGTTCTTTTCAGCTTCTAAAAGCTGTTTTTCGACTTTTATATAGTAACTAGTTTTTAAACGGATTATCTTTTTAAGATAGGGTCTACTAGTTAATTGTAGTACATACTTTACCGACTTCACTTATATCGGTAAAAACTATACGTGAATTTCTGTTACTATGTAATCTCTCGCATAAACAGTCCAAAAGCCACAAGACACATCCAAAAAGAACAGGCCCTCTATCTTGGTCAAGCCTCAACATAGTAATGCCAAAGAAGCATGCATGCACACAGCACAAACTCTTCTCTTCATCTCTTTTCATAAAAAAGCAGTGCATTTATGGTTCTATTTAAAAGTGTTGTGGTTTTTATTTTTTGATTGATTATATAAAAGATTGAGAGACTAAGATATACTCACGTGCTAAAAAGTCACTACGTTCAAAATAGCTCCTGTAGTTACTCCTATAAACAGTTTATAGTAATCACTTCATGCAAAAATTCGATTTCTAAAAGTCAAAAGTCAGAAATTATTTAGAATATAACCATTTATGGCATATGTACATTCCTACGTCCCCGGCTCAAGTCGCCTTCCAAGAACTTGCTAAGAACAAGTCTCCCAAGTCCTAACGGGTCCTATCACCGGGAAGCAACATTATATAAACCTCCATACCCTGTCTGTCTAGTACGAGAAATCCAACCAAAAACCCCCAAATAATTAAGCTCACACGCCACTACTAGTCTTAGCACATCGTCCCTTTCTTCTCCTCTTTTCCATTGCGATTATATCAGTGTGCTAGCTAGCTAGAGACGAGCAGTAGTTGCTTGCAGCTTTGCCACCATGGGCAATTGCAACTGCTTGGAGCGGGGGAGGGTGGCGGCGTGGGGCGACGACCACTGGGGCTCGCCGGACGAGCGTTCCGGCGGGGTGCAAGGCATGAAGGAGAACGGCGACGCCGGTGGGACACGGGTGAAGATCAGGATGACCAAGGGCCAGCTGAGGCGGCTGCTGGAGGGCGCCAGGAGAGGGTCGGCTGTGGAAGACGTCGTCGCGGAGATCATGAGCATGGGCACCGTGCGTGTCGACGTCGCTGACCGGCAGGCGGAAAGGTACGGCCGGCCGCCCAAGCTGGAGACGATACAAGAAGACACGGTTGAGTAGAGAAGGATATATGGAGATGTGTCATGGATCATCTAGCTAGCTAGAGACGGAGAGATGTTGATCTATTTGCGTGCATGCATCTTTATTTACTATTTGCTAGTTTTGAAAACTTACATCTTTAGTAGTTTTGGTAGGAGCTGCCGTATTGAGGTAGAACTAGGGGATATGTATTTATACATCAATGTATGTGCATGTACATGTATTTCTATATGTCTCTTTACGCTTATGTCGTATCCATCCGTATTTAGTTCGGCCTCATGGAAATGGGCATGTCTCCGGGCCATGTCTATCGTTGGCCCGACTCGCCTCTCGGGTGGGCTGAAACGCAATCTAGGCTGGAACCTAGGCATGTCACCGGCTGGGCTTAACGCAGGCAGCACGTACGCGATCCTCTCAGAACCGAACCCTAAGACGCTCCTCGTGGCGTGTTCGCATTATCTTTTGCTTCAATTTTTTTACTTAGAGAAATCAAAAGATAATATGAGCATCCAATTTTCTGAAGCAGTTTTTTCATTCATCTCACTCCCGTCTCGCTCTAAAAATAAGGCAAAAGGTCACGGGTACATCACACACCTCACTCATCTCGCACCCGTCTCGCACATGTATTTCCCCTTCACCTTCTTCCCTGCTTGCTCCCTTCTAAAAGCCACTTCTTTTTATCCATTACTATTTATTTTCAACCAAAAGCCATTAGTCACAACAAAAATCCATCAGCTGTGCCTAATATAAACAAGCCTAAAGTGCTTGAGACGACAATTGGTCCCCTCTTTCTTCGGCCTTCGCCACCGCAAGCGCATGTTGCCGAATTTGAAGCGGTCATGGCGTCTCGATCCCTCCAATCTGCTAGGGGACGAGTCCTCCATCGAAAGCTGTTGAATCTCCCAGAGGCCCTAAAGCCTAGATCCTTGGCTCCTGCCACGATGGAGAAGACAAGTGTGACGGCTTGGGGTGGGAGAAAGCAGGAGTGGAAAAAGGAGAGCGGGGTCCAGGGCCGGTCCTGAGATTTTAGGGGTCCAGGGCGAAACTAGAAATAGGGGCCCTAGTATAAATATCTAAATATAAATCTACACACACACACACACACACACACACACACACACACACATATATATATATATATATATATATATATATATATATATAGTTTTACCAACAAACACTTAAAATGCGTTATGTATTAAGGAAAAAATCATATCAAAGAGTTTATAGATATTACCTTAAAATTTTCTTCTAACATTTCTAGATGCGAAGTCATTGATGATGGTATTGATATCAATCTCATCCAATAATTTCTTCTCAATACATAAAGTTGCCAAACCGTTTAACCTCTCTTGAAACATTGTTGACCTTAAATGATTCTTCAATAATTTCAACTTTGAAAAACTTCTTTCAGCTGATGCCACAATCACAGGCATAGTAAATAAAATCCAATAAGCAATAGAAATATTAGGATAACAATCCGCTTCTCTAACAAACTCAAAGATCTTCATATAGCAGACATTGGTTTATCTGATAAAGTCAATTGCATAACACTTAACTCAGAAATTAGATCATTTAACTCAACTTCAGATAAACCATCTAGAGAGAAAGCATGAATGGCCCAGTTGACATATTTTTCATTCACAAGATGTCAAAATCCTGCATTCACAGTATTGCGTATATAGGGAACTGCAGAACTGTATTCGCAAATCGACATGTACTAACGCTGGACACATAATTTCTCCTGGACCCATCACCCATACTAGCTTTACAAGACATGCAATTAAAAGTTCACTCCATGGTGGTAACTCCACACTCAAATATGCTAGCCTTAATCGATTTAGGATATTTAGGCGCATTACCATAACCCCCAATTTACGAAAATTGATAAACCTTACTACTGCAAATCCCAATTAGTAATATCAAAAATTTGAAACTTCCTTGCCACATTCTAGATTTATAGTCATCTTGCAATACTGTGCGCGCGCATGGGTCAGTGTCTTAACTTCAGAATATCTCGTTCAAACATAGGTTTGCACAGACTGACATACAAAGCCATAAATTAATGAAGGGAAACAAGGAGATTTCCATGGAGCGTACCAATTCGAATACCCACCTCGTGCAGCTCGTCCCACACGCCGAAGCCGATCGAACTTAGGCACGGGCGGCCGTCGCCTACTCGCCTTGTACGCGACTACGCGCCTGCATGCAGCATGCAAAGCGGAAAGACGGAGAGACGGGCAGACGGCCACGCGCGTGATGGTTGGTGCCGGCGCCGCCTACGGCCCTAGACGATAAGAAGATTAGAAGATGAGAAGTCGGACGGCCGATAGACAGATAGTATTCTACGTAGTATATATATTATGTATATGATCATATGGGGGCCTCTGAATTTTGGGGGCCCGGGGCGGCCGCCCCGCTCGCCCCCCCTCAGGGCCGGGCCTGGCGGGGTCCCTATTATAGCGTAGGAGGAGATGCTCACCGAGTGGGGACTACGAGCTTGTTTGTATTCACTTTTACTGATAGCTTTTAGCTGTGACTGATAAATAGTAATGGCTGATGAATAGTAGTAGCTGATAGAAGTGGCTTATAGAAGCTGGAGCATTCATATTGGCTTATGACTTTTGGCTTTTTGTTGAGTGCATTATGTAAGAAAGAGAGTGATGGTACAATGCAAGGTACAACAATATTTGGATCGCCATGCAATTTACGAAATTATGATATAATGAAATATATAGTGTGTTACAGCATGCGAAAGCGCAAAGTAACTGGTAGAAACGACTTATAAAAGCTATGAAGTTTGTATTGGTTTTGTCTTTTGGAAGCATAAGCTAAAAGCCAAAGCCAATACGAACACGCTCATGTCTCCGAGGTAACCTACCTTGCATTCTTGAAATTGGAATGAGAGGAGATTTGTCCATCTTCGATCTAGCTAGGGTTCACTTACGTTTTTGTCTATCTCATCTGTGTTTCTTTAGCTTCATCTCTACGTATGTCCCCAGCTCAAGTCGCCTTCCAAGAACTTGCTCTAAGAACAAGTCTCCCAACCCAAATCCTAATGAGTCCTACCACCAGGAAGCAACACACATATATATAGACTAGTTATGTGCACGTGTGTTGCAACAGAAAAAACAAATACAATGCAAATATCACATCTCTAATGACCATAATATATGGAAAAGTAGTAGAGATAAAATTAGCTCGTAAACAGTAGCAGAAAAACAATACCCTCTGGCAGGGCCGTCCCGGCCAAAACCGAGGCCCTGTACAAAGTCTAAAACGGGGCCTCGTAGGCTAGCAAAATAGGACCATAAATAATATATAAACAATAATTTATTACATTAAAATGTAATATGTTATGAATTGTACCTATTCAACCCTTCGTCGCATAATGTTTACTTGAATATCATCATTCTTTTGGTGCTCTTCGAAATGAAATCTTCAATGATAGACTCATAGTCAATCTTGTCCAGCATGTCGCCCTCAAGTGCTATTGTAGCCAAATCAGTAAACCTTTCTTGCGTCATTGTAGAACGCAAATAATTCTTCAATAACTTCAATTTTGAAAAGCTTCATTCTGCTGATGCAACAGTCACAGGAATGGTCAACAAAACTCTATATGCAATAGTTGCATTGAGGAAACAGTCATGTCGCTTCAAGAACTTTAGAATATCAACAAGACCCATATCTTCCTTTGGAATAAAATCTTGAAGAAACCTCAGCTCCACATACAGTTCATTAGCATCAATATCTGATTTTCCATCTCTTTTAAGAGCGGCCTCAAGATTATCACAGGAAGATCTCAAGCTATTATTATCCAATGACCGCAATATATCGGAAGTAAATAAGAAACCAAAAATTCTCTGGTAACATTGATACTGTTCAAATCTTGTTGTTAGTGAAGAAATAGCTTGATCAACAATAGGTATAAAATAGTTGATTCTAAATGATTCCTCTGCAGACTGTGTGGCAACATTTGTGTCATCTGGATTCTCATCAAATTGCCTCTTTCTTTTAATTTCTCTGCTTTTACGAAATGTTGTACCAATATCCATCTCGAGTGCAATTCCTTTAGCTATTTCCAGTGCATTTAAGAAACCACTTTCCCTGTACCCTTTGAAGAAAGAAATCAGCCCTTGCACTTTCTCAATAGCAACATCAATAAGCATATCCTTTGCTTGCAATTGTTTGCTTACTAAATTAACAGCATACCGTACCTCATACCAAATGACTATTGCCACTATAAATTCGTACTCCCCAAGCTCATTATTTGCCAAACCTTTAGCCTCACTATAAATTTAATAATTAGTAGAATTTTAGAAAAGAAAAAGAAAATTACCTTGCTTGCTAACTTGCCGGCTTGCCGCACGGCTTCACAGAATGACCATTGACCATTCAGATTTCAGGCATTCACCAATCACGATCAGGCTTCCGTCTTGGCCGCTTCCTAGCTTCACGTACCACGCGAAACACTCGTCGATTGGCACGGCCGCTCGGCCGACGGCCTCTAGCGAGCTCGTGGCCTCGCCTCCGCCGCGGCGCCGCTGCTGAAGTGCGGCAAGTGCGAAGTGCCTAGGGCTGAGTCGCCGATTCGTGAGTCACGATTCGTCGGGAAGAACGAAGACACGCACGATCGGGAGGGAGAGGAGTCGACGGTATTAGGAAGTCGAACAGATGCGAGTGTTGTTTTGGGCTACCGGCTACGCATCAATAGGACTTGGGCCAAAAAATAGAGACCATGCCTACATAGTATTGGGCTGTACACAAGATATTGGGGGCCCCTGGAAATTGGGGGCCCTGTGTGGTCGCACATGCCGCACTTGCCCAGGGACGGGCCTGCCCTCTGGTTCACATATGCAACAAGAAGCCAAGGACTTTGCCATAATTTCTTAATAATAACAGAAAATCCTATAATTAAATAATGGCGCATATTGTGAGGAGGCTTAACCATAAATGTATAGAACTAACTATAACCATTTCAATCATCTATGAGCGACCTTTATTTTCTCCCTTGTGACAAAATATTTAAAAGAAGATGAAGTGAAATTGTTCAAGAGATGTTACCAAACCATTAAGGTAATCTTTCCAGAAAAGGATAAAAATTACAACTAAGCCTCTTGTATACAAGCTAAACACAGGAAAATGTACCAAAAGTTGCCAATGTATTTGCATTTCTTTCCACTTCCTGTCAACATGTATAACAATTATATTCAAATTTAAGAGCAAGAAGTCATTAGTATACAACAGATAAATTAAACATGCATCCATGCTAACCAGAACCATCATTTGTCAAGACCGACGAAGGCTCTTGGTGATACTTTCTACAACATATGTCATCCCAGCCTTTGTCCTATATCATTTAGTAGGTTAGTGTTCACTATATGCACAGAAATAGTATGTTGATTCGACAATAAATACAAAAGGTGATTCTTTCATTAATGCAATGCAATTTGATTTTGAGGGGATGAACCAGTATCCAAATAATACAAAAGGTTACATCAACACAATAATTTCTAATTAGTTGACCACAGTTCACAGTTTAGATTATAGCAAGAACTAAAATTCATAAGTGCTAGCCTTTATATGCCCTTTCCAAGTGCTACACATGCAAGGAACTCCTATGAAATTGAAGAGATTATCAAACACACTCTACAAATTCTTAACTATTCCCAATATGTACTTAAAAGAAAAAAAACACCTCATGGAAATTAACTTATTGGAGATTACGCCTGCAGATGGTAGACTCCTCTCCACCTCCCAGAAGAAGCTCCCTCTAGAGAAAGAGTAATTAGAAAGTGAGAGTGCTTAAAATTATAGAGAAGTGTGCATTGATCAGGGAATAAACAATCAAATTAGTATAGTATACTCTAAAGCAAAATCACACACCTCTTCTTGAGCAGCTTTTCTAATGTTTGCTTTCGCTTGTAAGTTAGCACTCCTCGGGCTCGCACGTAGCCTGCAAACACAAAATCAGTTGGCATAAAAACTAAACAAACAAGGTAAAAAAACACTAAGAATATATCACTTATGGTACTATTCCTTCCATGACCCTAAGGTTGCCTGGCCAGACTCCAGTTCTTCAAAAGTGGGTAGTTGCTCTGCCAGATGATCAAGCCTAAACTATAGTGAGTTGAGCAATTGCAGTGCATCCTGTGCAGACCCATTCAACCTAGGAAGAGAACTTGCTTCCTCCATCCCTTTTCCTCCAATCTTCCCACAGGATTCAATTGTAGCAATGCACTCCTCAAGTTGTGTAACTGCTTGGCTCTATTCCTTCTTCATGTTCTCAACTGCTTGTGTGACCTAGTCCATCTTAATATCTGAATGGATCAAATCAGCAGGCTTACCATGGTGCTACTCACGGAGCAATAACTGGCTAAGACAATACATATAATAAAAACAGAGTATCATTCAATAATCAATACTCCTCTAGATCTTACAATTACTTGAACAAGTTGGCTATACGTAGAAGCCCATGCATCCATTCCAGCATACTCGAAATCTGTGGAATCACCCCCTCTCTTTCAATGGCCAACACTAGCATAATCCAGGTGCAACCTTAAACTCTGCAATGAAAAACCATAATTGGTTACAATGGTTTTAGAAAAGCTCATGTTACCCAACGCATCGAACCACCATTGTCAAGCTTGGCTTACACCACACCATCGACTTAGTTGAACCTGTAAAGTAGCAAAAATAATGAGCATGTAGTGATTCCATGATGCAAAAATTGGTGGTGTGTTAAAACAAATCCAGCACTTAATTTGGAAGTTTATATGAAACTTGCGTCATCTAATTCCATATCAGCAATTACTCAACTATCATCCATGTAGTTAGAATACCATAGAGCAAACTGGTAGATGAGTTGGGTATAATATTATGCTTTCTCATGTGCAATAGGATGGATATGCAATCTGTACTTTGATATTTAAGATGTAAAACTTTCCCATAAGGTACCTTGGCTATTCTATGAAAAAAATCTTATTAGGCAACAACCCTTTGAGGCAATAATAATACCCAGGAAAATCTGAAAAATAGAAAGTAAGATGATAGCCTAGCCTTCCAAGCTCAAGCTCAATATAATCTCAAGCCAAGCTTGATCGAGCCTGAGTTAGAGTCCGAGCCTAGACCAAAGCTCAAGTAAGTTCGGTAACAATGAACAATTCAATATGCACTAATTTTCAACAATAAGAGAAGTTCGAACTCGGCTCAAGTAAGCTCGGTAAGAGTTAACATTCAGCAATATTAAGTGAGAATCGAAAAATATTACAACTCACAACATGCATGTCTTAATAGGAATAAATATGAAAAGGGAAAGACTTAGAAGTGTAGATGGGCTGAAAAATTACTAGACTTAGACGAGCTATTTGAACTCGGTTTGTTAAAACTTGTAAGCTTAAGATCTAAATTAAGCTCGGCACGTTTAAGGTGGTGATCATTTGGGGGTTTTTTGTGGCTTATGGCTGAAAAGCACTGTAACTGGCTAAAAAAACACTGTAGCTGACAGAGGCTTATTTAGTATAATTAAATTTAAAAAATTTAAAAATATAAAAAAATATGTTAGCCCATCACGTATAATACAAACAAATACGGGAAAAAAGAACCAGCAAAAAAGCTCAACAAAAAGCCAAAAGTTCAGAAAATGACAAAATTTATGAATAGTGAAAAACAAACCGGAAGCCAGAAGCTAAATCCGAAACGAGCGGAGCCTAAAGCCTGAGCTGAAGTTAGTCTCAAGTTGTTCCTTACGAGTGAAGAGATGAGACCCGAACGGGATGATGTGGGTGTGGTGTGCGGAAGCTCCACGTGACGTAAGCAGGCTGGTGCACGCTCCACTTTGGCAGTTCCTTTGCGTGTTTGATCGACCACACATCGCACCTAGAGTTTCCCGCCGTGCGAGTAACCGCAAATTATCAGATTATTATACTTCATGCAGTACTCTGACTTTTCTTGTAAATAAACAGCATCTTTGGGCCTGTTTGGGAGAGCTCCACCACTGAAAACGTGGATCTGGAGCAGCAGCTCCACCATGGAGCAGCTCCACCGTGGATCTAGGATCCCACCATGGAGCTGGACAAACTGTTTGGCTTGCACAGCAGCTCCAGATTCACGAAATTGATGTTTTGGTGGGAATGACCACTTTTGCCCTTGGAGTTGTATGATATATCTTTTTTCCATATAGCACACGTGTTTTGTTCATATTGATTTAAAAAATGGTGTAATTTTTTGTGACAACACAAATGCAATATCACGACACAAATATTCATGAGCATACAACATTAACGCACAAGATAGATAATTAAAACCCATGTCCATGACAATATCTCAACACTTGCGACTTTCCATACATAAAAAATAACATGTTGAACAGATCATAAGTCATAACAGACATGAAACAACTACTCCAAAAATTACACCCCAAACAAATGACAAAAAAGTATGTTGGCCCTGCAAACTCCTACAAGAGTTGTAACCTAGCTAGATATAAATGACAGCCTTAAGCTCTGCTCATCATAAATTAGTGATGTTAGCATAGTGAGTTTCATCAGAATTCAGATGCTAGCACAGTGAGTTGCAGAGAACACATCAGTAGCATCTGAATGTGTTAAGGATGAAATGTGATTGTTGTTGCTGCCCATTTAGACGGTTACCCAGCGAAGATTCAGAACAATGAAACATACTAACAGGATCCTTCATAGACCGTCTCCGGCGGGCATTTTTCCTTTGCAAGCAGCAGTGTACGCATCAGCGAGGCCCGGAAGAACATCCTTATGAGGATGTATATACCTGCGTCGAAACGACTTGTCACTAAGCGTGATCATTGTGTAGAAGCTCTGATCTTGCCGCATCAATCCTTTCCCTTGGAGCACCTTCATCACGTAGTGCCGGGGCGCCAACCGGCGTTCCAGGCTGTACATCACGATCGTGGGCCTGCCCAGGATGTACTTGGCGTCAACGCCAACCACCGTCATCAGGAATTCTGACGCACAGCGAAGCTTCTCCAAGGAGCACTTCAACACAACCGGGTTCTTTCTCACCGCGCTGGCCACCTCGACCTCGGACAACCCGAGCGTCTCGCCCAAGAACTTGAGCTTGGAGGCCATGGTCTCCGAGCGGAGGCCCGTCGTGGTGCTCACCGCCTGCCTGAACATAAGCGATTGGCGCGGCACGCCGAGCTCATCGGCGCGCGCGAGGATGGCCTTGACGGTCTTGGGGTTGCTGGTGAGCAGCCTCGAGTTGGGCACACACATCTTAGCAATATCGCGAGCACTTAGCCCGCATTCCCGCAACAGCTCAATGTTGGGCATGACCACCTTCTCGAGGTCCGAGGTGAGGAGGTAGAAGTTGCGCTTGACGATGAGCAGGAACTTCTCCGGCGTTCCCAAGAAGGGCATCCAGAACCTGAGCTTCTCGTGGATGTTGACGGAGCGGAAGACGCAGGGGGCCAGGCGGACGAAGGTCCGGACCTGGGCGGGGGAGAGGCCGTGGCTGAGGAAGCCGGCGACGCGGACCTTGAGGGTGTTGTCGACGCTACAGTTGAGGATCCGCGGGTCGCGGGCCACGACGTCGGCGATGTCGGCCTTGGAGAGGTGGAGGGCGGGGCCGGCGAGAAAGGCGAGGACGGAGTCGGCGTTGGAGGGGGACTTGCAATGGGAGATGTATTTGGCGGCTTTCAGGGCTTGCTCCGGGGTGAGGCCGCAGGTGGTGACCAGGTAGTCCTCAACGGCGAAGTGGCCGGGCGAGGAGGCGGCGGAGGCGGAGAGGAGGCGGTGACGGGAGTTCAACAGACAGAGAGAAGGGAATCGGCTGTTTTGGAGAAGAACGAACCGGTATTTGGAGTTCAACAGACAGAGAGAAGGGAACCAGCGTTTTTAGAGCACCCCTTGAGGAGCTCCATGAAATCCATGGATCTGGCCCTCAGATCCAGGATTTTGGTGGATCCAGATTTCGCGGAGCTGGAGCGTTTGGGTAAAATTTCGTGGAGTGGAGCTGTTTTTCGTGGATCTGGAGCTGGTGGAGCTCTCCCAAATAGGCCCTTTATCATGCTCCTTCTAGTCGGCCATAGCCCTGGTTCAATTTCGGCCCATTGATACATTGGCATCCAAATATTTCTAAGCGCAGCAGAAGCATTCATGGGCCCAATCAGCCCAGTAAAATGAAGGCAAAGGTAGCTAGGGCCTAGGAGTGCGTATCTGCTTTACAATGCTTCAAGCTTCAGCTTGAAAAGTTTTTGACCAAAGCAACCTGGAAATTAAAGACGAAATAAGCTTTGTTACAGTAAGCCTTATAATTCTTCAGCATGATGTTAGACTAACGCAGCTATATATATTAGTATATATGAAGTGCTCGATCTTTTCTGACTGAACAAAACGTAGTGTAGTTGGAGCAAGGGCACTCTCTTATCAACATATGCAGTGGACCAGTAAGTGGTGTCACCGTTGATATGTTCATGGCCTCATACACCACGTATTTCTGAGCCGTACATGGGAGAAACACTTAGCACCTTTAGTGTTCGATTCAAAATTATACCACGTAAGTATTCTAGTAACTAAATTTGTTTTTCTCTAATGTATTGAACCGATTCCTACTAATAACTAGGACTCACGTTATATTAAAAAAAATCACAAAATAATAATATCATCTTTCAACCGCACTCTCTTCTATGTAGTTGTTTAATATTTCGAATCGATTCCTGGATAGTCCGGTTTCATGCATTCTTTGTTAAAATTAACCCATCTAATATATTGAATCGATTTAATATATCCTCTCTTCTCATTTGAAGCGGCCAAAATATAATGGTGGAGATGATATTACCATCATGCCATGCAAAAGAATTAACAAGCCTAGGAGTGGTTCTTCCTAATTAATGCTCTGGTCCATTGGCGTACGTTATTCGAAGTTGAAACGACCACTTGAGGTAAAGGCCCTTTTGGGTTTCGCCCATGATAAAGAAAGACAACAGGAAAAGGTGCCGCGAGTGCATGCCTTCGTTTTGAGTACATCGAATCGATTAGCTATTATTATTATTATTATTATTGTGCTGCACGAAAAGCGCTGTGAAAGGCACAAGAAGGGCGTGCGTCCCGTTGGCAGTGGCGGCCTATCGGTAGGCCTGCAATTTGCAGATTCCCTGAACCTTTCAGGCCGGTCGAATTCTTAATTGTTGCGCACTTTGATTCGTTGGAACATACCGGCCGTTTTCGCACTCGGCGAGTGGTGCGCGTAGCGGCGGCGTGTAATCTCTGCTATTAAAAAGAGATAGTCGGTGGTGGTGGTGTATCTCTCTCCTAACTTTCTTTTATATTTTCTAAAAATCTTTGCTAAAAATAAAAACATAATTATAAAAAATAAATTTCATTATACTAAAAATTCTAAAAAAAACAATATAGCTATATCGGGTGCAAGGCAGAGCCAAGGACATGGGAGTGAGCCAACGATATAGGTTGGATAGGCTCATTTTGATAATATCGACTCAACATATTAAAATAATATAATTATTTTTATCTATAGTAAACAACCGGCAATAAGCTAGCCGAAAAAAAACAGCACCACTCTCGTCCAACGGTGTGTGTACTACTCTGTTTGGCACATGGAAGTAACACAGATCTTGAGGTGTTGTCTGACACGTGTATATTCTGTTCACATATTAAAGGAATGCATTCTCGAAAGAAGAAGCAACTGTATAATAGTAAACGGGAATGAGTCGTGTTTATTTGGGCTTTTTTTTATAGTTTATGGTTTATTTTTTACCGTTTGACACTGTAGCTGATTTATTTTACATTGTAGTTACTAGTGGTTTTTTAACGTAATTAAATTTAAAAATCTATAATAGAAAAATAGATCAGTTTATCATGGATAATACAAAAAAATAAGAAAAAAAGACAATAGATCCAAAAAAACTAAAAAATAGAAAACCATAAAAATAAAAGCCTAGAAACCGATCTTAGAGTTATAACGACGTTTTTCTTGTGAAGACACATAAACCAATGCATCTTCGGTGTGCATATTTTGCCGATACAAGAGCTGAGAGAGTGGGCTAGTACCGATGAACGTGGCTTCTCTGTTCTCTTCTTCGTGTTTTTCTTGTGTTCTTGTCGACGTGGTAAAGATCTAGAGCATCCTCTCTATCCCCTCATGTTCCTCTGGTGCTCTGGATCTTTGCCACATCAATCAGAACACGAGAGAAACACAGAGTAAGGGAACAGGGAAGTTGTGTTTAGCAACTGAGACAAAGGCCCGCTCGATATAACTTTGCCTTCTGTTTTTCTAGATTTTGGATTATTTAAAACAAATATCATTTAGAATATATTAGTTTTTTTTCTTTATTTTTCTTCATATTGCCTATAGAGATATAATGGCTTTTTTATTTTTATTTATATTTAATTAAATAACTTAAAAAACCTATTAACTATTATAGTGTAATCATTACTATTATAAAAGAGTAAGTTAGTGGTCGTATGTCTGTTCTTCTCTTACCATCTTATTCTCAACTTCTCATTACTCTTCACTTTTTAATCATTACTCTTCACTTTTTAACTGATTAGAGTAGCCCTCTTTTATACCATAATTCTCTATATATCTAATAAACTTCGTTGTAACGCACGAACAGACGACTAGTTTTAATAAAAATCCACCTCCATAATCACAGCTAAAAGAAATAAGTTTAAGCTTTTTCAGAGCGGCTCCACGCGAGAGGTACCGGAACCAAGCGAAGAAGAAATAGACTGTAACGCCCCTGTTTCCAGGGGCGCGTACGGACACGGCATTCCGCAACTATTCACGCATGAACAGTTATGGAGTGTCGCGCAAGAGTATACCATTGCATGCTTACAACAAAAGTCCAGCATATATTTCACATAAGGATTAACATCCAGGCTTTGACAGCGAGGCGTGCAAGCCCAAAGTATAATTACATTACAAAAGACTTCCAGAATCCGCTTGAGCGCGGCGAATACCTAAAGCCATGGATCCTCGTCGACGAAGAAATCCTCGAGGACGTCCTCGACGGGGAGACCTTCACCAGCGTCTTGCTCCTCTAAAGAGGGGATTAAGCAAGCCATGAGCCAAACAACCGGCTCAGCAAGCCCCAAAGGGACTCTATCTTACTATATGCACGGAATAACAATGGAAGGGAGTATACTTGGTTTATTAACTTTTGGTGGATGCAGTTTTATTTGCAATCATTTTGATAAGACGGACACAAAACTACTTCTTAAGATCTCAGGGGTTTTTCATGAAGAGTTAATTAACCAACTAATCAGGTTAAAGCATGTACAAAACTACTTAAGCCTCGCTGCTGGAATCACCCAAGTGACACAGCTCCATTAACCGGGAGCACGGCGTATTCGAATACCATTTATTTGACTCTGCAGAGTTTGCTCAGCTTTACCCACACGATCCCTTAACTCCCGCTAAAGAGTTAAGGAAGCCAGGTCGTTTCACTGCTCAACTCTTTATATAGGCTCTACCCGGTAGAATTCACTCGGGTCTGGCACAAGAAGGAAAGAAAAACAAACGTCCGCTTCGAGTGAACTCTACCGTTGTTAGGCATCCGCAGCACGGCCTACCTAACCTCACTGCTTAACCTCCTCCTCCGCCACACCTGTAGAGTTTCAAACGAATTGAGCAGCTACTAGACCAGTGTTGACAAGTCAACTCCTGTGGTTGACCGATCACTATGACATTTGTTCAGCGTAAGGGTTTTAGTCCTTATATTTTCACATGGTCCGCAACCTCGCCAGGCCCGCGACCCAACCTAGGGTAAGCGGTGGGCGTAGACCGTCTCGCGGTTTCCCACAACACCCTTACCCTACCTTCAATCTTAGGGTAAAAGATGGGCGGAGACCGTCTCGCGGCTCTTCCCCAACCTTTACCCTACCTTGTGCACGCCGGCACTCTCCGCTTTAGGGCACGGTGTCCCATACCACCCTACCCTAGAGTCGGGTTTGCAAATCCTATTGGCCCGCTGCCACCACCTTATTAGTGTAGAGACTTTTGCATGATAATAATAACCTACAGTTATCTAGATTAACAGATAATTATTTCTAGGGTTTCAATGGCATGGCTACAAATTAAACATGGCATTTATCGGTGGTAGGTCTAACTATATCACATGTCATTCTAAACATTTTATTTTACTTTAAACTAACATTTCACAACTAGCATAATGCAAATAGCATATTAACATAATTAAATAACATGGGTTGCAACATGATCAAAGGATTTGGGACTTGCCGTCAATCCGGATGATCTCAGCTAGCTCAAACGAAGAAACACCGGGGTCCTGAGACTGCACCTGGGCTTCCTGGATCTCCGACACTAGCGCAAACACATAAAATAAGTAAGCCCGGCTTGCAACTAATCAAGCGAGGGAAAATAAACTAATTAAAAAGAAGTAAAATGCATAAATCTCCAAATGAGAAATTTTAGGAATTTATTTGAGATGATTCTGTGGGAGAGGAGGCCAAAAATGGGTCCAGGATATTATTTGGAGCAAAGTGGTGAAATTTG
Organism: Dendrocalamus latiflorus; assembly: GCA_017311315.1. Lineage (NCBI taxonomy): Eukaryota > Viridiplantae > Streptophyta > Magnoliopsida > Poales > Poaceae > Dendrocalamus > Dendrocalamus latiflorus. The sequence continues at coordinate 23,116,675 of CM029644.1, read as the reverse complement.
AGAATTTTTAGGATTTTCTGTGATTTTCTAGAATTTTAATTGGATTTTCTGGCATTTAGGAAATTGAGAAATTACTGGACATTCGGGTGAACAGTAGAAGGCCGGCCCGGGGCTACAGTGCGGCCCGGCCGGGGAAACGGCCCGCGCGGCCCACAGGCGCACGAGCGCGCGGGCGACGAAGCAGGCCGGCTCGGCCCACTCCCGCGCGCGCTCACGCTGCTCGGATGAGCGACGCGTGGCTCGGGCGAACGGCGGGATGGGGTGAAGCGAAGCAGTACGACGGGAAGATCCGACGGAGGTGAGGGGCGGAGTTTATGAAGATCAGACGGTAGCGGGGTGGCTGGATCTGGCGGCTGTGGTTAGAAGGCGACGATGGGATCGGTCGGTGGAGGAGAGGCCACGTCGGTCGTCGTCTTCCTCCAGCCATGCGCGCGCCGCAGAGGGACGGAGGTGGCGGAGCTGCGGTGCTCCGGCGACGACGATGGCCCCCGACGGCCGGGGAGAGCTCCACTGGGAGCTATTCGACACGGGGAACCCATTTTGGGCAGTTGGGAAGCGAGGGGTTCAGTGGAGGAAGCGGGGGACAGAAGGGGAAGGTTCGGGTATTTGGCGGCGAGGAAGGTCACCGGCGGCGAGAGGGCCCAAACGGCGGCGGCTACACGGTCAGGGGAGCTGGGAGCTCACATTGGCAGTGGCGGTAGGAGCTGGGAAGCGGCGAGGTGAGCTGGCCACGGGAGAGGTGGTTTCGCCGGCGGGGAGCTTCGGTGCCAGGACTCCTCGGGCGAGCACCTGTCCAAACAAGCCCACTAACGTGGTTAGCACACCGAGGAGATGCTCTGGTGAGACGCAATTGAAGAGTGGGAGAGGGGAGGGGGGAGATTGGCTCCCGGGGGCGACTGGCGCAGGGGAGACTGGCGGCGGCGCTTGGGGCGACGGGGGCTCAATCAGCAGCTCGTGGAGGGGCTCGGGAGTGGTAAGAAGTGAATGGGGAGGTTGGGGTGGCTCGGGAAGCAAAGGAGAAGGAGGGAGCCGCAAGGGGGCTTTTATACCCCGAGCGGAGGGGAGTGGGGGCGTGGAGGAGAAGCCAACGGGCGGGGCTCCGAGGTCAACAAGGATGGACGGGAGTCGGTGGGGAGTCTCTCCGCGGGATGGGGAGGGTGACGTCGGCTCTGCACAGTGGTAATGGCGACGGGACGGGAGAGGGAGCAGGTGAGCTACGGCAGAGCGGAGCGCGTCCGCGCGCGGGAGAAGGAGGAGGCGGGGACTGACGAGTGGGACCCAGGGCAGATGCGGAGTGACGCGTGGCGCAGAGGCGCCCACGGTTTCGAACCGCGGCGGTCGGGACGGCGCGGGCGCGAGGGGAGGATCCGAGGGCGGCGCTGTCCGCGGGCGCAGCGCGCAGCGCAAGCGCGTGCGCAGGGAGAAGGCGGGGAGGGAGGGAGGCGCCAGCGGAAGAGGGGAAAGCGCCAGCGGGAGGGGGAGCCAGTCAGCGGGGAAAGCAGAAAGGGAGGCGGCGCCAAGGGAGGAGGGAAGGCGCCTGGCCCAGAAGGGAAAGCGGGAAGGCGGGGGACTTTCCAAAAAGGGAAAGTTCCCAGAATTCACTCAAGAATGCAGCAAAAATCACGAAATTTTTGGATTTTGAATTTTTGGGGCTTTTCATAGACAGGCCCACATATCTGATGGCCCGCTCCGTTGCTCCGCACCGCCGCGCCGGGAGGGGAGGCGTCGCTGCCGCCTGATCGAGGTCGAGGAAGACAAGCGCACGGTCGCCACCGCTGGATCGAGGATGACGAAGACGCGCCGCCGCTTGACCGAGGGTGAGGAAGACGTGTGACCGAGGGTGAGGATCGACGACGACGAAGACGTGCCACCACCTGGCTGAGGCCAAGGAAGGCGTGTGCGCCGGCACCGAATCAACGACGAGGACGCCGCACCGCATCACCTCCAGATTCGGAGGCTGCCCGCATCCAGCACCCATTGCCATGGCCACTAGATCCAAGCTGCGGACAGGGTAGCGGAGGCCTCGGCGAGGTTGAGTGTAGGGACCCAGATATTAACATCCGGATTCCTCTGTGATTACTGCACTATTCCCTGGATCAGTAGATAGTGCTCAGTTACAGTAATGAATATCAAAATACATATCATGCGGAAGCGTAAAATTTAATAGTAGACTTACTCATGGGCCGATTAGGCCGAAATCATTAAATTGCAGCAGCGGAAGAACGAAGCACACAGATGGGACCTTCAGGACATGCCCACAGGCAGCCAACTGGAGGTTCGCGACCTAGCCCTTGACATCTTCATCTTCATCTTATCTGCCAGCTTGTCCACTATTGTTGCTGAGGCGAGGTGATTTGACTCCTGATTCTGAATTTTGCCGCAAAAGCGAGCGTGAGCACTCCGACCCCGTGCTCAGCGAGTCAACACACAGAATGCAATATTTAACATGTATGGCTAATCAAAGAATGGCTTGGGCTCATTTTATTTTGCGAAGAGTGCTTTTGAATACAATTATATAAAAATTCCTAAGACCTAGCATTTTGAACAAAAGCATAATGTTCAAGAACATGCAATAATACTAGCGATCCAGATTCCATCCACCGTTACATGGCATCTGCACCATATAGCAATGTTTCAGCGTTATAGCCGCTTAACTTACCACTGGGACGACACCCAGGACAATTCCAAACCAGGGCAGTCCATCGCCCTTTCACTTTTCCATTCCCACCCACAAAGCATTTTGAAATAGAACTATATCTGGTTAAGTTCCCATGTCCGCCCTTGACCGTGGGCACGGCTATTCGAATAGTTTTGACTCTGCAGAGTTTGTACACTTTCACCACAAGAGACAATCAACTCATTGCCCCACACGATTCCTTAGAGGTGTGGTTGAGCAGACCATCACAGTGACTTTTCAAAGTATCTAGTCCCTTTTCTCATCTCACTTTATGGGCTTCTCCCACTTGCGGTGGGTCCCATCTATGCGCGGGATGTTCCCCACAGCCACTAACGCAGCCGGGCTCCACTCCCCGCAACGTTAGGACAGCTGGGCAAACTTCACCCTCCACTGGTGTCCCTTCAGGCCCCCTTGCCATAGCTTAACACTTCCCTCCTCTACCGGTGAGATGAGTCTGGGGTTTTCGATAAATTTACTTAGCCAAGCTATACTTTACAGACTTGTGGTTGTACTGTTTTACATGGGTTGACAAGACAAGATTCGGTCCTTAGTAGTATCTGGGCGGTCTACCACTAACCCACTTTGTGCATCCACTGCACCACACTCACACCCTCGAACCAATCCGCCCAGATATTTAAGCAAGTTGAGGATTTTGGGAGCATAAAATAACAATGTCAACATATATCAGTCATTCCCACCATGACTGCCCAACCAATTTTTCTCAGGGTTAAAAGTGATGCTTGGGCACTCTCGTGCCCATGATTATCTAAGCAATACTAAGCATGGCATATATTTAGGGACTTATTTTCAAAAGGTTACTATTATAATTTTGCTACGGCGACAAGGTTCACACATTCAAATATTCCAAAGGAGGTGTAATATTAATCAAGCAAACAATGGGCATATAACTAAGATCTTAAGTTAAACATGGATTTGCATATAAAATAACAGCATGCAATTTGATAATTTAAACAGAAATAATTTGCGAAAAATGTAGGTTCAACATGATCAAAGTATTGACTCGCCTGGCGCGGTTTACCGCGGTCTTGAGCTCACACAAAGTTGCTTCATGCGATGATCTTTAATTTCTGGTCTTCATTGATCTCGTTCCCGCTTGATCCGTGGAATCTTCAGGCTCCAATTTCTAATTACGCGATAAACGACTGAATCCAAATAAAAGCAAATAACTCAAGAGATCCAAATAAATCCGAATGAACTCAACTTTGGTGTTATTATGAGTTAGTGGGTGATTCGCGTGTTTTTGAGGCTAGGCCGATGGTAGAAACGAAGACTCGATCTTTTATTAACAGTTTCTTTTATTATTTTTATATTTATCAAGGAAATTCCATGAGTCGGATTAGATCTACAGGTAGATGTGAGATTTCTGTTAAAGACACCCTTCAGTTTAGGTTTCGTAGATATTTTGTGTACATTTTAGTTACCATTATAGTGTTATTAATATTTTTAAGGATTGGGGTCATGAGTTGTGTTCATGGTATACATTAGTTTAATTTATCAAATTAATCTCAGAACTTGGGTTTGTAGCATTTCGTACTGTGTTATTTTAGGTGAGTTTTACTGTCAATTAGTCAACTTATTTAAGCGATTAACACCCTAACTCAGGACCCATTGGACTATTTATTTGGTCACTATTTAAATGTTTATCTCAGCCGATTTCTATTTTTCATTGACCCGAGACCTTTGAGCTACTCTATGGCGACCCACTGAACTGTCCTATATTTTAATTGCAACTCGGACATAAATGTCATTCCTAGCGATACCTAGTATCACTAGACGCCCTACTACATATTAGTAAGATTATTTTAATTATTGACGACCCAAGACCATTACATATACATATATATACGTCTATATATCTATATTTCTAACATGACATTTATACTTAAGGACACCCTTTTGATTAAAGGTTGCTATCATTTTATGTACCTTTAGTTGTTTTTAGTGCAGAGTAATCTTTAAAGAAAAAGATCGTATATAAGTATATTTAGGTGATGGCCTGGCTTGCTATTTATAGCTACATTTCTCTATCATTACCAACTAGACCTACAGCTAAGATTCAAAGTACCAACGGCATGCTAAATATTTAGGCATATATGGCAATTGGGAGTGATCTTTATTTTTACGCTTTGTATTTATAAAAGGGAATCTTTTACTTAGTTTCACATACTTGATTTTTAACATTACTAGCCCTTGGTTCTATGTCGATTATATGCCCTCTGAGAATAGATCATATATATATATATATATATATATATATATATATATATTCTCGCTTTAGCTATACATGAAGATTAATGTAATAATCTTAACTGGCACAACATGAACCATCGTTAAGTTTTTAATTTAAATGCATACATCTTCCTCATTAGGAAATTTATAAGTAATCTCCTTACTCTTATTCTTAATCACCATGTGTCTTTACATGTAATTAATCAAACTTAAATTTGTAATTTCATTTCATACCCCTTTTTGTTTAATCACACAATCAGATTTTTATTCCCATTTTCATTTACAATTCACATTCTAAGACTGCTCCATAAAGTGAATTGAGAGAATGCAGGTGATATCCATTAGGCAGATGCTAATCTGTAGTGGGGCCCACATGTCATACGCAGAGAGAGACAGAGAAATGGGTGTCTTCGGCTGGCTGAGAGCAAAGCAGGGCAAGGGCGGCAGGAATAGAGGAGCTGGGGTGGCATCGGGGCCGCGCGACGTCGCCGGCGAGGAGTGGCTAGGGAGGCAATGGCGATTTTCAAAATGAGCTGAGCCGGCGACGAGGAACCTCGGGGAGGTGGCGGCTTCAGCTGAGACGGTGCCCCAGCAAGCTGGCGGCGGCGTTTGGCGGCCGGTGAGGAGGGGAAAAAGGGCGGCGGCGGCCGGATGAGAGAGGGAGGGGGAATGGGTGCGTGCAAGCAAGAGGAGGAGACATAGAACTCACCTGAACGATTGAACGGTTCGGAGGGAGGCCGAGGCGGACCGGCGACGTGCTTGGGCGGCGGCGCGGAGGGGCTCCCGTGGAGGGGTCGCGTCGACGAAGGAGATCACAAGCCGGCAGTTGGAGGAGCACCAGCGCACCGAGGAGAAGCTCCCGCATCGAGGAATCGGTCTAGGAATGACCGAGGAGGAGTCGGCGGTGGCGGCCGGCGCACGGGCGGAAATGGGGAAGAAGGGGTAGGGAAAAAGGAGGGGAGTGGCGCTGGGAGCAAGGGGAAAGGAAGCGGGGCTCTTGTAGGCGCAGAGGGGCGAGAGAGGCACGGAGAACCGGGCGGAGGCGACGAGGGACTGGGCGGAGGACCGGGCGGCGGGGTTGAACCAGGGGGCAAGGACCGGCGCGGGGCTCGGTGGTGACACGACCGCGCGAGCGGCGCGTGCAGAGCAGGGAGATTCGGCAAGATTTGGCGCAGAGCAGAGAGCACAGAAGGAGAGGGAAGAGGCGACGCGGACGGAGCTCCACCACAGGAAATGAAAGGCGGAGGAAGAAGAGAAAAAGAAAGGAGGAAGCGGGCATGCGCGCAGGGGAGAAAAAGGGGAAGGAGTGCGGGCGTGGGGTGGGGTTGGGCTGGCTGACGGCCGAGCCGTTCGGCCGGTCTGACCTGTTTCTGTTTTTTTTATTGTGTGTATATGCGTATACAGATATATGTATATATATATATACATACATACATATATCTATTTCTATTGTTGTATATGTATATATATATATATTGTTTCTATATATACATATATATATATATATATATATATATATTTTTGTATAAATATATTTTATGTCTTGTTCCTCTATCTAGGCCCTTTTTATACATACTTGTATTGGTTCTAGTTATTTTTGCCACCCTTTATAATATTCTTTTCCAATTTAAAGTCTTATATTTTAATTCAAGTTTCTTCCTCCCTTTTGTGGACCACACTTTCATATTTTAATTTAGAATGTTTGGGTTTCTATCATTTGCATATATCTTTTATGGTCTTACTAAGATTAGTTTTATTTTTCATGACATTAATTCTTGAAACCTCAACCACAATTTAAGAAACCCCAAAGAAGATTCAAATCTCAAGAGAATATATTGTAGAATAGTTCAAAAACTTCACATTTTCAAATTCCAAAATTTCAGGATGTTACAAACCTACCCCCCTTAAATGAATCTCGACCCCGAGATTCCGGTAGAGCAGAAAGAATGGAGATGGGTTACGTTGGTTAGCAATGGGTTTCGGGGTATTACTCGACGTATAGTTCTTGGCTCCATAGAGAGATGAAAATCTGCACAGCAGGGGTTAGCACTTGGAGAAGTCAAAAGGGAGAAGTGAAACCTTGTTCTTCTGGATAGGTCGTAGACTTCCAATTACTTGCTCTTTGACATTATTGTCTTCACGTCGTCATAGAATGGAGTGGTTGCATCGCCTATTGGACCTACGGTTGTAGAATTTCATATTGAGAGGTGGGCAGCACTAGTCTGTGCCCTAGGGGTAGAGGACATTAGGAATACAGAGGTGACGATGGACATATCTATATGGTGGTCTTTCGTCCTTATCACTGTAAGACTTCCGGTTCTGCAAATCTTCTCGTACTGGCTCGATTAGCTCTGAGTCCAGGTTGTCGCACCTCCAACATATACATCATAGTAGTTCTGCGACAGTTCTGTCTCATAGGGCTACCCCCCTTAAAATAAATGTCACTAGTTATTATTCGTCTCTGCTTGCTCCAGTCATGATGGGTCTTGTGGCGAGGTGGAGACTCATCCATTGTACTTCGGCTGCTTAGCCAGCATTAGGTTCAAGGGCAATCTTAGGGGGCAGTGGCCTTGTCCTTCACAAAGAGTACATGTGACATTACTCACAGGGCACTCACCAGGCTGGTGGTCTTCCTCGCTGTTGGAGTGGTTCACGGAGCATTGATATGTGCAATGTCTTTTCTCTTCACGTCGTCTAGGCGCTCCTCGTCATTGTGTTTAGTTGGTGGCGATTTGATCTATGGGTCCTTTGGGTGGGTAAGGATAGAGTGTTAGCAGGGCAGAGTCTCGAATTTTGGTTTTTGGTGATCCATCGCTTTGCTTCAGTGGTACTGAGGGGCTTTTCAACAGAAAGGTGAGAGGGAAACAGCATGGGATACGAGTAGAATCGTGGGGGATAAGACACCCTAAACCCATTTCGATTTTTAAAGGGTATTCCCCGAAAGCTGGGGTGGCACATAAATCACATAAGTTTTTAAAACACTCTTTTCCTGTGACCGCGAAATGTAACGCCCGAAAACAAGAAGGCAGTGCACAGGGCCAAATAGAATCTTGCAACAATACATCGTCTACTCGGGGAGCACACATAAGGGGCACAGGGTTCATCTGCATAGTTCGTTTAGAACGAACCCACCTTATCTTCACGAATATCTCCGACGTTCCTAACCCTAAAATTTGGAGTAGGGTTATGAGAAGGGAAATAAAATTTTCTCGTGAAATCCATGGAAAGAAGAGAAAAATATTGGAAGGTAATTAGTTCTCACTCTTGTAATTATCTTGGTAAAAAAAACTTGCATATGTACACATATATTTTTATTAAGGTGTTCTAATCTCTTCCAATGTCCAATTATCCATCAATGATTTGACTCACTCCCATATGATTTTTTTTATACACAAGGCTTAGATTCCATCGATCTCGATTATTTAACCTTCACTTTTGTAGATGGTACATACGCTTTCTTCCTTCCTTACTTAGTCGCGGTATTATTGCCATCGAAAACTCCAAACAGCGAGTATCTTTATTTATTCGATCCACCGATCATACAGTTCCTATTTTGTTGAGCGTTACTTTTCAGGGCAGTTTGGCTTACAAAATACATTTTAGAGTCTAGGTATATAGCATTTTATGGGGTGACCTTTTATGGAGCATCAGTTTTCATTAAACCTATTTCTACTTGAATTTAGATTCAGTTGTATGGGCCATATCTTGTTATTTCATGCTCATCATTATTATTTACCAACTCTAGTATTAATATTTAGTTAATGGTACTATTATTATTCTATCTATGCTTTAGTTACTATTATGCTTAACTTTATTCCTGATTCTAGTCTAAACTGTAGCAATCTGAGCAACTCGTATTAATGGTTAAATGTTTACTTTAGAGTGTGTATAGGTCTTTGAAATTATTTTGGTATTTGAGGATCTAGGGCTACTAGATTTCGGCACCCGTATATTATAATGATCGTTTAATTTGAGTGCTCATCTGAGAGCTAATGATACTAATATCTTATCCTTTTACATATTAACGATGGCATATATATGTTAGTAAGCTCTACGGTGAATGCAAGAATTGTACTGTTATATTTACTAGTGGGCTATATTCATGCTATCCGCATTTCTCTGACCACTTATTTACTTATATTCATACAGATGTTTATATATATACATTTACTTAGAAAGTCCCTACATTTTAGTTTTAATTAAAAGTTATCTATCTAGCGATTTATTTATTCAAGTTCCACCATTCTATTTATCCAAATTCATACTATCGTTTCTCCCAAGGATAAAACAATTAGGATTCAGGGTTAAGCATCATGATTCTTGGCCTAGAGTGGGTTTTTATAGAAAATTACAAGAGTACCGCCTTTTTTTTTAACCTCGGGGTAAGGGAGCTTTAGAAGTAAAATGGCTAGGGTAGCATATAGATGAGAGAGAATCATCTAAGAGAGGTGAGAATGAGCAGTATAACTTATATTTTTAGAACTAATATTTCGAAGAAATATTTCTAGTCATGAAACTAATGGCCAGGCTAACTAGGTCACGACCTGCAGTCGATATGCTCTGATACCATCGCTGTAGGGACCCAGATATTAACATCCGGATTCCTCTGTGATTACTGCACTATTCCCTGGATCAGTAGATAGTGCTCAGTTACAGTAATGAATATCAAAATACATATCATGCGGAAGCGTAAAATTTAATAGTAGACTTACTCATGGGCCGATTAGGCCGAAATCATTAAATTGCAGCAGCGGAAGAACGAAGCACACAGATGGGACCTTCAGGACATGCCCACAGGCAGCCAACTGGAGGTTCGCGACCTAGCCCTTGACATCTTCATCTTCATCTTATCTGCCAGCTTGTCCACTATTGTTGCTGAGGCGAGGTGATTTGACTCCTGATTCTGAATTTTGCCGCAAAAGCGAGCGTGAGCACTCCGACCCCGTGCTCAGCGAGTCAACACACAGAATGCAATATTTAACATGTATGGCTAATCAAAGAATGGCTTGGGCTCATTTTATTTTGCGAAGAGTGCTTTTGAATACAATTATATAAAAATTCCTAAGACCTAGCATTTTGAACAAAAGCATAATGTTCAAGAACATGCAATAATACTAGCGATCCAGATTCCATCCACCGTTACATGGCATCTGCACCATATAGCAATGTTTCAGCGTTATAGCCGCTTAACTTACCACTGGGACGACACCCAGGACAATTCCAAACCAGGGCAGTCCATCGCCCTTTCACTTTTCCATTCCCACCCACAAAGCATTTTGAAATAGAACTATATCTGGTTAAGTTCCCATGTCCGCCCTTGACCGTGGGCACGGCTATTCGAATAGTTTTGACTCTGCAGAGTTTGTACACTTTCACCACAAGAGACAATCAACTCATTGCCCCACACGATTCCTTAGAGGTGTGGTTGAGCAGACCATCACAGTGACTTTTCAAAGTATCTAGTCCCTTTTCTCATCTCACTTTATGGGCTTCTCCCACTTGCGGTGGGTCCCATCTATGCGCGGGATGTTCCCCACAGCCACTAACGCAGCCGGGCTCCACTCCCCGCAACGTTAGGACAGCTGTGATAGGATGATCTCCACCCCGGTAGGCCCAACGGCCTACCGGGCCTTGAGCTCGCGCCCTGATCGGGGGCGCCCAACCCTAATGGTTGGTGGGCCCCTGTCACACTGCGCCATATATAAAGGTGGGGGGCCGGCGGCTCTTTTAACGAGGTTGAACGGAGCCAGCACCACCCCACCGAAAACCCTAATCCGATCTAGCGAGGGGGCGCAGCCAGTGACGGGAAGCACCACTGCCACGCCGCCCCTGGACAGCGCCGTCGCCGGCGTACGGGAAGCACCACTGCCACGCCGCCCCTGGACAGCGCCGGCACCGGACTTCACCAACGCCGACTCCCGACTCCACCGACTCCATGGCGGACGCCTCTGCACCCGCAGCCAAGACCACGGATGGTTAGTACCCCTCTCTCCCTCTCGGTAACTCTCAAGAACCCGAACTAGAGATGAACCCCGCTAGATCTAACCTAGGAGATCCTAAAGAAAAACCTAGACCTAACAATGGTATCAGAGCCTCTAGGCGTAGATCTGAGATGGGGAAAAGAAAAGAAAGAAAAAGGGGGAAAGAAGAACCCTAACCCTACCCGAACCCTAACCCTAGAAAAGAAACCGGGTACTTACCGGAGCCGCCGTCGTCGTCGCTGGCGTTGGGGGATCGGCCGAGCCTTGGGCTCGCCGGCGCTCCATGTTCTAGCCACCGTCGGCGCCGGCGTCAGACCCGAGCGTGCGCGCTCGGAAGGGCACCGACACGGAGCCGCTCGACGGCGGCGCGCTCCCTCCCAGGGGAGCGCGCACGCCGGCGAGAGGGCCCGCGGCGGCGCCGGCTTTTTTCTTCCTCTCCGGCGGCGTGGACGAAGTCGCCGCCGCCGCCGCTTCGCGGTCGCTCTCGGGTGCGAGGGTGAGAGAGGGGAGGCCGAATGATTAGGGTTTCGGGGGGCGTCCGCGCGGCGCGTTTTGATCGGGCGAGATCGTCGCGCAGCCGTCGGATCGCATCCGACGGCTGAGACAGCGCCGAGCGCACGCGGGCGAGATTCGGCCCAGGCGGGGAGGCGTTTTCGCGGCCCAGGCCCAGGTTGCGGCCTGGGCGCGGGGAGAACGGCGCGTGCGCGCGCGTGCGCGCGTTCGGCCGGGTGTGCGGGCAGGCCGCGGGCGCGAGCGCGTCCGCGCGCGAGGCTGCGCGAGGGAGCCGGCCGAGAGGCCGCCAAGGCCGCGAAGGGGCAGGCCGAGCGGGCTCGCGAGCGCGGGCGCGTGGAGAGGCCGGCCGAGCGGGCCGGGCACGTGAGGCCGCGCGGACAGGCTCCCGTGGGCCGTGGGCCAGGCCGAGCAGGCCAAATTGGCCGGATGAACAGTAAAATGAGTTTTATTTAATTTCAGAAGCATTTTTGAGTGTATTTCAATGAAATTTGCACCAAAATCTCTGTAATTTTTTGCACCAACGTGTTAATTTTTCCAGAGATTGATGTTTACAGTATAATGCTTCTGAATATTGAATTATTTTTAGAATAATTACAGTTTCCGCTGCAAAAGTTAAATTTTATGATTTTCTCTAATTTTAATTGGAACCAACGGGAAAATTAAAATTAGAGGAATAGTTTATTTACAGTTCATGTTTATAATTTTGCTATTTTCTGACCAAAGTTGATGATAGCAATATTATAAATTGATTTATTTATGAATGTATGCATTAATTCTATCTTCTGCCCAACGGTGATGTAGAATTAGTGTACAAGAATTTTTGCATGTTTTAATTTTGACCAACGTTAAATCAAGGCATGCAATTATTATATTATTATGTTTCCTCATTTTTCTGACACTGTTTCATGGACTCAACCCAATGGCATACATCTCGCACATCCCGGCACTTGATGGGAACAATTATCGGGTCTGGCGAGAAAAGTATGATTTAGCACTTGCGCTGTCCGAGAATGACTTAGCCCTCACCTCTCCGTGTCCTACTGAGCCAGTGGACCCGGTGAGGGAAGAAAATGAGACTGATGCTGATTTCACTGCCCGAAAGCGTGATCATGCAGAAGTCAGAATGAAATATGATCTTGAGAAAAAGAAATGGGACATCTCGAACCGCAAGTGCTTGATGGTGGCTAAGGCCACTATTGCAGATCCAATAAGGGGATCTATCCCAGACTGTGACACTGCCACAGAGTATCTACAGAAAGTGAAGAATCAGTTTACTGGCTCTTCAAAGGCTACAGCAAGTACGCTGATTAAGAAACTAGTGAATGAGAGATACTCTAGTGGTGGAATAAGAGAACACATATTAAAGATGAGCACAACGGCAGCTAAGCTAAATTCAATGGATATGGGGCTCAAGGATGAGTTTCTAATTCATTTGATTTTTGCTTCTCTGCCAAAAGAATTTGACACTTTTGTTGTTAATTACAACATGCAGCCCGACAAATGGGACATAGAAAAGCTCATTGCAATGTGTGTGCAAGAAGAGGAGAGGCTTAAAACCTCACAGGGTGACTTTGCAAACCTTGTGAAGAACAACAAAAGAAAGAACTTTAATGCCAAACCACAAGGGAAACCTCAGTGGGAAAGTAGCTCCTCTTCTAAGTCACAGGGAAAGGCTCCCCAGTTTAATAAGCCCAACAATTTTACAGTAGACAAGGACACCTGCAAATTTTGCAAGAAGAAGGCAGGTCACTACCAGAGGGACTGCCCAGAGTTCCTGAAGCATCTGTTGAAGAATGGTAATGATGTCATTACATTTATAGATGAATCCTTGTATTTAAGTTATGAAAAATCTACTTGGTGGATTGACTCAGGTGCAACTGTTCATGTTGCTAATTCATTACAGGGATTCCATACGAGGAGGACCCTACAAAGAGGAGAAAGAACAATTAAAGTTGCGAATGGAATTGAAGCCGAAGTCGAGGCCATTGGAGATCTCTCTTTAGAATTTCATGATGGTTTTGTACTTAGGCTTTCAGATGTTCTTTATGTACCCTCTTTGCGCAGAAACTTAATAAGTGTGTCGAAATTAGATGATGATGGTTATGATTGCCATTTTGGTGATGGCAAATGCAGACTTGTGTTTAATAATAAATGTGTTGGTCTTGCCTTCCGACAAGACAAGCTTTATTTATTATCACTTTCTGAGAATGTGAATCATGTGACCATTGAGAATGAGAATACCTCTTCGTCTGTGAATGAAAGTAAAAAGCGGAAGATAAATCATGATGCATCGTCGAAATTATGGCATTGTCGTTTAGGCCATATTTCGAGGGGGAGAATAGAACGATTGATTAAGAAAACACTTCTTCCGCCATTAGAATTTTCAGATTTAGAACAATGTATTGATTGCATAAAAGGAAAATATGTTAAGAAAATAAAGAAAGACGCCAAACGAAGCGCAGGAATTTTAGAAATAATTCACACAGATATCTGTGGTCCATTTCCTGTGATAAGTGTGGATGGTTATGATTCATTTATAACATTCACAGATGACTATTCGCGTTATGGCTACATTTATCCAATTAAAGAAAGATCAGAAGCATTGGATAAATTTAAGATATTTAAGGCTGAAGTAGAAAATCAGCACAATTCAAAAATTAAGATAGTAAGATCCGACCGTGGGGGGGAGTACTACGGTCGGCACACCCCGTATGGCCAAGTTCCTGGACCTTTTGCAAGGTTCTTACAGGAAAATGGCATAGTTGCCCAGTACTCTACACCGGGCGAACCTCAGCAGAATGGAGTGGCTGAAAGACGCAACCGTACCTTAATGGATATGGTGAGAAGTATGATAAGTTACTCCACGCTACCGATAAGTTTATGGATGGAGGCGTTAAAAACCGCCATTCATATTCTTAATCGAGTACCAAGCAAGTCGGTACCCAAAACACCGTATGAGTTGTGGACGGGAAGAGAACCCTCACTTAACTATTTACGTGTGTGGGGTTGTCCTGCTGAGGCTAAAGTTTTTAACCCAAACATAGGGAAGCTAGATCCCAAGACAGTCAGCTGCCATTTTATTGGCTATCCAGAAAAATCGAAGGGTTATCGCTTCTATTGTCCTGACAGACATACGAAGTTTGTAGAAACAAGACATGCTGTCTTCTTGGAGGATGAGATGATCAGGGGGAGCAGAGTAGCACGAGAAATTAACCTAGAGGAAAAGCGGGTACATGTGCCCACTCCGATGGTTCAGGAACCATTTTTCACGCTACCTGTTGTTGCTACACCAACAGTGCCAGACACTGTAGTGACAACACCTGTTGTCAGTTCTCCTGTGGGAACGATGAGTGAACATGAGGAACCTGTCCTTCAGGATCCCATAGAACCCATTGTCACCCAAGAGGAAGAACTACAACAGCCTCACACAGAACAAGCGTCAACTGGCGAGGGACTCAGAAGGTCTCAAAGAGCCAGAAGATCAGCTATCCCTAATGATTACGAAATCTATGAAACTGAGGATTTTCAAATGGAGGGTGATCCCACCTCTTTTGAAGAAGCCATGAGAAGCGCTCATTCATCCAAGTGGCTTGAAGCTATGCAGGATGAAATGAAGTCAATGAGCACCAACGGTGTTTGGGACTTAGAAACTATTCCTAAAGGAGCCAAGACAGTAGGCTGTAAATGGGTCTACAAAACAAAACATGACTCTAGAGGGAATATAGAAAGATTTAAAGCGCGACTTGTGGCAAAGGGCTTTACGCAAAGAGAAGGTATAGATTACAATGAGACATTTTCTCCAGTCTCGTGTAAAGATTCTTTTAGAATCATAATGGCGCTTGTAGCTCATTATGATTTAGAATTGCATCAGATGGATGTAAAGACGGCGTTCCTAAATGGGGATTTGGAGGAAAACGTTTACATGGCACAACCGAAAGGTTTTGTTGTGGAAGGAAAAGAACGTATGGGATGCCGCCTGAAGAAATCCATTTACGGATTAAAACAAGCATCAAGGCAGTGGTACTTGAAGTTTGATAGTACAATAAGAAGTTTTGGGTTTAAGGAGAATGTAGAGGACAATTGCGTGTATGCAAAGTTTAAGAATGGGAAATACATTTTCCTAATCCTGTATGTGGATGACATCTTACTTGCTAGTAGTGATGTTAGCCTATTACAAGAGACCAAGAAGTTCTTGTCCTCGAATTTTGATATGAAGGATCTTGGTGAAGCTTCGTTCGTTCTGGGAATAGAGATTCACCGAGATAGAACTAAGGGGGTTTTAGGTTTATCTCAAAAGGCATACTTAGAAAAGGTTCTAAAGAAATATAGTATGCAAAATTGTAAGCCTTCACCTGCTCCTATAGTCAAGGGCGACAGATATGGGGAATTTCAATGCCCCAGGAACCAATATGAGATCGATCAAATGAAAGCGGTTCCATATGCTTCAGCTGTCGGAAGCTTACAGTATGCTCAAGTGTGTACGCGCCCTGACTTAGCGTTTGTCACCGGGTTACTTGGTAGATTCCAGAGCAATCCTGGAATAGAACATTGGAAATTAGTAAAGAAAGTCTTGCGTTATTTGCAAGGAACAAAAGGCCTCATGATGACATACAGAAGATCAGATTCACTCCATATAGTGGGGTATACAGATTCTGATTATGCGGGAGATGATAGAAAGTCGACATCCGGATATGTATTCACTCTCGCAGGAGGAGCTATATCGTGGAAAAGCTCAAAACAAACCGTCACTACATCATCCACAATGTATGCCGAGTTTGTAGCATGTTATGAGGCCACGGGGCAGGTGAATTGGCTAAAGAAATTCATACCCGGGTTGAAAGTGGTAGATGACATACATAAGCCACTAAAGTTATACTGCGATAATGAACCAGCAGTATGTTATGCTCACAACACTAAGTCAAGTGGTGCTGCCAAACACATTGACATAAAGTATTATGTTGTGAAAGATAAAGTCCGGGATCATATAATCAGTCTTGAGCATATAAGGACAGAAAAGATGCTCGCGGATCCGCTCACAAAAGGCTTACCACCCAATGTGTTCAGAGAACATTTAGCCGGCATGGGTTTACGGGAAAGCCTATGATTCCTGGACAATAAGGGCCCAGTTGAGAGTTCATTTCAAAACAGAGAAGTACATTGTGGCTGTTGAATCTAATGGCATAAGACTGTGACGATGAGGCACGCTCTATGCATTGATCTGTGAAGGAATGAGGAAAACAATGAGTGATAAGTATAGAGTTCAGAATATAAGTTGAGATCAAGGGGGAGAATGATAGGATGATCTCCACCCCGGTAGGCCCAACGGCCTACCGGGCCTTGAGCTCGCGCCCTGATCGGGGGCGCCCAACCCTAATGGTTGGTGGGCCCCTGTCACACTGCGCCATATATAAAGGTGGGGGGCCGGCGGCTCTTTTAACGAGGTTGAACGGAGCCAGCACCACCCCACCGAAAACCCTAATCCGATCTAGCGAGGGGGCGCAGCCAGTGACGGGAAGCACCACTGCCACGCCGCCCCTGGACAGCGCCGTCGCCGGCGTACGGGAAGCACCACTGCCACGCCGCCCCTGGACAGCGCCGGCACCGGACTTCACCAACGCCGACTCCCGACTCCACCGACTCCATGGCGGACGCCTCTGCACCCGCAGCCAAGACCACGGATGGTTAGTACCCCTCTCTCCCTCTCGGTAACTCTCAAGAACCCGAACTAGAGATGAACCCCGCTAGATCTAACCTAGGAGATCCTAAAGAAAAACCTAGACCTAACAAGCTGGGCAAACTTCACCCTCCACTGGTGTCCCTTCAGGCCCCCTTGCCATAGCTTAACACTTCCCTCCTCTACCGGTGAGATGAGTCTGGGGTTTTCGATAAATTTACTTAGCCAAGCTATACTTTACAGACTTGTGGTTGTACTGTTTTACATGGGTTGACAAGACAAGATTCGGTCCTTAGTAGTATCTGGGCGGTCTACCACTAACCCACTTTGTGCATCCACTGCACCACACTCACACCCTCGAACCAATCCGCCCAGATATTTAAGCAAGTTGAGGATTTTGGGAGCATAAAATAACAATGTCAACATATATCAGTCATTCCCACCATGACTGCCCAACCAATTTTTCTCAGGGTTAAAAGTGATGCTTGGGCACTCTCGCGCCCATGATTATCTAAGCAATACTAAGCATGGCATATATTTAGGGACTTATTTTCAAAAGGTTACTATTATAATTTTGCTACGGCGACAAGGTTCACACATTCAAATATTCCAAAGGAGGTGTAATATTAATCAAGCAAACAATGGGCATATAACTAAGATCTTAAGTTAAACATGGATTTGCATATAAAATAACAGCATGCAATTTGATAATTTAAACAGAAATAATTTGCGAAAAATGTAGGTTCAACATGATCAAAGTATTGACTCGCCTGGCGCGGTTTACCGCGGTCTTGAGCTCACACAAAGTTGCTTCATGCGATGATCTTTAATTTCTGGTCTTCATTGATCTCGTTCCCGCTTGATCCGTGGAATCTTCAGGCTCCAATTTCTAATTACGCGATAAACGACTGAATCCAAATAAAAGCAAATAACTCAAGAGATCCAAATAAATCCGAATGAACTCAACTTTGGTGTTATTATGAGTTAGTGGGTGATTCGCGTGTTTTTGAGGCTAGGCCGATGGTAGAAACGAAGACTCGATCTTTTATTAACAGTTTCTTTTATTATTTTTATATTTATCAAGGAAATTCCATGAGTCGGATTAGATCTACAGGTAGATGTGAGATTTCTGTTAAAGACACCCTTCAGTTTAGGTTTCGTAGATATTTTGTGTACATTTTAGTTACCATTATAGTGTTATTAATATTTTTAAGGATTGGGGTCATGAGTTGTGTTCATGGTATACATTAGTTTAATTTATCAAATTAATCTCAGAACTTGGGTTTGTAGCATTTCGTACTGTGTTATTTTAGGTGAGTTTTACTGTCAATTAGTCAACTTATTTAAGCGATTAACACCCTAACTCAGGACCCATTGGACTATTTATTTGGTCACTATTTAAATGTTTATCTCAGCCGATTTCTATTTTTCATTGACCCGAGACCTTTGAGCTACTCTATGGCGACCCACTGAACTGTCCTATATTTTAATTGCAACTCGGACATAAATGTCATTCCTAGCGATACCTAGTATCACTAGACGCCCTACTACATATTAGTAAGATTATTTTAATTATTGACGACCCAAGACCATTACATATACATATATATACGTCTATATATCTATATTTCTAACATGACATTTATACTTAAGGACACCCTTTTGATTAAAGGTTGCTATCATTTTATGTACCTTTAGTTGTTTTTAGTGCAGAGTAATCTTTAAAGAAAAAGATCGTATATAAGTATATTTAGGTGATGGCCTGGCTTGCTATTTATAGCTACATTTCTCTATCATTACCAACTAGACCTACAGCTAAGATTCAAAGTACCAACGGCATGCTAAATATTTAGGCATATATGGCAATTGGGAGTGATCTTTATTTTTACGCTTTGTATTTATAAAAGGGAATCTTTTACTTAGTTTCACATACTTGATTTTTAACATTACTAGCCCTTGGTTCTATGTCGATTATATGCCCTCTGAGAATAGATCATATATATATATATATATATATATATATATATATATATTCTCGCTTTAGCTATACATGAAGATTAATGTAATAATCTTAACTGGCACAACATGAACCATCGTTAAGTTTTTAATTTAAATGCATACATCTTCCTCATTAGGAAATTTATAAGTAATCTCCTTACTCTTATTCTTAATCACCATGTGTCTTTACATGTAATTAATCAAACTTAAATTTGTAATTTCATTTCATACCCCTTTTTGTTTAATCACACAATCAGATTTTTATTCCCATTTTCATTTACAATTCACATTCTAAGACTGCTCCATAAAGTGAATTGAGAGAATGCAGGTGATATCCATTAGGCAGATGCTAATCTGTAGTGGGGCCCACATGTCATACGCAGAGAGAGACAGAGAAATGGGTGTCTTCGGCTGGCTGAGAGCAAAGCAGGGCAAGGGCGGCAGGAATAGAGGAGCTGGGGTGGCATCGGGGCCGCGCGACGTCGCCGGCGAGGAGTGGCTAGGGAGGCAATGGCGATTTTCAAAATGAGCTGAGCCGGCGACGAGGAACCTCGGGGAGGTGGCGGCTTCAGCTGAGACGGTGCCCCAGCAAGCTGGCGGCGGCGTTTGGCGGCCGGTGAGGAGGGGAAAAAGGGCGGCGGCGGCCGGATGAGAGAGGGAGGGGGAATGGGTGCGTGCAAGCAAGAGGAGGAGACATAGAACTCACCTGAACGATTGAACGGTTCGGAGGGAGGCCGAGGCGGACCGGCGACGTGCTTGGGCGGCGGCGCGGAGGGGCTCCCGTGGAGGGGTCGCGTCGACGAAGGAGATCACAAGCCGGCAGTTGGAGGAGCACCAGCGCACCGAGGAGAAGCTCCCGCATCGAGGAATCGGTCTAGGAATGACCGAGGAGGAGTCGGCGGTGGCGGCCGGCGCACGGGCGGAAATGGGGAAGAAGGGGTAGGGAAAAAGGAGGGGAGTGGCGCTGGGAGCAAGGGGAAAGGAAGCGGGGCTCTTGTAGGCGCAGAGGGGCGAGAGAGGCACGGAGAACCGGGCGGAGGCGACGAGGGACTGGGCGGAGGACCGGGCGGCGGGGTTGAACCAGGGGGCAAGGACCGGCGCGGGGCTCGGTGGTGACACGACCGCGCGAGCGGCGCGTGCAGAGCAGGGAGATTCGGCAAGATTTGGCGCAGAGCAGAGAGCACAGAAGGAGAGGGAAGAGGCGACGCGGACGGAGCTCCACCACAGGAAATGAAAGGCGGAGGAAGAAGAGAAAAAGAAAGGAGGAAGCGGGCATGCGCGCAGGGGAGAAAAAGGGGAAGGAGTGCGGGCGTGGGGTGGGGTTGGGCTGGCTGACGGCCGAGCCGTTCGGCCGGTCTGACCTGTTTCTGTTTTTTTTTATTGTGTGTATATGCGTATACAGATATATGTATATATATATATATATACATACATACATATATCTATTTCTATTGTTGTATATGTATATATATATATTGTTTCTATATATACATATATATATATATATTTTTTTGTATAAATATATTTTATGTCTTGTTCCTCTATCTAGGCCCTTTTTATACATACTTGTATTGGTTCTAGTTATTTTTGCCACCCTTTATAATATTCTTTTCCAATTTAAAGTCTTATATTTTAATTCAAGTTTCTTCCTCCCTTTTGTGGACCACACTTTCATATTTTAATTTAGAATGTTTGGGTTTCTATCATTTGCATATATCTTTTATGGTCTTACTAAGATTAGTTTTATTTTTCATGACATTAATTCTTGAAACCTCAACCACAATTTAAGAAACCCCAAAGAAGATTCAAATCTCAAGAGAATATATTGTAGAATAGTTCAAAAACTTCACATTTTCAAATTCCAAAATTTCAGGATGTTACATTGAGGGTGAGGAATCACGCCGCTGCACTCCAAATCTTGTCTTTGGTGTCGACCCGGCCGCCGCCGGTGGTCGGCTCGACGATAGGAAGAGGAGAGTGACGAGGAGAGAGAGAGAGAGTTGGAGGGATGTACTGAGGGGCTGTTAGGTTGCCAGCCACAGTTTACTACGCCTAAGGTTAGGCAAGTTTGATCAACTTTGGGAGCTGTTTGGTTGCAGCCACAGTTGTGGCAAGATTCCCTTCCAGCAAACTAGGTCCTACACGTCAATGACTCAAAAAAGTATGGCAAGATTCCCTTAGGTTTGCTAAGGTGTGGCAAAAAATTTGAGCACATCAACTTAGGCAAGTGTGGTAATTTTTGTTGGCAAAGTGTGGCTAGCAACCAAACAGCCTCTGAGTATTGAAGAGGAAAAGTCAAAATTAGCATCCGTGTCACATCGTGGACGCTCTCAGCAGATGGTGATCGCCATCCGGCGTGCTATACGAAGTAAATAACTGGTGCTTGACATGTTCTTCCATTAACATTTCATCCTCTCTCTTTTCCTGTTTGAATCGCAAAGTTCTAAAGCGTCCCACGATCCACATGAACAAACGAAAGAGAGAGAGAGACGATGGGAAAAGTCAAAAGTCCTACACTCACGGCCCGAGGTGCGGCGGAGTTGCATGCTACATCGCGCGTGTGCATGTGCATGATCCATATGATTCTTACAATACATGCATAGAAGTGATAGAACAGGCTGTGTTGGGGGAAGTGACGCTCGCCTTTGTTCATTTAGCCTGTTGGATTAAGAGACCTATTTAATATATAAAAGGATATTTATATCTTTAGAATTATGTGTATAATAGCAAAGGTATTCTTGTAATCTGATCTTAAGACTAGTACTAGAGGAGGAAGAAAACGGAGGAGAAGGAATTCATTAATCACTCCTACTTCTAGTGTGTGTAAGGCTCTGTATAGCCTCTAATGTGCTCTCTCTAGTCTCTTGTTTATTATTTGGTCCGTAGCTACAACGGAATGCTTTTTTAATATGGTTTATAGTTTATAATTGTGGTTGACGGTATTTATTTCTAGTATAAGTATATGTACGAATGAATCAAATACCACTAAATTATTTAAAAAATTATCTGAATAAACTGCTTCGAACGATAACGGAAAATTGACCGTTTATTTGCCGTAACGGCCCACAATTCGCAAGCGGTCGCCATCCAGCAACTTGTTAGACCTTCAATTATTTGTTTAGCATGTCATATCGCTGGATGATACAGTGATCGAGCTACTACGATGATCTGCTCGGTCGATTGTACAGTTGTAAAGCACAAACTCGATGTTCCTTTGGCTTGGGCGGCACTCCCCGTGATAAGTGGCGCACGAGAAGCTAAGATAGCTATGGATCTGTTCTTTTTTGCTGCGGCTGATGGCTTTTGGCTGCGACTTATGACTTTTAGGCTGTTTATGCGAGAGATTACGGAGTAACAGAAACTCACATGCAGTTTTTGGCGATATAAATGAAATCAGTAAAGTATGTACTACAATTAACTAGTAGACCCCATCTTAAAAAGATACTCCGTTTAAAGAGCTAGTTACTGTAGAAAAGCCGAAAAGCAGCTTTTAGAAGCTGAAAAGAACACCCCCTATATATACTAGCTATCTAGAAAGTAGATACGACCTACTCGCATGGAGTCAACCTGCACGCAAATGTACGCACATAAGTTCAGCGTGGCGATCATTTGGGCTATGACTGTTAGCTGGTTGAAAAAATATTGTAGTTAACAGATGTTTATTTAGCATAATTAAATTTAAAAAAAAGTAAAAATATAAAAAATATGTTAGCGCATTACATATAATATATAATACAAACAAATACGGAAAAAAGAACCGACAAAAAAGCTCAATAAAAAATCAAAAGTTTAGAAAAAGACGAAATTTATGAATAGTAAAAAATAAATTGGAAGCCAGAAGCTGAAGCTAAAACGATCACGCCCGATCGATCACCTTGAAGCAATCCTACAAAAACTAGTACAATACCGAAACGTCAGTTTGATCAGTGCAGGCATCCTTTTCGACGTTCTCGTCAAATGATACATTGATCGCAATATGAGCATATATACAAATAGATGAATAAAACTGTATACTAGACTGACGTTGGTTCAATGATAGGATGGCAATTAGGAGGCCAACAAGATTGTTCTATGTTCTATGGATTCAGTGATGTTCTATGTATCTCCGATGTGTATCTCAATTATCTGATTATCTCCATATACTTGATGAATAGAACTTGCAATCCCAGACCCAGCTCATTTAATTTGTTTCTACTATCTTGTTGTGTCTCAATTATCTCAATGCACTTGATGCTCATTCCCTGTTGTTGTGGCTACATGTCAAATAGTAGAGAAGAGGACTGGTAGAAGAGGAAGATGAGAGCTAGATCTGTGGGAGAGTTGGTAAGAATGAGAGGATGTCCTTCTTTTGCCCCTCCTGAGGGTTTATATATATGAGTGGGGTAGAATGAGAAATCCCCATTCTACCCCTTAGCACTTACAAAAGATAAGGGTACATTGGTATATTTACACTGGTATATTCCTCTACACTATTGGGCCTATTACATGTTGAACTAGTTGCACGACCCAATCGCGGGGGTTGGGCCACCCCCACAACACCTGTCATGTGGTAGCATGTTGTCATGTTCAATTCTTTTCAAGTAAATGCGTGTTGAGATGTTCTATTTTTCAAGGAAATGCATACCCTGGTTGATTAGCAATCAGCACCAGCATGCGAGTAGCAGCAGCATTGAGAAAAATGAAAGTTCGTATTATTCTTTTGTTTCTGCATGTTCAAGAATAATGTTCATGTTACTAGCAGTTCCAGTAAGCTTCTATACTTCACAAGCACATGCAGTTGGACAATGCGGAAATCAACCAGGTTTTCTGGTGATTTACTACTCGTACTTCATCTTATTATCAAGGTAAAATGTAAGGTCTCGTTTGAACATGAATTTTTTCTCGATTATTAGATTATTACATGAATCGTACTATTTCTTTTGAAGTTCTAAAAAATAAAAAAAATCTTAAGTACCAAACAGGCCAGTAGGAAACCAGTATTCAGGGGAAGGTAAGCCCCAATACAGCCGGGCCTAGGTGGCAGAACAACACCACTGCAATTTCCAAATAACCGTGTAGGTCTCTTGGAAAAATCCGGCAATATATAAAAGTGTTTTGTTAAACATCATTCGGCTGGTTTCTTTCTAATTATCATCTAGATTTAAGACTGTTGGATTAAAGATCAAATGGTCATGAATTCTTCCCTTTTCCTCTTTGAAAAAATATCTCCTCTATTCAAAAATAAGAGACCTCTTGATCTCTAATATAATGATCATATATTTAAATAATAGTTAGAAAGAAAATATGAATGATGTCTAGACGCTCCCTGTATAAAAACACTTACTCGCCATCGCCTTCCTTCCATAATCCATATGCTCGCGGGAGAGAGCGAGTGTGGGGGAGAATATTTCCGTCCTCAAAAAGAGCAAAGTGTCAGGCCTTTCCTCCGGTTCCTAGTTTCGGTAGTATTCCTATTCCACCATTCCTCCTTCCCAACGAACAAGCTAAGCTCAGATACAACAAAAGAGAAGGAATAAGAAGCAGCTGCGCACACGGCGAGCATCGCCGAGACATGGGGGACGCTTCCTCGAACCAACCTGTAAGTCTCTTCGTTATTTTCACTTACCCGTCCTGATAAACTCACCACAATCCTCGGGAAAAAAAGCTCACCACAGTCTTCTTCCAGTCAATAAGCTCCTGTCACACAATTTTCTTAATTATTCTGATTAATTAGAAGCGAGTGAGTTCTGCCTGTGTTATCTTGTTTGGAGAAAAAAGATTTTTTCTTGCGTTTTTTGTAGGAACAATATATGAAATCGATCGCTTGTGATACAGATAGGTTCTTGCAGTTGGAAATAATAACAGTGGCTTTTAATTTTTCTTATGTGCAGGTTCTTGCACCATGTGATCTTGGACAATCAAACTTGGATAGCAGCCCGGCCACCGCAACAAGTGGGTTCATCGCCCTCGATGTCCGCGCCCTCTCGTCCCTCGCCGGCGACGGCCCGGACACGGCGGCGCCCCCGCGGACACCCGTAAGTCGAGAAGCACGACCCGGTCTCAAACAAGACGATGGCGACGGCGATACGCGCCCATCCTCTTTAGTTCGTTCCAAAGCTGATTCTTTCTTGTGCGCTTGTGCTGTGAACGCAACAGAAGGTCGTGAGGTCGCTCTCAAGGAAGGGAGAAAGGAAGCCGGCCGACGGCGACGCCAATGGCACCACAGGTTAGTCCGATTGATCACCGTCTTTAATTAGGACTCAATTTTGCCTTGGAAAAAATAGGACTCAATTCGCAGTTTGATGTCGATATCTTCCGTATATTTTTTTCCTTGGATTTTTGTTGGTTTCCGTGGAGCTCTGGTAATTTGATTTCGATGGTTCGTTTACCTTGTCACTTGGTTTCCGTGGAGCTCTGGTAATTTGATTTCGATGGTTCGTTTACCTTGTCACTGAACTTGTAGACTTGTAGTAGCAAGTGAAGTGAGCTGGGTTACTCCACAATTCTGACGACGAATGGGAGGGGTGGCTTGTTCGAGGTGTAACTTTGGCCATGACGTCGTCGAAAGACGCGATCTTGGATGATCGATGGTGCTGACTTGATTTGATCCGTTCATGTGCAGGCGGCGGAGGCGGTGCAGGGACAGGCGAGAGGCCCCCGCTGTCCCCACTCTTCGTCCACGTGGCGGCCGCCGACGAGATGAACGGACTCCGGCTCGTCCACACGCCGGTGGCCGGCACGCCGGGAGGGAAGTTACGGCGGCTCGGCCGGCGGCCGGCGCCGTGGCTCGACCCCCGGAGGGTGGTCTTCCTCTTCGCCACATTGTAAGGATTTCCCCCCTTGGTTTGTTAGATCCAATTCACTGAACCCGCTGCTTATGCAGCAGAATGTCAACTAGGCAGTGTCACTGGTTCACTAGTACAGTGTACTCCTCTCTACCGGTTTTGCTTAGCGAAAGCTAATCTCTGGAAATCTTAGGCGATGCACTGATGTTAGGGCTCATGAACCAGTAGCAGTACGCTCTTATTTTCTGCTAATGACTGCAGAAACCGTGGTGATCCCTGTTCTTTTTGGCTTTTCAGCATCTTTTAGTTTTTAGCTTCTCTTAGCAATCAATATTCAGTAGACTAATAAACCGCAGTCTAAAAGAACAAGCCATCAACGAAGTAACCAAACCATTAGGCAGAAAAGTTAAGCAGCATTAAGTGAGTTTTCTGTGCCTAGTGCAGTAGCAGTACAGCGCCAGTAAATCCTCTTCCATCTTCAGGCGACTCAGCAGTCGGTACTACAAAATCAGACCTACCAAATGTAACTAACCAATATGACGTGATAGATCTGGAACAGGGCAGTATTAATTAGTTGCATAATAAGACACATCAATTTGCAGTTTTTACAATAGGTTCGTTGCGACAGACGGTGGTGCGTGCAGAAATGCAGGGCAAGACAGGCCGTGGTTTTTGTTGGCAAGTCCCCGTTGCAGAACTAGTTTTCAGCTTCGCCTTCTGTACAAAGATAGGAGAGAAGATGGCGACTGATGAACAGCCACCCTCGTGGCCTCGTTTCGTTCGACGGCACCGTGCTGAGAAGAGCCTTGATGTTTTCGCTCATGTCCCTGTGCCCGTGATAAGAGGATTTCTTGGAGTGATTTCTGATTTAAGTGCGGATTAGTATGTGCTGTTCCAAGCTGGATTTGTTTCTGAATCGATTCTCGAGTTCATCTATATGTAGTAGTGAATTATGAAATAACTGTCAAGAGTAATGTTCAGTAATCAGCAGGGTGTCCTCCAAAGATAAAACTGAATTTCACATGGTGTGCTGATGCCATTTTCTGGTTTATGCAGGTCCAGTGTGGGAACGTTGATCCTGCTCTACTTCACCCTGTCCATGAGCAGGATGGACGGCGCCGGAAAGGGCACCGGCGCTGACAGCGATGCTCGGTGAAACACCGGCCGTGGAGAGAGAAGAAATTTTCGTGTTATTCCGAGGGTTTTCAATCTACGATTTGTAAAGATTGTGAGGGGTATGATGTTACTGGAATTCAGGCATAAAAAAGTGTGATGTTCTGAAGGGTCACACGAGAGCATATAGTGGACGGCGGTGAAGAGATTAGGCTGGTTGGGGTTTGATGGATAAGTTTGTGGTGGTAGTTCTCTCTTTCTATCCTGGTTTCCTCTGTTTTTCTCCTCTCCTTTTCGTCCGTTTTTTTTTCTCTCCTTTTCCTTCTCCCCCAATTTGCTCAAAAGAATACATGTCGCTTTGAAGCGATGATACTAGATTTTTTTCCTTCCTTACTGATATTGCAAACACAAGCATGCAAAAATAGACACTGATGTATTTGAAACGAAATATCTTTGCCCGGATGTCATTTCATGAAGAGATGGTACATGAGTACATGACTTCAATAAACCAAAACCAACGAACAAAGAATACGAGACAACACACAAGATGATTATCTAAAAAAATTTGGACCCTCTATGCACAATGACGCTATTCTACTCAAGAGCACGTGAAAAATGCCGGATAGGATAGGTTCTAGACTTTTGGATTCGCTTCACTGCTGCAGAATAGACTTAAAAGTTCCTAGCAAAAATCTTTTGATACTCAACACGAGTGTTAACCATCTCTGATAGATAATCGTAGATTCTAATTGGAGCCACCCTGCAAGAACAGAAACATATTTCTTAAGTAATTCGGTTCAATGCAGACAAATTCGGGGTACCTACCTTAGCTACCTAAAAGAAACATTTTTTTCTGAAGATTTAAAGCATCATACTAGCAACACAATGAAAACATGGACCATATGTCCATATCCGGCATTTTTCAGAGAGAAACAATGTAGTTGTTCGACAGCTACAGCTGCCATTAGTCCAATACCTTCTTCTCAAGAAATACAGATATAGGCAGTCTGTCAATTGAAAATATAGACTTGCAAATTTATCTTCACTTTGTATCAAATGGGACAAAATTATCAAGTATCAAAACAAGAATTATCTTAGGAGCATTCTGAAGATCCATATGTCAGCGCTTCGGCTGCTGCTGCAGTTTCCATCTAACAAGATTCCTGATCAACTCAACCAGACTCCAGTGACCGGAGGTCTAGTACAGTGGCCCTGGTCTAGCAGATAAACTACATTTTGGTAGAAGCACATCTGACCAGAAATCTATTCTGGACTTTCAATCACATGTCCACAAGATGCCTAGTTCAAACAGCAACCATAAAATAGGAGGAACTAACGTTCCAAACAACAATATCTGTCAAATTGAATGCAACACTCGTAGGTAAATCAAACCAAGATATAAACAAAAGAAAAGAGTGAAAATAGCACAAATTAGCGTCTGATGTTCAGTTAACCATTTTATACTGGTTGGGAATCTTAGTTCTCTGCAAGAAATATAATATTCTGATTTTTCTAATAAATTTCAGAACGCCAATTTCAACCTAGCATTTTATCTAACAATTAGAAATGCTGCAGTGACCAAAAACAATTTAGGCTCATGAAAACTCAGAACATGCAATGTACACTGATTTCCTGCTGCACTATACTGTGAATCCTTATCTTTTAGGTACAGAAGCCACCTAGAAGGTGGACACACAAAGTAAGAGCTAAAAAATAGAAGTGCAGGTGAAGGTACTCTTGACATGGAGCTTATCAAAACACACATACTTTACAAGGCGCAGTAGAAGAGATAGAGCATGGTGCTAGTACCGTTTTGATATGCGTGGCATGGAGCACTTCTGTTTCCTGTCATGGTATATCCTCACAATGACAGCAGCTGTTTCCTCTATAGCTTTTCCAGTGATTTCTGCATGAAAACAAAACAAAACTATGCTTTCAACACAAGAAACAACAAAAAAGGGTTTCCATAAAGAGTTAAAGACAATGAAACTCATCTTACCAATGACTGGCCAAATTGGATGTTGAGCAAAAATTTGATTTGCATGGTCCAACTCCTGCCTCACATGCTCCATTTCAGCATAATTGCTCTTATGCCCATGAAATCCTAGAGATTTGGCCCTTGCCTTTCTGATTGCTTGAAGAACCACAGGGTTTATCGTTAATCCAAAAATCTTATCCTGATCAATCTCAAAAAGGGCCTTTGGAAGATCCACTCCCATCACAATTGGAATATTTGCCACTTTGTATCCTTTTTGCGCTAGATAAATTGACAATGGTGTCTTCCCACTACGTGAAACACCAACAAGTACAATGTGTGCACGATTAAGGTTCTGTGGCTGAGCACCATCATCTTGTTTGATGGTGAAATCAATAGCTTCAATTCGTCGGAAGTAATCCTCAGTAAGTTGACTCTTTCGAGAACTTCGTGGAATCCCAGATGGAGCAACATCAATATGAGAAGCTATGGCTTCAATAGTAGGACGAAGAACATCAGTGGATGGAACACCCCATAGATCACAAGCCTTCTTAGTTGCCTCAGCCATAGAAGGATCAGCAATGGTATATAGAAGCAGTGCTCCTTCTTTTGCTGCTTGCTTTACTATCTCAATGAGTCTATCCACGTCATCAATCTAAAGCAAATTTGCAGCAACTTGTAAGAGATGCTAATTAGTACCAAGAAGTGATGTGCAATTAAGTTTAGTTCTTAGCCTATGCAAGTGTAAAGCTTGGTGACTACTGTCTAATCAGGAGTTTCTAAACCAGGACCACAAGGTAAACTGCCTGCTTTTGTCCAATAATATGATCCAAGCAAACAGACAAAAGAAAACAAATTGGCAACAAGCATCTCCAATACTTTGTCCATGCCTGAGTATCCCAACTACCTGGTATTTATTTGTCTTCTCTACCCTAACAATTTGCGAAGTGGTGGATACCAAATTTGCATCAATGAAACAAATATATATGCATTCAACAACCATGTTGTTCTCAATTTACACAAAACTATTTGCCTTATCCAACTGCATGATCCACACAAATGTCCATGCAGTGGATTTGCTTTTACAAAAAGAAAGTCATTAATCTATTGCATAATTTATCCAAAGTTCCGTTTTCCACTGTTAGAACACATGCAACCTTTGTTTCTGCAACACCCCAAGGTCCAAATCGGCTTAGGCCCACTCCCACTTGGAATAGACCACGCACACATGGCAACACATTTGCATTTGGGTTAACCCATTGTTGCTACCATGCAAGATGGTTAACCCATTGTTGCTACTATTGGAGCCCTTGGGTTTATATGTTGACGATTCTCAAGCTAGATTAGCAAGGTGGTACTAAACACCACGCTCATGCACACACTCACCCATGGGCCACATCACATGATTATCACAGTTTCTAACTGTGAGCATATTTCAACAGCCATTATCATCTAACTGTGACTAGCATCAACATGAATCATATATCTTTCGTTCTTAAATAGGTAATAGTGTGATGTTAGCCCCAAGTCTTCTACTCTTCCCTCACTATTAAGCTTACATTAAACCCAGATTATACTATTAATCTTCCCTCACTATTAAGCTTACATTAAACCCAGATTATACTATTAATCTTCCCTCACTATTAAGCTCACTACGGCACAACAGGAATTTCCAGCGGCACTTCATAGCACCAAAAAAATTGTACGAACCAGACATATCGCACTGGAGAGCGGAGACCAAAATCCAAACTGAAGAATTAAGGTGATAAAAGGGCGGAGAGAAAGATGGATCTTTACCCCGGAGAAGAGGTGGGTGCTGACGGCGCAGCCGCGGTCGACGAGGCGGTTCTCGAACTGCCCAAGCGCGGTGTTCACCGAGTGCTCCACCGTCCACCCCGTCCCGTCCGACACCATGTAGATCGACTTCCCCGCCGCCTCCCTCCCGACCCCAGCCACCTCGTTATCCTCAACGTCCTCCTCCACCGCCACCGCCTTCGCGGCGGCCTCCTCCTCTGACGACGACGGCGACTTGGTCGGCGCCACCGAGAGCGCCCCTTGCCCCCTAATAGTCGGCCACTCGAGCCGCCGCCCGGACCGGAGCGCGCGCGCGCGAGACCACCGGCTCAGCTGCGAGCTCGCCCGCTGCGCGGGGGAGCGCGTCGGGGAGGAGACCGCCGTGGCCTCCACCCCTGGCCGGGCCGGGCCAGTGTCTTCCCGCTCCGGGTCCGAGCGTGAGCTGAGAGGCATTGAGGAGGCGAATGGGGGACGATACCTTTCGCTATTCGCTGCGTGCGAGACTGCGACGCGAGGCACGAGAATATTAATTTTCGCTGCGTTTTTGCGACGTTCTCGGGTGCCGCGGTGGTGTTTTAAGGCGTTTTCTGATTGACGTCGCACGCGTGGTTTGGTTTGGTCTGGTTTGGTCGGTGAGAAACATGGGGCGCTGACGCCATGTTACCGCCAACGGGGTTGGACCAGAAGATATCGATGATTGGTCTTAACAAGCTGGTTTCAGCATCTTCACTGTTGGAATCTGGAAGCATTTGTATCGGATTTTGTCTCTTCGACAGAGAACTGCTCTAAACAGTTTTAACCTCTAGGCTTCTTATTTTTCTTTCTTTCTTATTCTTTTACCTTGTCTTAGAAGATGTTGTGGCGTTTTTTTGTTTTTGTTTTTCTTATTTTTGTATTTTTTGACTAAAAAAACTAACAACCAATATAGTGGTTTTGTAGCAAAAATTCTAAGAAAGCCAAAAGGCCATTTGTTTGAAACTATTTGAAGCAGGTCCTAAAAGTGTTGAGTCTGACATTCGTCTACGTATGGCCACACAAGTATGCACATTTAGGGTGCCTTTAGTTGAGTTTTTGGGAGCTGCTTTTGCTTCCAAAAAACCAAAATCCAACCAAAGGGGTGGAAACCAGAAGCTGTTTTTTTAGAAGCAGTTGCTGGATCCTGCTTTTGGCTTTTGGCTTCCTACTTTTTGAAATGGTGAAAATAGAGAGCTGTTTCACAGTTGTTTCAAGGAAAATAGAGATAGGATGTAAGTTTTATACTTGTTTGAACCAAACAGTTTACAGTTTTTCCATAGCCCATAGCTCACAGCAGCTTTTCCAGAAGCCACAGTTCAACCAAACACACCCTTAGAGCTATTCTATATATTTGAAGGATTGATACATGCCAAGTTATTTTTTTAAAAAAAATGGTGACATATCAACCTCGACGTCGTGATTTGTTCAGCGGATATTTTTCGACTACAAACTATGCAGTGCGCCTCGAAGAATTATTCTTCTTTGCACAACATTCACGGAAGGCTTCGTAAAACTGTGTATATATGGTAGTATATTATAGTAAGCAATACGAACGGTATAGCGGTATGCAAGAGAAGTCACACAACTACATCCACTTAGATTCTTAAGAGATATTATTCTACCGAACATTGGAGTAAGGAAATTAAATATACATCGACCACTACAGATTTTCTGAATATGCTGCCGCAGAATTGAGCATTTCAGTCAGTGCCGTTCCTAATATTTCAGAGACCCTCGGATGAAACGAAACTAAAGGTTTTAGAGTGCTTCTGATATTTTCAAAACTCACTTCTATTTAGACCCCGATCAGATAATTTCATGATCAAAACCTAATGTGTACTAATAGCAAGTGCAAATATTTCTAGATAACCAATATCGTACTATATGAGCAAGGTTATAAATGCTAAACTTCTCTTGCAAGTTGCAAGAGACATATAACTTAAAAGACCCCATTTGAATCTCAAGAAATTTGTGCCGTTTCTTGTGAAATTCATATGTTCCAAATATGCCCTTTAGGAATAAAACCACATAAAAAACTATTTTATAAGATTTTTCAATTAGCTGGGACATATAACTATATAGACATCAACCACACTAAAAGACAAAAGCACCAACCTTAAAAAAATCTTCAATCCTTCAACTGAAATGGAACTTTCTGTTAGTCACCAAATACAACCACGTGCATTGAAAATCTAGAGTTTTAAGCTACCAATCTTGAACCAAAATTTTTATTTGTATACTTAAACTGAAGAATTCGAATATCTAAGAAACCATCGGTTGTCAAATTCTTAATTTAATTAGCAAGTAAATAAGATGCAACCTAGTTGAGCCGAGCTAGGCATCGATCCTATGAGAGAGCATTCGTTCGTTTAGTCACCTACGACATACCAAATGAGGTGTTTCCAAATTGAGTTGGACACTTGGACTACCTGCCTAGACAAGTTCTCAGTATAGTTGCTAGTTGTCTTCTTTGTATTGTTTCTAGTGGCTGCCTGGAAGTTAACAATATAAGTCTGTACCCTTATATACTTCGTTGGTTCTTCTAATTATTGAGTCTGAGTAAGTTATATATAGGTATATATATGGGCTAGGGCCCCCGACTTTCGTGGGCCCTAGGCGGTCGGCCTACTTCCCATGCCTGGGATTAGCCTTGATTTCAGTTGAAAGAAAACAGTCTGCTATAGTAACATAGTAGTGGCATAAAGGTGCCGCTCGGTTGGGCTGAAATAAGCTGGCGTATGGTTGAAATTGCACTGTATCTGGCTGAAATTACACTGTAACTGATAGTGGCTTATTTGGCGTAACGAAATTTAAAAATAAAAAAACAGACTAGCCCATCATGGATAACGCAAATGAATACGGGAAAAAAGAACCAGCAAAAAAGCTCAAGAAAGCTAAAAAGCCAGAAAAGGATGAAATTTAGGAATAATGAAAAATAAGACAGAACCTAGAAACCAGAAATTTAAGCCGAAATGAGTAGGGCCAAAAGAAGATTGTCATCCTTCGCCAGTTGCAACGGCATAATCAGGAATGTCACCAGCAAAGGTTTTATACCACGGTTGGCATCAGGGACTCGGTCTTTTATCCTACGGCATGAGCCAATTCCCAATTGCCAAACTTCTACCCGTTGACTAACACAGATTAACCAAGCTAACCATCATCATCCCAGAACGAAAGAAAGCTTTTTACCTGCAGACGACGCAGAGGCCGGTGCTTCTCGTGCATCGCATCCGCGCGGCTGCGGGCGTGTCAGCCGGTGGAACGCGCACGCGGACATGCGGTTGGTTCCCGAGCAACGCAACCCTGTGCGAGACCGAGGAAGTCGTTATGTTTCTGGACTTCTTCGCTCGGTTCAGCAGCACGGCCGGGCAAATGCGTCCAAAACCGCTGGCCCGACGTTGCTGGATTTGCACGAAATTGATGGGCGGCCGGCACGACGATTTCGTCCACTTTTCTGCCTCTTCCCCCCATCGATTAGCGGCGACGTTCTTATCCATAGTCCCGTAGTTTCTACTTGCTGCCATCACCTGATCGATCGTTCATGTCCTTTCCTTGGCTCTAGGAAACATCCGTGCACGACTCCAGTGCCATTCCTCGTGCTGGGAGGCCGAGAAGTAACCGCGAGATTGTTGTCCGAGAAAAGAGAGGAAAATATGAGCAATGCTCTATGAGGTGGCGAAGATCAGATACCACCTGACGAAGAGGCCCTCATGGCGGTGGAGACCGGCGACTCAAACCAGCCACCACGCCTAGCGGTGGCTGCCGAGCTAGCAAGCCTTCCCCCAGGCATATTACTTTCACACAGCGGACGACAATGGTGAGCTGCTGTTGGTGCAAGAAATCGACAACCCAGTGGTGGACAAGATTGGGGTGCTGTTGCCTATGCAGGAACTTCAAGAGGATTTATCGTGTGACCATGGGCTCCTGGGAGTTGATTACCCCGGTGAAGATTGTTGTTGAAGCGTACCATCACGCAGACGGGAGCACAGAACAATCTGACTTCAAAGATGAGGACAGTGCAGACTGCAGAGGTGCTTCCGCAAGGTATGGTTGAATGTCTACGCAGCTACATTACAGGCAGTCGTGCACTGTCACCGAGTAATGTTATTGGAAATGCATGAGTGATTGTGCCATGCGTGTAATAAACCAATGATTGGTATTGATGTTGGTGATTTGTTCTAAATTCTTCATTATGTGCAGGGTTTGATCTCCAACTGACAGGTATGTGGTATTGTGGTGTTCTATCAAAGAAAAAGCAGGTAAAATTTGGACTCGCTGAAGAATACTCGTTTCGTATGAGATTGCACAGGCAAAGATGTGCTGGTGAGATTTATATTAAATAGCACTACCAGCTTTACTTTTAGAAGATGGCTAATAGGTCTGAAATCAGGTTTGCATAAAGATAGGCACCCAATGAATAATACTCCTACCATGTTGGAAGGATATGCCGACAGGGTGATGTGTAGACAGGAAGCAAGTGGTAAGTTCTTTGTCAAGTTAGTATGTCACAGCTAAACTCTGATAAAGAAACCAAGGAGGAACCCATATAGTGTGAAGATCTATGTGATTGGTATAACAGCTATCAGTTGGGCATATAAGAAATAAATCATGTTTTTTACAATAAGCATATCAACCTCATATTATCAATCCTCAAGTGGAAAAGTGACAGTAACAGCATAATTAAAAGTGAACTCAACCTCAACATGAGAGACCAGAGCTCAAAAACAAGATGACTCCAAACTTGCTAAAACCATTCATTATCTTGTTTTTTTTTTCTGATTTCATGTTCATGCTTGGGTGACAGAAATCGAAGCCTGCAAATTGGGTCCTTCACAAGTCTCCGCTCACAAGCCTTTCCACATATATGTTGACTGGAATAACAAAACTAAATAAGCTGAAGCATTTTCTACAAATCATGAAACATGATCTGGTTTTCCATGGATCTTTCTTTGTTTCCTCTTTCTCACCGGCGCCCGTAGCCGGAGAGGAGGAAGATGGCCAGAATCAGGAATCACACGCACACGAACACAGTGGAAACTGAGAGCAGTTTTGTTGCTACCAATGGCGTAGCATTTTCTGGAGTCTGTATTGACTTAAATACATATGAATACAAACGGGTTTGTGGCCACGATGAACCACGACGCTGCGACCTTCGCGCTTCCGCCATAATCGCGCCATCCCACGATCTGAAAAAACGCTTTGATCACCACCACTACTACCACTAAGACTTAATGAAAAGACTAGGAGCCGCTGCATGAATACAGCATGCGTCTGGCTTACATTAACGCGCTCAACCCGTCTAAATTGAGCTCCATTATTATCGCTAAGTCTAGACCGAAGGAAAACATGGTGACAGGAGCCAGAACCGAGCCTGGGTTATCCAACAATCTCCCCCTAACACTGACTCGGTTTACTTCAATTTGACGACGCCCACTTTGTCACGGAGTTCGCAGAACCTCGCGCGCCCCAGGGCCTTCGTCAGAACATCGGCGAGTTGCTCCTGTGTACTCCCGTAGTCCAGGCAAATCTTCCCGCTGTCCACGCACTCGCGTATAAAATGGAATTTGGTGTCAATATGCTTACTGCGATCGTGAAGAACAGGATTTTTGCTCAGGGCGATTGCGGACCGATTGTCCATCTTCAGAATTGGAGGCCGAACGACGTTGCCGGTGATGTCGCTCAGCAGCTGAACGAGCCACACGGCCTGACACGCTCCCGCCGCGCCAGCCATGTACTCCGCTTCACAAGTCGATAGCGCCACCGTCTTCTGTTTCTGGGACTGCCAGGTGACCGGCAGCTCGCCCAGGAAGAAGATCACCCCAGCGGTGCTTCTCCGCTCATCGACATCCCCTCCCATGTCGCTGTCACTGTAGCCGATCAAATTGTTGTCGCCGTTCGACACCTTGGGGTAGACGATGCCGTAATCTACTGTGCCAGCAATGTAGCGCAGCAGATGCTTGACGGCGACGAGATGCTCTTGTCGTGGCTTCTCCATGAAGCGACTGACGTATCCCACGGCGAACGCGATGTCGGGCCGTGTGTGCACCAAATACCGCAGGCTTCCCACCAGGCTGCGGTACATCGTCGCGTCCACCTCCGGCGTCGTGCTCTTGGTCGAGAGCTTAAGGCGGACCTCCATCGGCGTCGAGCAGGGCTTGCACGCCGCCATGCCTGCCTTCTCCAGCAGCTTCTTTGAGTATGCCGCTTGCCCCAGCGTGACGGCGTTCCGGCCTTGCCTCACCTCGATCCCGAGGTAATACGAGAGAAGGCCGAGATCACTCATCCGGAATAGCCGGCGCATCTCCTCCTTGAACGCGCCGATGTCCGCCGGATTCGCGCCGGTGATGATCAGATCGTCGACGTAGACGCCCACCACCACGCGCGACATCGTTGCTCCTCGTGTGTACATGCCGTGTTCGCTGGCACACCGCGCGAACCCGAGCTTGCGCAGGCTGCCGTCGAGCTTCACGTTCCACGCGCGCGGCGCCTGACGAAGCCCGTACAACGCCTTCTTCAGCTTGAGGACCTTCCCCTCATGGCCGGCAGCGACAAAACCCGGCGGCTGTCGAACGTACACCTCCTCCTTGAGTTCACCATTGAGGAATGCTGACTTGACATCCATGTGATGCACAAGCCAGCCTTCCTGTGCCGCCACGGCGAGCAGCATCCTGATCGACTCCATCCGGGCGACAGGAGCGAACACCTCGTCAAAATCCACGCCTTCCTGTTGTACGTATCCTTTTGCGACAAGGCGAGCTTTATGCTTGACAATGGCGCCTTCCTCGTCACGCTTGACCTTGAAGACCCACTTGAGTCCGATGGGCCGGTGACCATGGGGAAGATCAACGAGCTTCCAGGTGCTGTTCTGTTCAATAGAGGCCATTTCCTCCAGCATCGCCTTGCGCCAGCACTCCTCACGGCGCGCCTCTTCAAACGTGGCTGGCTCCTCACCGACAGCTAGAAGCAGCTCCTCATCGACCTGGAGTTCCCGGTCAGCCAGTCCAGGGATCCCCACCGGCCCTAGCACGTTGTCAAGCGCCCGGAACCGGAGGGGTGCCTCGTCGTCGTGGTCGTCGTCGAGGTCCAGAGCACCAGAGGGAGGCGATACGAACTCCACTGCTGGGCTCGGCGTGGCGGAAGTTGGTGTTCCCGGCGCGCTGCCTCCGTGCGCGCCCACCGGTGAGCCTGCACTCGATGTTGCCGATGTTGTTCCCGGTGTCGCCGGCGTTGCAACGGGTGAACCGGCTGACTGTACAGGGCTCCCTCCCGACAAGTCATTCGGCATACTTTCTCCCCGCGTCTCCTCTGGATCACCACAGCGGACCGTCATCGTGGTGTACTCGACATGGAACGGCTCCTGGTCCGCCGTGTGTTTACCGCTGTCGCGCTCGCCCCAACTCCACGACCTGCCTTCATCAAACACCGCGTCGCGCGAGATGTGCGCGCGGTTGGTGGCTGGGTTATAGAACCTGTACGCCTTGGTCCCTTCTTCGTACCCAATAAAGACCATCGGGGTACTTCGGTCGTCGAGCTTCTTTAGATGGCTGCCGGCGACCTTGACGTGTGCAACACAGCCAAAAGTACGGAGAAAATGTACTGGTGGCTTGCTTCCATACCAGGCTTCATGTGGCGTCATCCCTTCGACGCTCCTCGTCGGCGATCGGTTGAGGATGAAGACGGCCGTCAGAACAGCCTCCCCCCAAAATCTGCCTGGCATACGCATTGCCTTGAGCATGCTGCGTGCCATGCCCAGCACGGTCTGGTTGCGTCGCTCTACCACGCCATTCTGTTGTGGAGTATATGGCGCGGTGAGATGGCGCTGGATCCCTTGTTCGGCGCAGTACTCCTTGAACGTGCGCGACGTGAACTCGCCGCCGCGGTCAGTGCGCAGGGTCCCCAGCTTCCGCCCCACCTCAACTTCGGCGCGTGCCTGAAAATGAACGATAGCGTCGGCGGCCTGGTCTTTGGAGCTCAGCAGTACCAGCCACATGTAGCGGCTCTTGTCGTCGACGACGAGCAGGAACAGTCGCTTCCCTCCTGGCGTCTCGGGCGTGATCGGCCCGCAGAGGTCTGCGTGCACCAGGTCGAGCAGGTTGGCGGCGCGGTACTTGCTTGTCGTCGGGAACGGATGCCGCCGTTGCTTGCCCGCCAAGCAACCGTCGCAGATTTGCTCGACGTGGTCGATCTGCGGCAGCCCACGCACCATCTGTCCCTTTGACAGCTCCTTCAATCTCTGGAAGCCGAGATGTCCAAACCTGGCGTGCCATTGCCAGGCCACCTCGGAGCTCCGAGCGGCGAGACACACAGGTCTGTCGATGGCGAGGTTGAGCATGTATAGACGACTCGGTGATCGGGGTACCTTGGCTAGTAGCCGCCGTCGTCGATCCCAGACCCTCAGAACGCCGTGTTCGATGAGAGTCTTGTACCCATCCTCGTCGAGCTGACCGAGACTAATGATGTTAGCCGTCAGCTTCGGGATGTGGTAGACCCCGGACAGCTCCTGATGTTCACCGCTTTTGAGCCGAAGAGGATGGTACCACGGCCCTCAATGTCCACGACCGAGCCGTCCCCGAACCGGACGGTCCCGTGCACGCCGGTGTCAAGCTCGGAGAAGATGGAGCACTCCCCCGTCATATGGTTCGTTGCTCCCGTGTCGAGGATCCAACGGGTGCTCCCACCTTCGCTCTTCTCACCAAGCTGCACGAACAGCTTGTTCTCATTGATGTGGATGGGCGCCTGGGGTTTTTCCGACGCCGTGACGCTGGCCGTGACCAGACCAACGAATGGTTCTGGCTCAGGATCCTCCTCCGCTAGGACCCAGCATACCGGCGCTGGCTCTGTGTCCTCCTCCGTGAACACCCATTGGGCGCGCTCGGCGTTCCCATCATCGCCCAGTTGAGCAGCCAGAGCGTGCTCCGTCTCCTCCACGTCGAGCGACGTCACGCCAAGGTTCAAGGCGGCCTCGGACTCCTCCTCCGCCTGGGCAGCGTGTGCCTGCTCATCACGCTTCTTCTTACGGCACTCACGGGCCCAGTGTAAAGCCACGAGTCGTTCAACCCCAGCGGCAACGACATCAAGATCTCCACCTCAGGGGAGACACTTCGACTTCGACTTCAAGGAGCGGCCTCGTGCGCAAGGACTTGCTCGTCGGCATTCTCCGCGTATGGTAAACGCGGAGGCCACGTCACGTCAAGTTCTGGCTTGTTCTCATAAACAGGCCACCTTCGGTGCACCAACATTTTTGAAAAAGTAATGTTGAGGGGTCCAATCAGAAAACCCGACTGAAGGTGGGCCTATCTATGAGAACAGGGCAAACCTTGTCGCCATATGCAGAAACGCAGCACGAAAGCAACAAGTGCGAACAGTTGCCGGTAACAAACGCTAACCGAGCTCCTAAGAAAATAGGCCTCCATCAGTACATCAACATCCCCCAAGCCGCGTAACGCTGCTACGGAATGTGGATGCACTGAAGGGGCCCATTTTAGGGGAGCAGCACCTATTCGAGCGCACAATGTAGGTACAATGCCGCACCAGCGCAACATATATACCTCATCAGCAGTGGAGACCAACCGGTGGAAGGAAAGTCCAACCGGCGGAGGAGCGTCGCAGCATCGTACGATCGCGACAGGACAAACACTACACCAAGCAGCAAGGCTTTGACGGATGTTGTAAAAGCTCACAGGCCGCAGGGACGGAGGGGGCCAAAGGGCTCGGCAGCATGGCTTCGGCCCGTGAAACCCTTCACCATGAGAGGCTCCTGTTGTAGGGGTGACCCCCACCTAAGCCCAGCAAGCCTGTTAGAAGAATGTAAGGCCCAAAATGGGACATGTATAATGACACAAGTACCCTTAAGGGGAATACTCAGATGTAAGGGTGTAATGGTAAAAGTACTCCTCATGTGGACATATATATACAACACAGGCCATAGGAAAAACCCTAAGCCATCACTCACCTAACTCTCTACTACCATACTCTCTCTGTTTGGTCTGTAACCACAACAGGATCCAATCTGGACTTTGATGAAAGTAGAGGGGGGTAAACTGGACGTTTTCCTCATCTGAATCCTTGTTTATCCCCATCGGATTGTTTCTGCTTACCTCGTCAAATTTAAGCAAAGCTGCTTAGGGCGCACTGCGGAAGAACAATACGCAGTTGATGATACGCTCATATGAGGTACACAATACTGATGCTTTTTGTTGCATTTTTACGATATTTTCTGGACGTTCTTATAGAACATGTAATGAGAGGCAATGCTCATCTATAGACCAACAATGGTTAACTACTAGTTGTGAATGATCGTCATGGAATCATGACTTATGCCTTGTCATTTGACCTCTTTTCAGTTAGGTGTATTGTTCTTCCCCAAAACTCTCCAGTCTGTGTCACAATTTTCATGCACGGAGAAGAACCGCTCAAACCTGGTAGTAGCAAATCGTTCCTTCTTATCATTTTATTATCACTATGCAAACCTTTCTGTCATCATCCTTCATTTCTTACACGTATACCCAGGATAACCTGGCCCTTGGTGAGAAGATCAAGACCAAGCTGGTCACACTTTGCTGGTAAGGCGATGAAGAAAAGTAACCATCTACAGAAATTGTCAGATTGCCGGTGCCATATCAACTCCCTCCACAACCATACGGCACAGAAGATTAGATGTTGTCTTGATGGTTGGTGTATTTTGAGCTGTAAACCCTGAATATTATTCTACTTTCAGATGTCCCGTGGTCATGGGATCGGAGGTACACAGAAGGATGCGTATAGTTCAGTCTGGCCGCGCCATGGCTAGCTAAGCTGTGTGCCGATGACGATTGTCAACCCTGTTCTGTGTCCGCGGCCAGAAACCTGGTGATATGTCGATCGGTGGCTGGTCAAAACATCGGTTGGTAGGACCTGATTTCTCGTTCTCCCTGTTTCCTGGCCACTCAACCAACCGGGAGAGAAACCAGAGGTGGTGGAGCAGAATTTTTTGTATGATTAATCCATTTTTTATTCAAAATTACAGAAATATACATGTTGATTTTTTTTTTACAAAAATAGGCTCCAGTCGCCCCCTATTGGGCGACTGGAACTAATCGCCCAACCGAATAATGACACCTCGGCAGTTTGGTAACGGTTGGGCGAGTAATTGCTGTCGCCCAGGCGTTGGGCGACTGACATGCAGTCGCTTTATTGTTGGGCAATAGCTATTCCTGTCGCCCAACGCTCGGGCGACAGCAATGGGTTAAAACCCAACGGCGAGCTTGGCCGCGGCCGCCGCTGCTCATTCGCGATTTCGTTCGGCGACACGAGAAAGGGGAGGAGAAAGAAGAGAAAGCAGAGGAGGAAGGAGGAAAAGAAGAGGAGAGGAGGGGAAAAAGAGGAGAGCGTGAGATCTTCAGATTTAGGTATTTTTTCGAAAGTTTTCTTAGTATATTACATTTGTAGTATATTTATGTAAAATGTTAGTGGCAGTAAAATTTAGTAAAGAAAATTTTATTATAGAAATTTTAGTACAATTTTTAGTATAGAAAATTTTAGTATAGAAATTTTTAGTATAGGAATTTTAGTATAGAAATTTGTAGTATAGGAATTTTGAGTATAGAAATTTTAGTACAATTTTTAGTATAGAAATTTCTGGTATAGCAATTTTTAATATATGAATTTGTAGTATACGAATTTTTAGTATAGAAATTACAAAAAATTTTGTATAAATTTTTTAGTATGGAACATTTTTAGTACAGAGATTTTAGTACAATTTTTAGTATAGAATTTTTTGTATAGAAAATTTATAGTATACAAATTTTAATATACAAAATTTAGTTAACGTAATTTTGTATAATTTTACTAGATGTAGAAAATTTAGTGTGAAAATTTTAGTATAATTTGTAGTATAGAAAATTTGTAATATACATTTGTTAGTATGGAACATTTTTAGTACAGAGATTTTAGTACAATTTTTAGTATAGAATTTTTTGTATAGAAAGCAACCATAGGTGTAAATCTAGCTACAAAAAGTTAAATATTTGTTATACTAAATTTATTAAACATGTAGTTTTACAAAATTAACAACATGCGTATGAAATCTGCATGCAGGTATGGCGCGTGACTGGCAGTATCCCCTGTTGGACGAGCACGTGGACCACGTGCATCGCGCTTCCCATCGTGTGCCGCCACTGGGGAGCACGGACGAGCCGGCTGAGGTGGGAGTGGTCCGGATGCGCACACCTCGCGTGGCCTGGAGACTCGACCCCCGTCGGACAGCCAGGTTTGCACTACGCCAGCGTTTAGTGCTGCCGTAAGAACATTCCGTGCTGACCTTCACTTTGTTTGCAGGCTGCGGGATGCCGGGCTACTCCCTCTCGCCCGGATGGTGCAGGACACGGAGGAGGACGGACCCGCCTTGACCGCGGGCGGTGACGAGGGCCCGGAGCGATCACGACGCTTCCCGTTCGACCGCTCCCTGCTGACAGCTTTGGTGGACCGTTGGCAGCCCGAGACGCAC
The DNA here is from genome assembly GCA_017311315.1 of Dendrocalamus latiflorus. Taxonomy (NCBI): domain Eukaryota; kingdom Viridiplantae; phylum Streptophyta; class Magnoliopsida; order Poales; family Poaceae; genus Dendrocalamus; species Dendrocalamus latiflorus. The sequence goes on along the minus strand of CM029644.1, from coordinate 23,073,437 downwards.
ACTTTCCACCTCCCATTCGGGGAGATGACGCCGATCCTGCAGGATGTGTCCCTGCTTCTTGGCCTTCCGATCGCGGGAGGCGCTGCCTTCCTACCGGAGGCCCCAGTCGAGTGGCGCGATGACCTGCTCGGCAGATTCGAGGGGGTCCTTCCACCGGGTGCCGTGGGTGAGTACCACATCTTCCTGGTGACTCAGACCCACGGGCTGTCGCTGAGGTGGTCACACAATTCCGGGTATGTAGTCTTTACAATCGATCGTGTCGTCGAAACTCTTTTTTGCGTTATTATGGACTAATAACATCTTGTTTGCATTCAGGTGGAGCGGATGGACCCAGAGGCGGACGATCACCAGGTCTCGCGCCACTTGCAGGCGTACTTGCTGTGGCTGTTTGGCTGGGTGCTCTTCACCAACAGCCATGGCAACAGCGTCGACGCGCGTCTCATCGGTCATGCTAGGGCGATCGCGGATGGCGAGACCCCCCAGGTCAGCTGGGGATCGGCCGTACTTGCCGCAACCTACCACGGCCTGTGCAATGCGTGCTCGAGGACCAAGGCGAACTCGATCCTCGCGGGTTGTCCCCTACTACTGCAGCTGTGGTCGTTCGAGCGCTTCAGCCTCGGGCGACCTTTGCTAGACGACATGAGTCCGTACGGGCCTGACATGTATCCGGGGGGAGACGTCGACCGACCGACAATGGGTTCTATTTGGTGTCGTCGACGGGTAAGTCATATGTCAATTAGTTATTTCCTTTATACTAACGACGGTCGTACGTAACATCTATTCGTCCTTGCAGGTGCAGTTCGCACATGTCCAGGTCACGCGGGCGTATCTGCCCTTTGTTGAGCAGATCGACCGCCTCACGGCCGACGATGTGCGCTGGGAGCCGTACTCACAGGCGACAGTGGAGGACCGTGCTCCCGATGGATTGTCGAGCCTGTGCTAGCGCGATTAGGCTTTCTGGCAGACGCGCCGGAAGCTCGTCTACGACATCTTCGTGGAGGACTACTCGCCGCAGCGAGTGATGCGGCAGTTTGGTCTCTGCCAGGCTGTGCCGGTACCTGTGGATCTGCACTGCCGCCTTCTGTGCACGCGTGAGTGCCCGTATCTTATAAATTTGTACATACTTACTACTTCATTGGAAATTACTAACGAAGTGGTCCTACAAGCAAGCACAATAGAACGGGAGTGAAACACGGCACGGAGTGGACGGTGAAGATGCAGGGGTGGGTTGTGCAGTGGACGGTGCCCTTGACGACGTGGTTGACGAGGACTGCCCCTACGACAGCACAGAGTACACGGAGTACCTGCGCTGGTACCAGACGCGGACATGTACGAGGCTCGTACATGTCGTGGACCCGCCCCCCGCACACCTCCCCGCTCCGACAGACACGTATCCCGCGCACCTCGCGCGGGATACGCACATCGCGGTACGATACACGTATTTTTGAACATTCCCTACTGGCAATGCTACCTTGGATAATTAAGCATTTTATGTCTTTTCCTTCAGTCTGACGTGGGTCTTTCGATCGTCATGGAGGCCAAGAGTATGCTGCACAGGCTCACCGCAGGTGCCGAGGTGGGCCACGAGGAGCACATCAGCGCGTACCATCGTTTCAAGGAGTGGGGTACACGTGTCGTGCACCTACTGTCCTACACGAGGCTACCAGCGGCCTCCACGCCCACGCCCAGCACACGGACGGCTCGGCCACCAGTGCCGCCCCGACCGGCGTGGCAGTACTCTGGAGGCTCTACGTGGGCATGCCCTCCAACACCTCACCCGGACGAGGCTGGAGGATCTGCCTGGGGACGGCCTCGTACACCGCCGGGCCAGTTGTTCTCGCGTCCTCCGTACATCCCTGGTTTACCCACACAGGTGGTGTACTCGACATATGCCTCTTCTCCAGGCGCGATGACCTTCACTGAGGGTACGTATCGTACGGTCTCCGTTTTATCGCAATGTTTTACATCTGAAACTAACGATATTACTTTTGCAGGTCATTCTAGTCCGAGTCCTGGCACGGCCCCACCGTGAGCCCGGACAATGTGGACCAGTACTTCGTTGAGTGGGTCGGGCAGCAGTCTGGGTCTACACCTCCTGACACAGCTCCAGAGGTTCTCTCCGGCAGTGCCTTCCCCAGTGCACCGGAGGGCACACAGCCAGAGGTGCAGCTGACTCCACTAGTTCAGAGGCGGGTGCGACACGCTCCTGATCGTTTTACGTTCTCGGAGCGTTGTAACCCGTTACAGCGGAGAACGGCCAAGTGGGGCCATACGGGAGGACACGGGCGTGGAGACGGGGCAGGGCAGGATGGCGCCTGATTGTACACCATTGTTTCATGTACTGCTTACGTTTATTTAACGATGTGAACTTTTTAGTACTGTGCCGTGCTTATACTCCTCGTTACCTACTTATTAACATCAAAATATCACTTACCATCATATGTATCAATCGTTTTAGGGTCAATCGTTCGTAAATTTTTTTCCAAAATTATGTACGCACCTACAACATACAATGAACATAAACTTTTGTTACAACTTTAGCATATTTTTTATCAGTTTAAAACTACAAAATTAACAAAAATTAAAACATTCACGGGGGACTACATCTAGTCGCTGCCTCATTGGGCAACTGCATGAAAGTCGCCCAACGGGTGGGCGACTAGATGCAGTCGCTCCAGCGTAGGGCGACAGGGATTGTGTCGGCTCCTGGTTGGGCGATAAGCTCCAGTCGCTCCCCCATTGGGCGACTGGAGCCTATTTTTGTAAAAAAAATTCAGCGGATATATTTCTGTAATTTCGAATAAAAAATGGATTATTCGTACAAAAAATTCCGGTGGAGCATTGGATGTATATATTAGAGCATTGGATATATTCATCCTATTGAAACGTGCACTAAATGCGATTGGTTGGTTGCCATTGTTTCGATGTAAAAATAAACCAAATATTTCGAATAACTAGATTTGGTTCGGTAATTCAGTTTTAGTTGAAAAATATCGGCCTCTACTGCCCAACCCCTTTTTTCTGAGGTGAAGTGGTAACCACGGTAAAGTGGCACGACTATAACAAAAGAAATAGTAAAACAAAAAAAGAGATGACAAACACGCTATCACCAATGCAATAGTGGGCAGGGGCGGAGCCAGGAATTGGATATAGGGGGGCAAAATGAACAACAAGCAGAGTAGAACCAATGAACCATGCCGGATTTACCGATCCAATAGTCACATATCAAACTATTAGAGTAATATGTTTCGCAAATTACAATGCAAAGAAATTACATCTCTATTAAGTTAAATTTAGCTCTACGACTACTAGCAAGATCATAGACCTTAATAATATCATCATTACTAATCTTTGCGGCCAATTCCTTTTCAATATAAATTACCAAACAATCTCGTAGAAATCCATCTCCCATTGTACTTCGAAGTCACGTCTTCGCAAGTTTCATAGATGAAAAACATCTCTCGGTGGTTGCAGTTGAAACCGGAAGAGTTAAGACTAATCTTAACAACCTGTCGATCATAGGATAAGATGAATCTTTACGAGTCTTAACTAGTCCACTTGTTAGATCAGCAAGTGATGGTAATACACTTAGGTCTGGATGGTTGCATACATCAAGTTGAAAATGTGGCAATTGGCACTCCAATTGAGCTCTTTCTTGACTTGAGAAATCAGCAGGATAATATTTTTTCACTAGAGTGCATATATTTGCTATGTCGAAGGTGTCCAACCTTGGATCCAAAGAGGCACAAAGGGACAAAAGCTCTGTCGCTTGAGAACTGAATCGATCTTCTAGCTCAATCAATTGTTGATCAATTGCAACATTAAACACATCTACTTTGTAATGGTGAAAGGCTGTGGTGTTATCATTCTTGTTTCGGGATTTAGTCACATCAACATACCTGCAAATTGGAAGAAATGATGTAACATTCATACTGAAAATCTGAAATAATTTGGGCAAAAGAACATACTTTTTACTCAGATCTGGGATATCAATCTCGTGCTTCTCGCAAAACAATTTGACCTCCTCAAGAAGAGGTTCCCGGTCATTATTTCGCAACTCACCAAGCAACACTTTTATTGTAGAAACAGAATTCGTTGCATTTAAGATATCAATGTTATTTTTTGGAGTTTTTTAGAGGTCATAGTTTTTAAGCCTTTAGTTTTTTAGAGATTCTTTTGTAATAATAATCAGGCTTAAAAAAACTATGACTCCCGTATATAGGTCATGATGAATCCATTGCTTAGAGGTCTATGTGTTCATTAAGAGATCCATTGCATTTAATACACACTCACTCATATACACAGTGTATATGAAAAATCTGTTCGGAATCGCGGAGCTACGGAAGGCGTTACTTCTTGTTGGCAAGAGCGAGTAGTAGGGCGTACAGGATTACGTTGGGGGGTGCCAGGCCCCCCTCCCCCCCCGCCCCCCCCCCCCCTCTCTCCGCCACTGATAGTGGGGCTAGTGCAACCCTCTTACAGCTCGTTGTCCCCAAGTCTGGTTCTCATTGTATCCATCTTCTGACTCCCTTGCCTAGCTGGTCCATCTCCTTTGCGGCTTATGGTGTTGCCCTATGGCCCCTAAAATCCAACTTGCTTTGTCTCGCCACCGCCTACATCCTTCATCCCATGCTGTGGCTGATGTCGCCACCACCTGAGTCACTGCTGCCCATTCTAATTCTGAAGTTAGATTCCTAATAAACTCTCACCCAAATAGGCTGAATTCACTCTAACCCTGTTGTTGGTCGTTGTTGTCTTAGAAGAATGTTTTTGTGCAGAGCCGCGGAAGTGCGGAACGCACCCCTAGTATTTAAAATAGAGAGCGACAATGGGAAACTGTAATCTGTTGTAATTTTAAAAGTGAATATAAGTTTTCGCGTGATGCACGGCCGGATCTTCCATATTCGTCGCTACCCCTGATTTAGCGTGGCTTTGTCACCACCATGATCATTCAAATCATTGGACAAGACCGTCACGAAAAGAAGAAAAAAAAGAACACGAGCATCTTGCAACATTTGCAGGTGCGGTGACCCGAGGTGTACCAACCAGACCAGAGAACAAGCACTCCTCAGCACGCGACGCACAGCGGCACAGGTTCAATGTATTTTGGTTCGCTCAGCAGCATCCGCCACAGTTGTTGCCAGCACAGCGCCATCCCACGGAACGATGCCGACGGCGCAGCGTGATCCGCCCCCGGTCCGGTGCTCCACGGAAAAGCGCGCCTCGGCATGACGGTGCTACCACGCGAATCCGGCGCCCCGAGCACGGCGCGACACGACGACTCGCTCCGCCACTCGTCCTGATTCGCCATCCCCCACACGGCTCCACGGCCACACGGGTTTAGATGCCGTTCAGTTAGGTTAAAATAAATTAATTTATGGATAAAATTACACTATAGTTAATTAAAATTATATTATAGTTGATGATAATTTATATGATATAACTAATTTTTTTTAAAAAAATAAAAAAGCAGATTAATCCATCACAGACAATACAAAGAAATACGAGGGAAAAGGTAAAAGCTAAAAAAATCAAAAAATTATAAAGAGTAAAAAATAAGTTAAAAGTGAAAAGTTCATTTTAAAAAAAAGTAGGACCAGTAGTACGGGCTCGCTTCGCTTTTGCTTCCGCGGCCCGGACGCGACGCCACCCGACCAAGCGCCGAAACGAAACGAAACGTGACGTGCAGTACGTGCTCCCGCGTCCCCGTCGCCCACGTTGCCCTCGCCTCATTCCCGCGTCCGCCCCACGCCAACCCGGCGGGCCCCGCGGGGACGCGATCGCGCGATGCCAAATGCCATGCGATTGCCGCCTACGCGCGGCTGCCGCGACCCACGTGAAGCCCCAATCCGGGCAGGGACGCTGGCTGGCGGGGTCCAGGCCGCGCACCTCCTTCTGGGCCCCGCGTGGCGGTGGCCGCGCGCCCGCCGACCGACGCGCGCGCGAGCGCCCACGTCGCGAATCGCGAATCTGCGGCCGTGGGGAATCCGGTCCGTCCGTCTGGTCCAGCTCCCCGCATCGTCGTGGGGGCCCACATAGAGATCGGTTCCCGATTCGCGAGGTGAGTGCCGGGGTACTGATGCCATTGCCTTCGCCGTTGGATTAATTGGTTGTGTTTATCCCGATCCTAATCCCCGGTTAGACCGCGTCTAAGCCGGGTTTGAGTGCCCATTTGCGTAGGTCGGTCGTATCGTATGGTCGGTATTCTGTGTGGGTGCACTTCTGATATCGTGTAGTAAGAGATGCCGACCATCCTAGTGTTGCTTCGTCGCTGTACTGGAACAAGGAAAGGATTAACTAACTAGATCTCAAAATGGGTTATGCGAAATATGTCATTTGAGAGAGAGAGAGAATAGGACAATCTACAGATATGCCACTTTGGGTTTATTTTAGCTTATAGTTTATAGCTTATAATTTATGATTTTTCTCGAATAAACAAATGAGATAGTTTTTTCGTCGCCGTTTTGTGGCGGCTTATCGAGATAGTAATTTAGAAGCGGCTTAAACTATAAGACATGGCCTAAAAAAATAGACCCATGTGTTTAACACAAGCGATTAAGTCGATAGCTTTCTTAAGGAACAACTAAAGAAAATGCTCTCACGAATCCTATTTTTTGATTAAGTATATCGCGGCGTTACGATTTTTAGCTTTTGATCATGCCGTGTAAAACACTCATAGAGGTCTGGCTTTACATTAGTAATCTGCCACACCTATGCTAGAATTAAGCAAAGTCCCACAATTGTTTCACCTCAAAATGGCCTACAGTAACTCGCCATATACATAAGTGAGTTCGACCACATCGTGAACCAATTGAAATCGGTCGACTACCCATTAGGTGATTAGTAGAAGGCACAATATTTTTTTAATGGGAAGGAGGAATGAAACGTGCTACTGAAAGACTCTACTAGACAAAAAGATGGGCTGTCAAAAAGGTAGAGGAGGTAGGATGGGCAGTTGGTCAGATCTAGTATGAATTGTATATAGATGATAGTTGGAGTCGACAGCTCTCATAGGCTTCCCTCATCTGTGATCCTTGGGGAAGAGGATCAAGTTGGCCCCTGTGAATAGATTGATGCACATCTTCCTTCAACCCTTTGAGTGAAATATGGTAAAAGAAAGGAAAATCCATAAACTGACCCTATTGTCTCCACCCCGTAGGAACTACGAGATCACCCCAAGGACGTTAGTCGACAAGTGGAACACATTAGTCGTTTGCTCTTCGGTGGGGCAGTAAGGGTCGAAGGCAATCACTTGTTAAAACTAGCATCTTAAGTTTAAGACCAAAGAGTCATACGAAAAACAGGGAGAGCTCCCTATTCCTGGTTCTCTTGTAGCAGGATTCTCCAAAGCCACAAGAATCCTTAGAATGAGATTCCAATTGAACACCTTTTGTTTTGAGATTTTGAGAAGAGTTACTCTTTGGAGAGTACAGTACGATCAAAGTTGTAAGCTATGCTCATGGGGAAGAAGTTATTGTCAATCGTTGACCTCTGTGGTAGAACCCATCAAGGAGGCCTACAAGGTAGTGGTTTACCTTGTGGCGGATGTCAGCGCTTGGAGTCCGCTTATCTCCAGCCCATGAACTTATTGGATACTGTGATAGCACCGAATTTTGCCAATTCGACAGTTCGATCCATGATTTCACATTCATAGACATTGATAAGATCCTTCCATTTAGTAGCACCTTAGGATGGCACAGCCTTAATGTTAATGGCAAGGTTCAAAAGAGGAAAGCCTTGCGGTGGATACCTAGGCACCCAGAGATGAGGAAGGGTGTAGCAAGTGATGAAATGATTTTAGGAATTGAAAATAAGCGTAGATCTAGAGATTCACAAATAGGTTAACCTTTTGAATTGCCTGCTGAATCCATGAGCAAGTAAGAGAACCTAGTGATCTAAAACATCTTAGCAGCTAGAGAAAAAGCAAGCAAAAGTGATTTCCGTAGTAGTGGCGAACGAAATGAGAGTAGCCTAAACCATCCAAACGGGATTGTAGGAGAGCAATACAAGTGTTGTGCTGCTAGGCGAAGCAGTTGAGTGCCTAGTAGCTGAAAGTATCACTTGCTTACACTCTGACCTGAGTAGCATGAGGCATGTGGAATCCCGTGTGAATCAGCAAGGACCAATAGCAAAGTACTACCGTGAGGAGAAGGTGAAAAGAACCCCCAATAGGTAGTGAATGAACGTGAAATCGTGCTGAGCTCCCAAGCAGTGGGAGTGGAAGTGATCTTTGACCATGTGCTTGTAAGAATGAGCTGATGACTCGTTGGTAGTGGCTTGGTTAAGGAAGCAAAACCCATCAGAGCCATAGCAAAAGCGAGTCTTGATAACGCAATTGTCATTGCTTATGGACCTAAACGTGGGTGATCTATCCATGATCAGGATGAAGCTTGGATGAAACTAAGTACAGATCAAGCTTGGATGAAACTACGTAGAGATCTGAACCTACTGATGTTGAAGAATTAGTAGATGAGTTGTTGTTAGGGGTGACATGCCACTTGAACCCAAAGCTAGCTAGTTCTCCCTGAAATGCATTGAGGCACAATAGTTGACTAGACATTTAGCGGTAAAGTACTATTTTGGTGCAGGCTACGCGAGCGGTACCAAATCAAGGCAGACTCTGAATACTAGATATGACCCAAAAATAACAAGGGTCAAGGTCGGCTAACGAGACAATGGGGGATAAGCTTTATCGTCGAGAAGGAAACAACTCAGATCACCAGCGAAGGCCCCTAAATGACCGTTCAGTGATAAAAGAAGGTGGGGGTGCAAAGTCAGCCACGAGGTTTGCCTAGAAGCAACCACCCTTTAAAGAGTTTGTAATAGCTCATTGATCGAGTGCCCTTGCACTGAAGATGAACATGGCTAAGAAATATGCCAAAGCTGTGGGATGTCAAAATGCACCGGTAGGGAAGCATTCCACCTTAAAGGGAAGCAAACACGAAAGCGGGGGTTGATGAAGCAAAAGTGAGAATGCCGGTTTTAGTAACGAAAATATTGGTGAGAATCCAATGACCAAAAACTCAAGGTTTTCTTCGCAAGGTTCATCCACGGAGGGTGAATTAGGGCCTAAGATCAAGCCAAAAGGCATAGTCGATGGACAACAGGTCAATATTCCTATACTACCTCTTGTTAGTATGGAGGGATGGAGGAGCCTAGGTTAGCCGAAAGATGGTTATAGGTTTAAGGATACAAGGTGACCTACTTTTTAAGGGTAAGAAAGGGTAGAAAAAATACCTCGAACCTAAATCCAAGTACCAAGCACTGCAGCGCTGAAGTATGAGCCCCGTGGACTAGCTATTGCTTCTCCACGAGGCACATACCAGGCGCTACGGCACTAAAATATGTAACCTATGCCATACTCCCAGGAAAAGCTCGAACAACCCTCAACAAAAGTATGCATGTACCCGCGCGACATAGGTGAGTAGGTAGAGAATACCTAAGAGTGCAAGACAACTCTCTCTAAAGAACTCGAAAAATAGCCCCGTAACTTCACGAGAAGGGGCGCCCTCTCACAAAAGGGGTCACAATGACTAGGCTCAAACAACTATTTATCCAAAACACATGTCTCTACAAATTTGTAAGACCATGTATGGGGCTGATGCTTGCCTAGTGCCAGAAGGTTAAGGAAGTTGGTGAACTGATGATAGGGAAGCCGAGGATCGAAGCTCGGTGAACGGCGGCTATAACTATAACAGTCCTAAGGTAGTGAAATTCCTTGTCAGGTAAGTTCAAATCCACACAAAAGGCGTAACAATCTGGGCAATGTCTTGGAAAGAGGCTTAGTGAAATAGACATGTCTGTGAAGATATGGACTACTTGCACCTAGATAGAAAGACCCTATGAAGCTTTACTATTCCCTAGGATTGACTTTGGGCCTTTCCTATGCAGCTTAGATGGAAGATGAAGAAGGCCCCCTTCAGGGGGGAGCCATCAGTGACATACTACTCTGGAAGAGCTTGGATTCTAACCCTGTGTAAGACCCGCAGGCTAAGGGACAGTCTCAGGTAGACAATTTATATGGAGTGTAGACCTCCCAAAAGGTAATGGATGCGTGCAAAGGTTTCTTTAGGCCAAACGAACATTGGTCCTCGAGTGCAAAGGCAGAGGAGAGCTTGATTTCAAGACTCACCTATAGAGCAGAGACAAAACTTGACCTTAGTGATCTGACCGTGCCAAGTGAAAGAGTCATCGCTTAATGGATAAAAGTTACTTTAGGAATATCAAGCTGACCTTCTCCAAGAGTCCACATCGTCGGGAAGGAATGGCACCTTGATGTCGGCTGTAGGTGGTTCCAAGGGTTGGGCTGTTTGCCCATTAATGTGGTACGTGAGCTAGGTTCAACGTCATAAGACAGTTCGGGCCATATCCGACGTGGGCGTTAGAGTATTAAGAGGACTTTTTCCTAGTACGAGAGCAGGAACTCTCCTTAAATTGAGAGAATGAAAAGCCAAACCAGATATGTGCCGTTGTGTGAGGAAAGATTTCAATGTGTATTGTAAAGACAAAATTAGTGCTACTAAACGGACAAAATCCAATTGGTTCTTGCGTTTATCAAATGGCTATAGTTGGGATTTTACATCTTTTTTCTAATTTAAGGTGTATTCTGATCACAAGATACACTTCTACTCGGAAAAAAAACAAAAATATTTAAAATTTCAGTAATCTTATATGCAAATCAAGTGGGTTGGGAATTCAAGGTATCCTAGAGCTTAAAGTCATACAGCTAGTGTTTTAAGCTTGCACAACTTAAATAAAAGAATCGTATCAACTAACTAAGCTACCATCGTGGGGACATGTAGCGCTCTTTAGCCTCGATTGTGTAATTAGTCAATTTGTGTCACTTATTTCTATTCATGAGTTACCTTAGGCTTGTATAAACTCAAAATACACGGTCAAAATTGCAATAGCCCAGTGTCATCCTAAACTATAATGTTGCGTTAAATTTAGTGGTCTAAATTGTGTTTGAAACAACTTGGAATAGTTGCCTCCTAAAAACCATTAAAAGCAAGCAACAATTGCCCATTGTAAAACCAAACGTATTTTCCTCGTGCGCCATTCCCCAACTTCGGCACACAGTCACGAATAAAGTGGTTGCCACAAAATAACCCGAATAATGATCTAACGGAGGACGCCAACTCTTGTCTTTGCGGCCAAAAGAGAGGAGAGGAAAAGGAGGCGTCTTCCTCCTCCCATCTATAAATTCCCCTCCTTTCCTCCTCTTTATATAGGAGGCATCGAAGCCAAGAGAAGGGAGAGCACCAAGGACTACCTGAGCGTCTCCGCGATCCAAATCTTTCCGAGAGAGTTCTTGGTTGATCTCTTCCTCTTCGACCACCTCCGAGGGTATGCTCCTTATCCTTTCCCCTTTGGCCCTTTCGATTCTTGATCTGCATGGCTGTAGATTTGTACTGGTTTAGCTGTTTAGGATTCCCTTTTCCTAAGGGGATCTGTGCTTGATTGATCTTGACTTGCGATCCTGCTCGTATTCCGTGGTTTGTTTCTTAGTTCGTTTAGGGATTTAGGGTAGAGCCGTAGAGGTGTTCTTGATGTTGTTAGGGCATTTCAGCAGTTTAATATTGTTTTCTTATTGGGCATCTTGATACTATTATCGTTTTGAGGTGGAATATCTTGGCTTCTTTTTGTTGTGATAATATGCAACTATTTGCGTTTATCTGCTAGGTGATTTCTTTTAACCTGTTTTGATGAGACTTTTGCCATATATGTCCTTATGTACAATCATCTAGAACACTCTTAAGAAAATGGTTGTTGGTTTCGATTTTGTGAAATAGTTCTTTCCTGCTTATTGTTTAAGTTCAATTACAGCAGTGATGATTGCTGGTGGTGTCTTAAGTATGTTATCATCAGTTTGGCTACGGTTATTGGTCCTTGATTCTGGTAGAGATAACTCCTCGATTTGATGACTTTATCTTTGTTCAATCTTGACTGTACAAAAATAAGATAACTGTGATGCAAACAATTTAGTCGGTAGTCATCGTTCATGAGATGGAGCAAAGGTGCTCATGGCCCTGGGTTCATTTTACTCTACAATCATGTGAAGCTAACCTAAACAGATGTGTCTTATCAAGGATGGGTGTTTTTAGCTGTCTTTGATGTAATTATTATCTTGTCTAGAATAATATGTAGACCAAAGGTTGGTTATGGCCTATGGGGGGGGGGGGGGGGGTCTTGTATGGAAATTGGAGGTAAAATGGGAAATTGAAGGTTTGGATATGCGGCACTGATAATTATGTTCATAATCCCGCTTCCTATTTTTTGGTAGTGAATTTAATTGTTTCTTCCATGTATATGTTTGGCTTTTAGATGGGATTTACTTTAAAATTGCTAGAATTGTAGTTCTTGGTTTCTCCTAATTTTCCACCACTTAATTCCATTCATAACATCTTATTCCTTCAACTGAGAAGCCTTCATTTAATCCCACGAATATGCTTGATTAATCTTGAAAGGTGGCTGGTTCATTGGAATAAATATGTTACTAGAAAAAGAATAATGGGGTGGGAATTAGAATTTAGAACAGTGCATGCTTTAGGTGGTGATGGGAATGATAATGAAAACACTGGGGTTTCAAGGTAGGCAATGTTATGGTAGCTATAATTGAATTTTATTCTGAGCTGAAAAGGCAGCATGAGCTGCGCTCAATATTCTACTCTACTTCACACTGGTTCTCTCATTATATCTGCCTGTACAAATGTTTCTGTCTTGTCCTTTTTTGACTGTTGATTGCAGAAATGGAAACATATGAAGCTGTATTTCACCTGTTTGTACTGCATGTTCTAACGATCCATTTCCTTTGTACAGCTCTTGGTGTAGCTTGCCACTCTCCCTAGTCAAGTTTTCATGTCTGATCTCGACGGTCAGATCCCAACTGCCTTCGGTATGCCTGTTGTTTTATGTTCCCTATTCTCTTTGAAATTGCTCGCAGTGTATGGATTATTTGTAGCTTATTTTATTTTGCTGTACATGCCCAGATCCCTTTGCTGAGGCCAATGCTGGGGACTCTGGTGCGGCTGCAGGATCAAAGGACTACGTTCATGTACGCATCCAGCAGCGTAATGGCCGCAAGAGTCTGACCACTGTCCAGGGATTGAAGAAGGAATTTAGCTACAGCAAGATCCTGAAAGATCTCAAGAAAGAGTTTTGCTGCAATGGTACTGTTGTCCAGGACCCAGAGCTTGGCCAGGTACGGTGTAATGACCAAACTTGTGTTCCTTGATCGCTTGTTTAACCTTTCAGCAATTTTTACAAGCTAATTATCTGATCAATACTTTGCCATTTTAGGTCATTCAACTTCAGGGTGATCAGAGGAAGAACGTTTCAAATTTCCTTGTCCAGGTAGGGATCGTTTCACTTTCCTCATGCCTAGTACAACTACAATCGCATATACACATATTGTGAGATATGAAGATGTCTAATTTTTTTTACCTACTGTGCCCTGCAGGCCGGCATTGTGAAGAAGGAGCACATCAAGATTCATGGTTTCTGAGCAACTGCCAGCTCCATAGCAAAGCCTGCATGCAAAGCAGCTATATATCTGGGGTGGAGTATATTTGGTTGTGTACTAGCAGGCATACGCTTGCAAGTTCCAGTATACACACAAAACCTAGCCACCTCTCTGCTTGTATGCTTGTTACCGTTGTGTTGAAGTTTGTAAGAGGCACCATCATTAGATGGCTTGTTTCCCTTTCCCATCAAGCCTGAATAATAGATGCTACTTCAAAAGTGTGCTATCCTGCGTACCATCCATTTTCCCCCCACTGATGGCCTTCAATGGCCATGCTGTGCGTTTGATTGATGTTCCTACGCAGTGTTGTGTTTCTGACTGGTTAGATGCTTGTTGTGTTGTTCAGTTGCTCATTAGTCATTTCCTTGAAGGGTTATATATGCCCATGGGAGAGGGCTGTTGTGCATTTCTTGTGCCAGGGTTCTAAATGATGTCTTCAGAGCGATGCTTATTATGATCTGCGTGATGTCTTACAATCAAATATCTCGTTCGACATTTCACTTTAGGCAAGCTGGATTGTGAATGGGTGTGATAATCGTAAGTAATCATGTGACAATTGGACTGAAAGGATGATTTGCTACATCTAGCCTAGTAGCTGTTATCTGCCGGATGACCGAGTCCTGTTTGTATTAGTTTTTGTTTCTAGTTTCTACTTAGAAAATAAAAAAAAATCAAAAGCTAATATAAACATCTGATTTCTTAAAGCAGTTTCTTTACTTTTCTCGCTACTATCATGTTCCCCTCTTTTAAAAATTATTTCTTTCAGCTGTTACTAGTCATTTTTAACCGCTTCTAAATACAACCAAAAGTCATCAGCAAAAGTTAATACGAACGCCCTCTAACCTGTTGCTTGACATATACTACACATCCACTGTACTTCAGGTAGTCGTCATGGGGACTACTGAATACTGTATATGTACTCTTAGGCCTGTTTATATTATCTGCAGCCGATGACTTTTGACTAAAAATAAATACCAGTGATTAAAAGAATTGGCTTTTAGAAGAAGAAGATGAATGGTGAAGAAAATAAGGGAGAGATGGATACACGAGATGGAAGTGGGAGAAGTGGTGTGCGTGATTGTGGGGACCCTGAGCGCAGCAGCACCTGTAGTCACCGTATGTGTTTACTAGTCACGTGATCAGTAGTTAGTACACACATTCACATCATTGAGATCATATCCATACATATCACACATATGTAACTTATAATAAAAGGGTGTTATCTAAGCGAGGCTTAAAAGAGTATATACACATACGGCCGACCGGCCAAAATAAACATCAGAGCCTTGAACAAAATGCAGCGGAAGTCTAATAACAAAAGTATCCAGCGATTTGCCATCATAACCTGCAGGCAACCGACTGAGTCAAACTCTAGCAAGATCCCTTGTCAAATTCCTCAGTGCCAAGGGCGAAATACACATCGTCTGGCATGTACTCTTCATTCTCTGATCAACAATAATTTAAACAAGGTTAAGTACATTGTGTACTCAGCAAGACTTGTAGTGTATCATAAATGTTACATATATGCAAGGCTGTCAAAGAATGAGCTTCTATACTAAGTTGTTTTCAGCACAAAGTAGATTTCATTTTGCAATAAGTAATAATTTGCAAGCGAAATTGTAAAGAGCATTTGACACGTAATTGAAATAACATTTACATAGCTTTGATAATGGTAGGTCAAAACCATTCACAACCTTCCTTGGCTATGAACACATCTATTCGCAGCCCCCCTTGGCTATTATCATCGCATAAATCCCACCCATGGGCATGGCACACAGTTGCGTACATGTCATCCCATATGTTCAGTGAAACAGTTTTAAAAAGGAAAACTATACCCTTTGTAGCTATATCTAAGCTTTCTCATGACCACGAGTACGACTATTTAAATAGTTTTTAACACTCTGCAGAGGTTGTACAGTTTTACCCACACAAGATAATCAAATACACTGTCAGCCATTACACTCTTCCTTGGGTATGCGACAATAGTGATTATCATGAAACCTTTAGGTTATCTAGTCCTAAACTTGCATCAGCCTAATGAATGGACAAGCCCTCACTTGGGTACGCCAACTGAGCCGTATGACAAACCCTCACCTCAGCGGAGTACGTCCCTTTGGTGAGGCATTCATCGTTGCATTAGTAAGCTTTGATTCCAACACCTTGGTGAAGGAAGCCCCTACGAGCCAAACTGTTCTGCGAAATGCCCTTACTACTTTTGTGCCCACCACAATGCAAGGATAGATGTAGGCATCTTAATCAGTTAAATGCTAGAGCCCATATAGTATATGTGGTTGTACAGTGTGACTTAGATGTGCGGCAAAATGTTCAGTCCTTAATTGACCCGAGGCGAGAATCTCCCTCTTTATACATGCAAGGTTCCCCTTCACATTCAACAGTTTAACATATTACTCGCCCGCGCCCAAAAGCTATGTTTTTCATTTTGTTTTATACCAAGCTAGCAGAGGCTCCTCCTCTGGATCAACATTTTGAAACCATCATACCCACGTGTAAACTTGTTTGAGAGTTCAACTATGCAGAACCTAGTTCTTAGTTAAGCATCTAGACCATCTATTAATGTAGTATTCCCAGTTTGACAGTATAAATTGTCTAAGCCACTTTCTAGAGGTTACAACAATGAGGGTATCCAACTTGCAAGGAAGGTTCAATGCATTCGACTGGTCGTAACTACCATTACCCACAGTATAGCAGTTTTAAGAGAACATACACACATGCATAATAGATTTTGCCAACAATATATACAATAATTAAAATACTGGGATCAACATGGTCAAAGGGCTGCTTGCCTTACTCTTGTTGTTCAGAGAATGTTGCCGAGGCGTTCTTAGCGTTGTTTGACGCGGGGTTGGCTATCCGATAAACCCAGATAACAGCAAATAAGAACTAAATAAATAGAGACAAGACTACAATATTTTTGTTCAATTAAGAAGATCATGATGTTAGAAGAATTTAAAAACAAAGATTACTAAATTCGGAGTTCAATTGCAAAAGTTAAATGTGTTCGAGTTTTGGCTTGGTTTGATCTATTCCTTCTTGGTGAGTACAAAACTCTTTACGACTACCAACGTTCTTCAGCTGCTACGGTGCTCAAACGCCTCTTTTTGTGACTTACAACAAATTTAATGTATTTACGACTGATCCAATGTATCTCACGACTGATCTACCATACTTACGACTGATTCTAATGTACTTATGACTGATCTACTGCACTTACGACTGATCTAATGTATCTTACAACCAATCTACTGTATTTACAACCGGTCTAATGTATCTTACGATCGATCTACTCTACTTACGACCGATCTATTCTATTTACGATCGATCTACTTCTACTTACGATCGATCTATTCTATTTACGACTGATCTACTTCTACTTAAGACCGATCTACTGTACTTACGACCAATCTAATGTAGACTTTGACTACCAACTACTATCTACGACTACCCTGCAGCTTACGACTACCGTTAGAGGTGTTATGGCTACTACAGCAGACGAAGGTTTCGACTATGGCTACGATCGAATATTCTGACTACGGCTACAGTCGAAGATCTCGGCTACGACTACGGTCGAAGATCTCGACTATGGTTGCGATCGAAGATCTCAACTACAGCTGCGATCGAAGATCTCGTCTATGGCTGCGGTCGAATATTTTGACACCAACAGTGGTCGAAGACTCGACTACGGCTGTGGTCGAAGATCTTGACTACAGATGTGGTCGAAGATTTCGACAACGACAGTGGTCGAAGCATTCGACACAGCAGCAGTCGAAAATCTCGACTACAGCTGTGGTCGAAGATTTCGATGACGATAGCGATCGAAGATCTCAACTACGGCTGCGGTCAAAGATTTAGACATAGCAGCGCTCGAAGATCTCGACTACAACTACGGTCGAAGATCTCGACTATAACTGCGGTTGAGATTTCGACATAGCAGCGGTCGAAGATCTCGACTACAGTTGTGGTTGAAGATTTCAATGCCAACAGTGGTCGAAGATCTCGACTACGGCTGCGGTTGAAGATTTCGACTATGGCATCGACTATAATTGCGGTCGAAGATTTCGACAATGACAGCGATCGAAGCGTTTGACATAGCAGTGATCAAAGATCTCAACTGCAGCTATGGCCAAAGAATTCGACAATGACAGCGGTCGAAGATCTTGACTACGGTTGCGGTCGAAGATTTCAACACAGCAGCAGTCGAAGATCTCAACTACAGCTGTGGTCGAAGATTTTGACATAGTAGCGGTCGAAGGTTTCGACCTTGGCTGCTACGGTTATATTGTCGTGTTCGATTACTATGGTTCCCTTTACGAATTCGACCACTTGAGTTCTCTTTTTGACTTCGATTACTTTAGTTCTTCCATTGTTAGATCAATGATGTCAATTAGAGGGGGTGAATAGACGGTCTAAAAAAGTCATAAGCCACAGCTAAAAGCTATAAACTGTAGCCAAACAGAATAGTCCCATAGTCACATGCCTATGTTCGCTCATCAGCAACCTTTTTTCTTATCTTTTTCTGATTCGTTTTCGCCAGATTTCCCCGGGAAATTTAACTTTTTGCCACTCTTAACATTGCCACCTACTCAAATGCCATCCTCTACATTGCAATTAATATTTTGCTACTCTCCAGCCTCCGTGGCGCCTACGTGGCCGCCATGTCACGCCCGCGCCGGCCACGCCCGCGCCGACCGCGCCCGCGCCGCCGCCGGCCTCCCCGCGCCGCCGCCCGGCCTCCCCGTGCCCGCGCCTGCGCCGCCCGGCCGCGCCCGCGCCGCCGCCGGCCTCCCCGCGCCCGCGCCTGCGCCGCCCGGCCGCGCCCGAGCCGCCGCCGGCCTCCCCGCGCCCGCGCCTGCGCCGCCCGGCCGCGCCCGCGCCGCCGCCGGCCTCCCCGCGCCCGCGCCCGCAGGCGCTGGGAGGCCGGGCGGCGCAGGCGCGGGCGCGGGGAGGCCGGGCGGCGGCGCTGGGAGGCCGGCGGCGGCTCGGGCGCGGCCGGGCGGCGCAGGCGCGGGCGCGGCCGGGCGGCGCAGGCGCGGGCGCGGGGAGGCCGGGCGGCGGCGCGGGGAGGCCGGCGGCGGCGCGGGCGCGGCCGGCGCGGGCGTGGCCGGCGCGGGCGTGACATGGCGGCCACGTAGGCGCCACGGAGGCTGAAGAGTGGCAAAATATTAATTGCAATGTAGAGGATGGCATTTGAGTAGGTGGCAATGTTAAGAGTGGCAAAAAGTTAAATTTCCCGATTTCCCCCGCAGAAGCACCACGCTAACGAAAGGAACGTCTCGTCACGTCATCGTTTCCAGCAGGCCCAGCCAGGCAGATCTGTGGCAGGAAACATTATTTTTCTCTGACAGGCATGCCTAACGAGATGAGATCTGGACGCATGTTTTGCTCATCCTGGCTGAAATGCTTGCATGTTTTCCTTGTTGCCACCTTTGCGTAGCAAACATGTCACCATTGCTATATTGGAGCAAACGGCTACAATACGAGTAATAAAGCAGAAAAAAATGTATCCATTTCCTCCGAAAAGAATTATCACCCCAACGTGACGGCCATCCTAGCCAATCAATATCTCGCATCACCCAAAATCCATAAAATAGTTACACAGAAGTACATAACCCCTCCAAAAAAGAACCGTATCAACGGACGACGATCCTGGCCGCACGTCGCCAGCCAACAAACGGCGGCGACGGTCGAGATCTCACGAGCTGGTCGTCCGGAGCGCGCACTCCTCCGGCGCGGCCGGGTACCTCTCGCGGTCGTCGCAGTAGTCGTATATCACGAGGTTCCTCGCCACCCAGCTGGAGTCCTCGCGCTGGCCGCCGTCGAGAGCCCACGCAGGCGGCTGGTCCCACCAGCTGTCGCCGGTGGCGGCGGCGCAGCTGGGCGGCGCCGGGCCAGCGCCCCAGGAGCACGCGTCGGCGGTGAAGCCGCGGTAGGAGGACACGAAGGGCGCCTTGGTCCAGTCCGTCTTCTCGAGGCCGCCGCGCGTCGCCCAGTCGTCGGCGTTCCAGATGCTGGAGAAGACGTACATGGACTTCATGATCGGGAAGAAGTTGTTCGGCTTGTCGGAGTTGCGGTACTCGCGGATCGGCACCTTGTCCACGAAAAACCTGCCAAAAAACAACATCAAACGTTGAACATTGCCAGGAACAAGTGTAAAAGACGTACATGTCAGTAAGGAACAATGTGCAGTACTAATCTATTCGGCGGCTAGAGCGGATATTTGCTGTGCTGCAGTTTGGAGTACAGATCGAGCTGAGTTGTTCGTTTCCGGGAGACGAACATGGATTGGTGGGCATGTCATGTGGCATGAGCAAGACGGTACACGGTGGCACGCATTGTTTGGTCCCAAACAGGGCGCGTACCCAAGTACCAACACAAGCCGTCTAGTTTGGCGTATCTACGGGTATTTGTATTGGCTGAGCCTGCCTGGCCGCTTTTGGCTACCATGGATAGTTTTTTGCGTAAAATAAGAGTAACTAGCTGCATATAAGCGCGGCGCACGCCGCGCTAGTCACCGTGTAGACCAAAGTAAAAAATCGAGGACACATGTGTAATTTAGGAAAAACCAAAGGTCTTTTTCGTAAAAAACCGAGGACCTGTAAGGGCCTGTACGTAAATAAATAAGAACCTATACGTAATTTTTGAAACCCGCGGGACGCTATCAAAAATTTTGTTTAGGGAAAAAACTTGCAGGGACCTTTTCGCGAGGAAAAATGACCTTTACGTAATTTTCGGAAAACAGGAGGAAAACACCTCCTCCGGCCGTACGTGAAACCCCACGCCACGCGCTGGCCGGAACGCGGGCGCGGGGTGACGTGGGCGCGCGAGGAGGCCGGAATCCCCCCGGGTTTAGTATCTGTATGATGTTATGGCCGCTTTTGGCTACCATGGATATTGGCGTAAAATAAGAGTAATGTTATACAACATTCGACTATTTTTTAGGACAAAAACAGTCAGATTGATCTGGCACGCTAGATCTCTATCCAACGGATCCACCCATGCAAGCCCCCCTCCAAAAAAAAATGATCTAGGGCGTTGGATCTCCATCTAACAGCTCAAAATCTGACTGTTTTTATCCTAAAAAACAGTCGAATGTTATATAGACATTCCCTAAAATAAATACTAGTAACCAAAACAAATGGCTTAGAAAGAGCTCGCAAGCGGTGAATAAAATGAGAAAGAGATATATGTGTGAGACAGGAGCAAAATAAGTGAGATGTGTAATGCTCGTACAATCCTCTGCCTTATCTTTAAAACAAGATGAGCAAAAGAAATAAAAAACCATTTTTTAATATTTATATTATCTTTTAGCTTTTCTAAGTAGAATCCAAAATAAAAAACCAACACGGTAGCAGCCCTATATCGACCAAATTCAGGGGTAGGTGGGTGGATCAATTCAATTCGACTCGCCCCGTCGCTTCGGCAGCTACAAGTTGCTAAACGCTTGTTAGATCAGAAGCTTGATTAAAAGAGGTCGATCGATGGGGTCAAGTAGTAGTAGTAGTACTTGATTAGCTATGGGATTGACAATGTGCTTACACGATCTGCTTGGGGTTCCAGAGGATGGAGTAGGTGTGGAAGTCGGCGGTGGGGTCGAACCACAGGGAGTGGCGCATCTCCCGGCCGCCGACGCCGCTGCGGTACACGTTGGTCTGGATGGTGTAGGGCTGCCCCGTCCGGTTGCCCAGGAACTCGAAGTCCAGCTCGTCGCGCTCCGGCGCCGCGTCCAGGTCCGAGCACATCTGCAACAATGCAATGCCGATCGAATGCGTCAGCTTCACTGGCTATTCAGTTCGGTTCCAGGCAGAACGAATCGATCAGTACGTACGTAGTATGCCGTGACGACGCCGGCGGAGTCGTTGCCGACGAGCTTGAGCTTCATGCTGAACCACCCGAACAGGTACTTCTGCTTCGTCTGGAACCCGACGCCTGGAAGAAAGAAACGACCGATTTAGACAACGCATTTGCCATGATCGATCCTACGAACTGAAGTAAGCTGATATCTTGGTTACGCATCTCTATGTTTACCTGTCTTATTGTCGAGGTAGAGGTACCACGTCTGGCCGTCGGCGGAGGTCCTGACGTGGTCCTCGGCGCCACTGATCTCGAAGTTGTCGCCGAACGACGAGGAGGCCGCCGCGAAAGCGCCCTCGAAGCAAGAAACGGCAACGGCGGAGCACGCCAGCAGAGCACCGACCATACACGGACGCCGCCGCGACGCCATCGCTGGCAACCCAAAGAGGAAGATGGTATCGCCGAGCGGGGAAGGGGAAACGGCAAAGCTGAAGTGCAGAGGAGCGGAGCGCCCGGGGCAAAAGCACAGGCAGAGCAGAGAGCGCCGCGCAGGGTGGCTTTGCCTCGTTATTATAGGGGGCGGCTTTAGTTTAAAACTGAGGACTGCGGCGTTAAAGTAAGACACAAGTTGTGTCCGTGCTTCAAGAAGCGTGTAGTAGATGGACACGACTCGTTGCGCTTGGCTGTTTGTGCGCTCGCTCGGCTCGGCGTAGGGGCAAAATTGCACCGTTGCCCTCGGCTTTCTCGAGAGCCTCCACTCTCGTTTTGCTTTTCGCAAGCTTTTGCGTTCGAAACAGGACACTTGTGTTACTATACTACCGCTGGTGCGTTATACTAGTATTATATTATAGAGGGCACTGGTCGTCATGCACGAGCTTGAGATCCATCAGTATATCCATCCGTCTATCTGCTCGTGGCTGTCACATGAACGTTTCATGTTCATATGGGCGAGTGGTTTGGTGCCGCTCTTTTAGCCGAAAAATGATGATTTAAGATTGAAATTATATTATAACTGGCTAAAATTGTACTATATCTGAAGATGGTTTATTTGACATAATTAAATTTAAAAAAAAATAAAAATAGAAAAAAAAACAGGTTAGTCCATTACGGACAATGCAAACGAATAAGGAAAAAAGATCCCAAAAAGCTCAAAAAAGTCAAAAAGTCAGAAAAGACAAAATTTATGAATCTCTACTCCTTAAAAGAAGGAGTTCAAGGTGATGGTGCATCCTACACTTCCTTCTCTTTTCACTGCTTTTTTGACTGAGGTGTAGGCCCACCCCGAAACCCGTGCGCTCCCCCACCGAATCCGGAGCGGCTGCCTCCCCCCACCTCATTTCTTCCGCCCTCGAGTCTTTTCTCCGTCGCTCCTCCCCTCCTTCCTCCGCCGCCGCGCTGCCCTCGCCTCCTCCCCTCCTTCCTCCGCCGCCGCCCTCGCCTCCTCCTCCCCACCCCGCGCCACCGCCGCCTCCTCCTCCTCCTCCCCACACCGCGTAGCAGCCTCCTCCCCTCCCTCCCACCCCGCGCCACCGCCGCCTCCTCCCCCGCTCCTCCGCGCCGCCGCCGAGTCCTCTCCCCCCGTTCTCCGCGCCGCCACTCTCCCCTCCCCCATCTCTCCCCACCCCTCCTCCCGACCGTGCGCCTCCTCCCCTCTAATTCCTTCCTCCGCCGCCTCCTCCACTCCCTCCTCCTCCTCCGCTGCCTGCCCCCCGAACCCGTGCGCCTCCTCCTCTCTGATTTCTGATTTCCTTCCCGTATAGATATGGGGATGGTGCATCCCCTCTCCTTTCCTCGCCCCCTTCCCCAAGGAGCGAGTGACAGCCGCCGCCGCCGCCATGCCGAAGCACTACCGGCCTCCGGTAATAATCCTGTCTTCCTCCCCCTTCCCCCGAAGGTCCTCTCTTTGTTGTTCCCAAAGTCTCTTAGTAGGTTGCTTTTGTCATGCTCTAGGGCAAGAAGGAGGAGGGGAACGCGGCGAAGTACATCACCAGGACCAAGGCGGTGAACTACCTGCAGATTAGCCTCGCAACCTTCAGGTCCCTTTTTGATCTCTCGGTTACTTCTCACTACTGATGACTGATCATCCAGGAACGGCTAACACATATAATTTGGCTAAATTTTTTGTGCTGTTGATGTTTATCAACTGGATTATATGGGGATTTGTACTCATTTTATGCGGCAGTTAACTATCCATTAAGCTAATTAGTTTAATTCACTGTGCTCTTAGTATGGTCATGGATCCAATTAGTGCAATTCACTGTTTTCTGTATGGCTTGTGTGCTGCGAGCATCTTAGGATGGTAGTTTTTATTTGCGAAGTTGTTGAGAAGAGTTGTGTTAAGATTTTGCAATTTGTTGCAGGAAGCTATGCATACTCAAGGGCGTCTTTCCCCGGGAGCCGAAGAAGAAGGTGGAAGGGAACCACAGGACCTACTACCACATGAAAGATATCGTCTTCTTGGCGCATGACCCTTTGATTGAGAAGTTCAGGTACTCTATATGACTTTAGAAGGAATCATTTGAGCAATGGGATTTTGAGTTTTTTTTGCTTAATTGCACATTTCTCTGTACCATTTGGAGGAATGTACTGTTTTGAGGAATTTAGTTGCAAATGTGTGTTCAATTTTAAAGAGATGTCATTTGCCCTGTGCTTTCAGATTTCATGTTTGTTAACTAAAGTCACAACGATGGGTGATCTGAAAATCTCTTAATAATGCCAGTGATTCTGGATTTGTTTGTATTGTGGTTTGGCTATTGGAAGTGTCTAATATGTTTTTATGGAGCTTTCTGAATGAGGGTTGTGTTCTTAGTGTTCGATTTATTTGCTGCAAGTACTTGTCAGCTTGTCCTTGTGAATGAGCCATGCAGCAGAGAAAATAGTGATCTTAAGTGGAAAACTGTATTTCCACTAGAGGGCTAGAGGCCATTTGGAAAAAAATTGGCCATTGGGAAAAAAAATCTGAACCAACATAGAATAGCTAATCAAAGAGCAATTAGCTATGCAACGTGAACTCTTTCTGCATAGTGCTATATTAATGATATTTTGATAATTGTGAGACGAACTAACAGCTTGTAGTTACTTGATTGTTGGTGATGGAAATCTTGGCGTATGTCTCTGTATGATTAACAAGGTTGTTACAACTTATAGTGTAGTAAATACAGTATGAGTCTATAAGACCATGCTATTCCTGGGTTCTCAGTTTATGATATAATGAGTACTTGATTTTCTGACATTTAACGATGTCTTAATCTTAATGCTATTTCCTTCATGTTTGATTTTAGGGAAATCAAGGTGCACAGAAAGAAAGTTAAAAAGGCTATTGCTAAGAAAAACAAGGATCTTGCAGACAGATTGTTGAATCGGCCACCAACTTACAGACTTGATAGGCTTATCCTTGAAAGGTACGAAGTGAGTTTAAAATGATTCTTTGGGGGGTTATCCGAACTGTATTCTCTCAGCGTAACATCATTTTGTTTTTTCTTGTTGAACAGATATCCCACTTTTGTTGATGCTCTTCGAGACTTGGATGATTGCTTAATAATGGTGCATTCGTTACCTGCTGTTGAAGGTGAACGTGTGCAAGTCCAACGAATTCATAACTGCCGCAGGTATGTTCTGTTCTGGATTAACAATTTCACACACGTCACCCCCAAACAAGGGGTACTTCTAATTTCCCAGTACATTAGGTCATCATGTTCTGACCTTCCCCGCCTTTATAGACACTATAGTGCATTGCTTTAACTGGCCTTGGTTTTGTGATGCTAGAATTTGAGGTTGCAAAAGTGATAAGCTATTTACCAGCTATCAGGAAATACTTGGATGAGGCAGAAACCCATATTATTTTAATTCTATTGTACTCCGTAGACTTGCATGTAATATGTGATGAATTGTACCCAAAAGAACAATCCTGTAAATGCGAAGCAAATTTGGTGTCTGCCTTGGTCAAAGAATACCCTTTTCTTTTTTGGGGGGGGGGGGTTCTGCATCATTTTCTAATATATGATGCAGCCCTCACATTCTTTTATTCATTTGGAAAGATGCTTGTAATTTGTAGGTTAAGCCATGAATGGCAAGCATATATTTCTCGAACTCATTCCCTGAGGAAGACATTTATATCTGTCAAGGGCATA
Source organism: Dendrocalamus latiflorus (assembly GCA_017311315.1). Classification (NCBI taxonomy): domain Eukaryota; kingdom Viridiplantae; phylum Streptophyta; class Magnoliopsida; order Poales; family Poaceae; genus Dendrocalamus; species Dendrocalamus latiflorus. The sequence goes on along the minus strand of CM029644.1, from coordinate 23,047,976 downwards.
TACTACCAGGTAAGCACACCTTTGCACCTTTTTAATCACTGCATTCACGCACGCTATAGTTAATGTTTATAATTTGACTGCGTATTGTAGGCTGAAGTTCAAGGTCAAAAGATCACCTGGTTAACTCCACATGCTCTTCAACAAGTTTTAACTGATGATGTCGACTTCAATGTGATGCTTACCTTCTTGGAATTCTACGAGGTAATCAAGATGGTGATCTACTCTTCAATTCTTGTGCATTTACAGCTTTACTCAACAGTATCACATCCATTTAGAATAAATGTTAAGACTTTTAGTTTGTTGTTCTGACAAGCGGGTGATATAGGATGTATGCATAAGAAAGGTGGTATTGTTCCTTATATTTTATCTGCGGAAAAATTCCATTTTTCAACCCTCGATTATTGCCTGAGTCCGAATTTCAACCTTCAACTCCGAAACCGTTTACTTTTCACCCTTAAGACATCAAAACCATTCACTTTTCACCCCTAGCATGGTTTCATATTTTTCATATATGGTTTTCGCCACATTGGTGCATCACTGGTTTTCACTTACGTGGCAGCCACATGTCAACTCTTCCTCCTTGTTCCTTGCAATAGAGAACAACAAAGTGAGGGAGAGCTACTAGATGCGGCGGGCTAGCTACAATGCTAGCGATGGTGTTGTGGAAAGGCACGGGTGAGGGGAAAACGAACGCTCATGACTTGAGGAACCTTATGGTAGTGATGGTTTGGGGAGAGGCGCGTTGTGTTGGACTGGTGACAGAGACACGGGTGGCTGTGGCGGTCGGGTCATGGAGGCGAGGACGCTATGGTGGGTGAGGGTACAAATTGAGTGCTTCAAGAGATAGGGAAGTAGGGGATGCTCATGTAGGAAGTAATCGGACCGAGTCTCACTGGTTGCGACGAACTATGGTGGAGAAGCTCGACAACGTCGGAGAAAAACTTCAATTACGAGCAGTCGTGGGAACAAAATTTAAATTAATTTAGGGATGTGAGGGTGAAGGTGGTGGAACACGGTGTGACGTGGACGGTTTTGAGATTCTCTTGCCAGGGACAGCGTGGCGGTTAGGACGGAGCTTAAGTGGCCATGGCGAGGTTAGCGACGGGGATGATGTCTGAGGGGAGGTGACACGAGAGGGCCTTGTGGCGGAGATAATGCAGCAGCAGCTCCTCGTTGGTGGGCTGAAAGCGGAAGCTGATGGGCAGGCTAGCCAGGCCCGCCTACAATCGTAGCCCCTTTGTCCCAGCTACCTCTCCATCGATTGCACCATGAACGCTTGAGCTCGAACACACAATCCAACCAACCAACCAACCGAACGAACAGAACGAGATTATGATGGTGTTGGTGATTGAATTGAATTATTGATTGCTCACTAACATGTCAGAATAATTGGTAGTCGTACTCATCTATCGAGGGGTAGAAGCAGAGGAATATCAAGAGACAGAAGCAGAGGAAGAATATGAGTTTGGAGTATGACACATGGGCCCTATCATTTTGAAAGGAGGAAGATGCTTTTAGCATGACACAAATGTTGGCATGGATGTATACGTGGATGCTACATCAATGAAACATATACACATAGATGCCACGTCAACCAAAACCATGGTGGTTTAAGACAAGGGGGGGTGGGGGTGTTCCGAATGGATTTGAGAGTTCGAGGTAATAAAGTGAATGGTTTCGAAGTTTGGGTTTCATTTTCGGACTCGGGCTGTAGTTGAAGGTTGAAAAATGGACTTCTTCCTTTATCTGCCTGGTATTGCTGGTGGCAAAAGCTTGATGTACTTTAATTCCCAATTATTGAGTCCTACCACTGAAATGCCAGAGGCCTTATTATTTGTATTTTCCCTTTTTATTTCTGAAAACAGTTTGTATTTCGGAACTGCTGTGCTTGTTGTTTGAATACATAATTAGTATTATTTTTTTGTTGTGCTTACTATGTTTATCAGACTGCAAAATTGTGCTTCGTTTTGATTCTCCAAATATTGCCACTATTCTCTAAAGTTATAAACTACAAGATGCTATTGTGTAACTAGAACTCTAGAAGTGGAATGGAACATAATGGGTTTTCACTGGGTAAATATATGTACATATACGTACAATTGTTAGAATGCAACCGTGCTTTCGGAGGTTTGTCTTGCAAAAATTCAGAGCCCATCATCTATTATTACTTTGCTCATATTTGTCTTCAGTTCGTGAAGAAAGCAGGGGTAGGGAAAGACAGCGGTAGTTCAAGGCATAAAGATCATGAGAGAAGAAGGGATACAAGTAAGGATTGTTATAAAGAATCTGACAGGGTTGGCAGTCTACATGAAAGGAAGAAAGTGAGAGATGAAAGAGACAGGGGACAGCATAGGGACATGGAAAATGAAACTCGTAGAACCGGAGAAGGAAAGGACAGAGTTAGCAATAGTGATAGGCACAGGGATTCTACACGGTCAAAATACAGCACGTCTGATAGTCATAAAGACAGGTCAAGACCCGGGAAGAGAGGTAGAGATGCTGACCATAGAAGCCATAGATCTGAAGAAATGAAGGAAAATTCTTTCAAGTAAGGTATCTTTCACTTGATTTACTATCCTTCTTAGTTTATTTTTTGGTTTTTCTGGCACTTTATACTTAGTGCTGTTTTCTTGATGTTAGGGAGGAAGATGAAGAGGAGTACCAAGAGAAAATTGAACAGCAATTAGCAATGCAGGAAGAAGATGACCCTGACAAAATTAAGGAGGAAGCGAGGAGAAGGAAAGAAGCTATTATGGCGAAATACAGGCAGCAACAATTGCAGAAGCAGCAGCTGGAATCTGTACCTAGAAGCAACAATGAAGGTAACCTATTAGCTAAAATTTAGTCAGCGTAATACGTGAACTACTGCACTTATACTATGTTATGTTCAAATGAGTTTATTTTCTACTGAAATGTACTGTTGCTTGTAGAGAAGTAAGAGCAATGGGTAGAGATGAGACTTCAGATATGAAAGATGATAATGGTAGCAGCTTTGTGGCCAATGAGGAAGCTGACAATAAGCATGATTAAGTTGGCTGATTCTGTGACAAATGTACTCTTGGAAATTGACAAAGGAAATGTAATATCCTTCTATACTAATATGTTTGGGGTCTCATATGAATTGCAATGGATGTGGATTGTGATGAAATATTTTTTTTATCACTTGCTCTCCCACACACTCGCATCTATTCGAGGGTTAGGCATGACCTATGTGCAAAATTATCCAGTGATTTATGACTGTGTTTTTGTGTACAAATTTGCGAAATATTTCTATCTTCAACGCAGAATATATTTACTGTCAGTATCTTTTGCAGTATTTGTTACTGTTTATAACTAGCTATGTTGTACCATAGGTCTGAAAGAGCTTGAATTGCAACTAAGGGGTATAAAATCTGATTCTACTTTTGATCTTGTATGAAAGGTTGGTTCTCTATTCCATCATATTAGATTTGATACTAATTTTGACAGAGGAATTATCATAGTTTTTTTTCCTTTATGGGTACTTCATGTCTATGAAGCTTCCAGTGGCGAATGGTTTTTTTATGTTTGGGATGGAACGGATACTCCTGCGACTGAGTTTCAGACACTGTAGGGTTAGACATTGTCATCATTGTTTAATTTTCAATTTCAGCAATAGGCAATAGCTACTAAAACCCATTATGAAATCTAGGATGGTGCTATGGTGTTTTTGCTATGGTGTAAAACAAAATTTATATTTTGAGAGACCATGTGGTCGTGACTCCATGAGAGTGATGAGTAATTGACAAGGGTTTAGGCCAGTCGAGTTTGGTTTGAGTGGTTCGGAGTCGAGTCGTTGCGTGGCGCAATCAGGCTCGGTCGGACTTTGGTCAAACTTGGTCATTTGGGCTTAGGATGCATATTCTAATGTTTTGACAGGTTTGGACTTCATCTGTGGTAAGTGTGATGGTATTTACGCTTTTATGTGTATTGCGGTGCTATTTGACGTATTTCTTGTCTGTGTGACTGCAGGACATCGAGTGGAGTCGTGGCGAGACACGGAGGACCGGACTAGGCGCAAGCGGCACTGAGGTCAGAACGGTCGGGATGTGTCGAAGACGACGTGGACTCGAGGTGGAGTCGTGGCGAGGCACGGTGGACCGGACTAGGCACAGGTGGCGCTGAGGTCAGAACGGTCGAGGTGTGCCGAAGACGGCGAAGCTGCGTGGCTTGCAGGGCAAGGAATGAGGAAGCTTCCTGGAAGGTGCGCGAGGGGCGTTTCGGTAAAAATGCAAAGCTGCACTAAAGGAAGCGGGTTTGGATAAAGCATGGAGTAGGTGGTGACCTAATGGGTAAAGCATGTGCAAACCCATTAGTGAGTGGCTATAAAAGGAGAGGGAGATGTGTGCTGAAATTTTTGAGAGAGTGTGTGTAAAAGTTAGGGTTCCATTTGGGTCTCTCCATGTGTGTATGTGTGTGTTCCTCCCAAGAAGCATGTGTAGCTCTTGATGTTCTTGAGGATTGAGAGGGAGAGGATGGATAGAGAATTCTTGTAATCATTCCTCCGAATGTCCATGCGTATGGGGACGTAGTTCTTTGTATCTCGTGTTTCTTGGAATGGAAATATGAAGTTTATTTTTGTGTTTGGTTTATCTCCTCTTTTCAGTCTCTCAAGTCGGCTCTTGATTTTTATTCTTGTATGATGGTTCTTGCTTGAGGAGGCTCAGTTCTTGTTTTTAGTTTTCTTGCGCAGAGAAGGTCATCCATTCTTTGAATCCTTGCTGTTCTCTCTTTGGCCGAAAATGGTAGTTCCCAGTAGGATTGCTATTGTGTCAATTAAGTAGCAAACTAATGGGATGGTCTACTGTTTGGACAGCATGCATGGTACGAATGGTGGTTGTACTTTCGGGTGAGGTTGTGATTCCTTTTCAGCTTTTCTTTGGTAGTAGCTTTATTACTTTGAGTCCTTGGCTGTGAGCAACTTTTGGCTGGTAGTAAACCTCCTCTTTTGTGCTGTTTTGAGAGGTTGGTGGGCTGCAGATTTTCAGTTTCATGGCAGCAAAAGTAGCTTTCGCTGGCAGCAGTTCTCTGCCGAGACAGCCAGTTTTCCTGCCATGGCAGCCGTGGTAGTTGTTCTCTTTGCCGTGGCAGCAATTCCTGCTAGTTTTCTTGCCGTGTCTGCAGTGTTGTGTCGTGGTAATATATGACTGCAATTTCGCTGCCGTGGTAGCCGTGGCGGTCGATTTGCTTGCCGTGTCAGCCGATTCCAGTTGATCTCTTGCCGTGCCCCTTTTTGAGCTCAGTTCTCTTGTTTTCATTAGCGCTCGTTTCTTGTCAACTTCATAGCTTCTCATAGCTCTAGGAGTTGAGTTTTTATTGTGAGTACTTGTGCGGGGTTAATTTTAAAAGACGACATTCACCCCCCCCTCTGTCGCCATTTCGGTCCTACATATTTATTGTAAATTTTAGAATCATACTGATATTATATATCACCTTTTTTGAGAATCCGTTGCAACGCACAGGCATACTAGTAGTGAAAAATAAAGCCAAAATGAGAAGACCCTTCCGATGGAGCCACCTCCCCACGCGACCTTGTGTGGCCGCCCGAGATTGTAGGCAACGAGCCATCGAGGCTGTCATGCCCTGCCATCGCCAACTCCATGGCATGGAAGCTTTCCTAGGCTGCCGCTGCATCGCATGGGGAAATGAGGTAGTTGCTGGCTTGCTGCATCGCATGTGCCTCATGGATGCCCTAACAACCTAACCTAGAAATGGCCAACGCCCCCACGTATGCCGCAAACGGACGGCTCGACTCGATTGGATGAATCAATCGATCGATTTCCCAAATCCTAATCTCCATTGTCTGCTCTTTGCTATGCTTCCTCTCCTAAACACAAGTCCCAAATTCTAGGTGTAGTTGGTAGCCAGCTGTTACGGTCCTAAGGGGGATTTGGAGAGTTTGGGCAGCGAGATTGAGGAAAAAGGTAAGAAGAACACACAAACGGGGAAGGGGAGCAATAGATTGGGGAATATTCAGATGCAATGTCAATTGTGTGATCAGAGATGCCTCTCTTGGCTATGCACGCTGCCTCATAACCCTTCTGCATAGGCACAGACTCAACCTCAACGCTTACATGGGTCGAGGCCCTGGCCGATTTCAGTCGGCCCAGACTGACTTAGGAAATTTACTGTTAGGTCGCCGTTCGCACCGACTCTTCTGCCCGATCAGAAGACCAACATCCTGACGCTTGCAATCCACAAGCCCCAGGTATTTGGACCATAACATCCCCCCTCCTTCAGTGCCGGCTTACCCCCAAGCCTGGGCGTTGGGAAAGCGGCACTTTAGCTCAGTGTAGTCCTCCCAGGTTGCCATCTCTTGCAAAGTCCCAGACCAATGAACAAGAATTTGTGAAGAAGATACCGAACCTTGCTGGTGTAGGCAATGATCCAGGATGTTGAGATGCAGCATCCACTCGAGGCCATTCTGGAAAGACCGACTCACCAGGTTTCAAAGCCTTCTTTAGATGTGAAACATGCATGATCGGATGAATGCAGCAATCTGGCAGAAGTTTCAGCTTGTATGCCACTTTGCCAACTTTTTACAATATGAGAAAAGGTCCAAAGTACCGAAATGACAATTTGCGACTAGACATGTTAGCCACAGATAATTGGACATAAGGTTGCACTTTGATGTAAACCCAATCGCCGATCTTGAAGGATCTCTCAGGATGCTTCGAGTCGGCCTGTACTTTCATTCACTGGTTTGCCCGATTCAAGTCCTGGTGCAACAAAGTACTCATAAACTTTCTCTATTTTAGCTAAACATCTAAATTTGGGAGTGCACAAACCGAAGAATTGGATACCCCAAAACGCCATGGACAATGGCCATACAAGACCTCAAAAGGAGATTTCCCAAGTGTGGACTGGAAAGAAGTATTCTACCAAAATTCAGCCAGGGGAAGCCACTCTTGCCATTTAGAGGGACAAGCATGCACAAAACAGTGTAAATATGCTTCAAGACACTAATTGACATGTTCCATCTGCCCGTCTGTTTGTGGATGGTTAGCTAAACTCATCTTCAGTTGAGTGCCCACCAAGTGAAACAATTCTCTCCACAACAAGCTTGTAAAGATGTGACCCCAATTAGAAACAATAGATTCCGGTAATCCATGCAACTTAAAAATGTGATTCAAATATACTTGCACAATCTACAAGGCAGTAAAAGGATGAGCTAGCACTATGAAATGCGCGTATCAGGAAATCTTATCCACCACCACCATAATATTGTTGTAACCGGCAGATAGGGGTAATCCCTCAATGAAGTCCATAGACGGCAGATAGGGGTAATCCCTCAATGAAGTCCATAGAAACTACCTGCCATGCATGTTCAGGTACTGGCAATGGTTGGAGGAGCCTAGGGTACTTGACATGCTTAGGTTTTGCTTGCTTACGATTGGTACACATAGCCACAAAGTCCTTCACATCCTTTTTAAGCCTAGCTAGGAAAAAAGCTTGTGCGCTCAACAATATGTGACATGAAAACTAGAATGACCCCCAATAGGGCTATCATGCATGGCCTCTATGATTTTGCGATGTACTAGACAATTGGCGCCAACCTTGATCCGACCTTGGTATCTGATGATTTCGTCCCGAAGTTGGAATTTTGGGTGTGCTGCTCCGTTGGCAATTAGTTTTTCCAATAACTGTTTGGTTCTAGGATCGGTCTGATAACCCTTCGTCACCTCTTCAAGCCAGGTTGGGACAACCATGGAGATTGCTGTCAATTCCTAGTAGAGTTCAAGGAATGGCGGGATAGGGCATCTATCGCCTAATTATCTGCTCCCTTTTTGTAGATCAAATAAAACCGCAGGCCTAATAGGTCATAACATCTTGTTGCCATGTAGTGATCAATCGCTTGTCTCCCAAATGCACCAAGCTACGCTGATCTGTTCTGATCACAAACTCAGTGTGTTGAAGGTAAGGTTGCCAGTGCTCCACTGCCAATAGAATGGTGAGACTTTCCTTTTCATATGTGGAAAGCCCCTGAGTGCGTGGCCCAAGAGACTTGCTGAGATACACTATGGGGTGACCCTCTTGCATCAGAACCGCTCCAATACCCTTCTCTGAAGCATCGGTCTCCACCTCAAAGACCTTTTGGAAGTTCAGTAAGGCTAGTATTGCATTGTGATAAGTGCCTGTTTTAAGGCCTGAAAGGCCACCTCCTTCTCCGGCGTCCATACAAATAACTCGTGTTTCTTCAACAGGTCGGTCAGGGGACAACTTAAGATGCTGAAGTTACGCACAAACTTGCGATAGTAGCTGGCCAAACCTAAAAATCCTCGTACTTCTTTGACATTAGAAAGGATAGTCCAATGTTTGACCACTGCGATATTCTTCTCATCAGTTACCACACCATTCTCACTGATTACATGTCCTAAATAGGTCAACTATTGCTATGCAAAGGTACATTTGGACTTCTTGATCTTGAACTGATGGGGGGCACACTATGCAGTTTGAGCACATGATCTTCCAAGGTGGTGTTGTAAAGCAGAATATCATCAATAAATACCAATACTCTGTTCCTCAACAATGGTGCTAAGATCGTGTTCGTAAGCCCTTGGAAGGAAGCAAGAGCCCCTGTAAGTCCATAGGACATCGCGTTGAACTCAAAATGGTCGTGATGTGTCTTAAAAGTGGTCTTGTGCTCATCCTTCGGTTTCATCCGAATCTGGTGATACCCCGCGCGCAGGTCTAAGCTAGTGAACCAACATGCCCTGGCCAATTTATCCAACAAGTCATCAATTATTGGCAAAGGGTAACAGTTCTTGCCCGTTAATGCGTTGAGATGACGGTAGTCAACGCAAAATCGCCAAGTCCCATCCTTATTCTGAACCAAGAGAACCGGTGAGGCAAAAGGGCTAGAACTAGACTGTATAATTCCCTGCGTCAACATCTCAGACACTTGCTTCTCTATCTCATCTTTTTGGGCCGGATTATGATGATATGGTCACAAATTGACTGGTTTCACTCCCGGCAAAAGGGGAATAGTGTGGTCGAATGCTTAGCATGGAGGTAGCCTCGTAGGCTCTTCGAATAGATGAGCAAATTCCACCACCAGTTTTTGCACTGTAGTCAGCATGTCCTCTACTGCCTTGGTGGTTGCCTCGACCGCTATGATTGTCATCTGGGTCGAAGGAGGATTCCCTATAATAGGTGGCCCGGCTTGTCCCAGTAATAAGAAAACACATTGCGGGTGTTGGGGCTTGATGCCTTGGAGGAAGACCACCTTACCTTGATATTGGAACGATAAGTGTTTCTTACACCAATGGACATTCATGGGACCGTGTCTCTCAAGCCAATCTCATATCCTCCAATTGGCAGCACCTTGAATGTGTTGCAGAAGTTCCACCCTTGAACACTCCACTGGCAATCAGGAAATTCACTACAACAAGTTAGTACACCACCATCCATGATCTTGACCTGCACCAGCTGAAGAGACTGTTTCTTCCCCTCCAATATGTGTGCAAATGACTCACTGACAAAACAATGGGAACTGCCCAAATCAACCAACATGATCACCTCTCTACCTTGAATTGCTCCTGGCAATCTGACAGTCTGAACACCCTGAGTGCCCTGAACTACCTCCTTCAATATCGCCATAAGTTCTTCCCCGCTATGAGTATTGAGTACATCGATTGTAATTGATGGTCCTCGCGATATGGAAACAATCCCCACATCTCTTCAAGAACGTGTAGCTAAACAGTGGCCGCACACTTGTGGTCCTGTGCCCACCGTTCATTGCAGTAATGACAAAGGTCACAGGCATGCCAATAGGCGCGCAACGCCGCCATCTTGTCATTGGGTGTCACCGCCCGCACCGCCTCCGTGCCTCGCATGTCTTTAGTCCTCCCAATGGTAGGGGCCACGCGCCTCGTGACCCCGAGCATATGGCCGGTGTAGAGTCCAGCTTGTGAGGGTCCTACCAGGTCATGTCCACAACTTCCTCCTGCAAACACACCAAAGCAATCACAGTATCCAAATCTTGGGGGCGATGTAAAACAACTGCTACACAAATGTCATTGCGAAGACCATCCACATATTGCATGACAAAGAAAATGGAATACCAAGAATTATGGTGTGCCATGAGGTTGTGCATCAATTTTGTGAAACGATTAGCATATTTCGCCATAGAATTGGTTTGACGCAAATGGTTAAACTGGCGCATTTGGTAATGAAATTCTTCACAACCAAACTTTACACAGACTGCAGTAGCAAAATCATCCCACCGAGAAAAATTCAGATGCACCTGGGATGACTGTAACCAACCTACCGCACTACCCCCAAAGTACATCGCCACAACACTAACCCAAAGATCATGATACACTGAGCACACCTTAAAGTAGGCCTCGCATCTCAACTGCCATGCCTTTGGGTTCTCACCATCAAATGTGGGGAAATCAAGTTTGGGTGAGTGGGGAAGACGATGGGAACCTGTCGGTCGCCACTCTGCCTCCGCATACTCTTCTACAGGATGGAAATGACCAGAAGAAATGTGCATACCCTTGACCAGAGGTGGCAAGGGAGAGAAATTCTCTCCAGTTGCCTTCCCCCGGTACGGTGTTACATCGCGACGGCCCTTTGGCCCATGGTTCTGATCACCACCTGCTGCCATTTGCTCGTGTGTGGCTTTAGTAGGTGCACGCCCGCCTTCTGGAGTTTCGGTTTGGGAAAGAGGCCCGACAGGTCCATTGGTCAAACGATGAGGACCGGGTTCCACGCGATTTGGCTGACTTGGGTATGTAGCTTGCCCATCTCCGCTCGTAGCTCCTCCACCATGGACTCTACATCCATCTTCCACTTCTGCAGATCTAGCACCACTGACTTCATCTCCTCCATCGACACCTGGGTGGTGGCGCTTTGGGTTTGAAGCCGCTGAATTGCTTCTTCTTGCATGAGAATCGCCTGCATCAACTTCTCGAGTTGTTGCTCCATGGCGTCGATCTTCTACTGGGCGTGGATTTGGTAGCATGCTCTCTCCAGATCGAACTGCTCTGATACCAAATTTGTTACGGTCCCGAGGGGGATTCGTAGAGTTTGAATAGCAAGATTGAGGAAAAGGGAAGAAGAACGTGTAGACGGGGAATGGGTGCAATAGATTGGGGAATATTCAGATGCAATGCCAATTTTGTGATCAGAGATGCTCTCTCAGCTACACACGTCACCTCATAACCCTTCCACATAGGCACAAACTTAGCCTCAACGCTTACATGGGTCGAGGCCCTGTTCGGTTTCAGTTGACCCAAACTGACTCAGGAAATTTACTGTTAGGCCGTCGTACGCGCCGACTCTTCCGCCTAATCAGAAGACCACCATCCTAACACTTGCAATCCGCGCCCCCAGGTATCTCGACCGTAACACTAGCGCCCGGCGGGATCTCAGCAACTCGGCAAAGAGGCAGGTGGTGGTCCATCGGGCGGGCACGCCATGGCCGTAGGGGGTGCAGCCATGCAGGCCGCTGAGCGCCGGGCAAGCTAAGGCCACAAGAGGGGTGCAGTGCACCGTGGCCATGCGCAGCAAGGGGGAGTGGGGGACATGCCATGGCCGTAAGGCGTGACAACCCTGAGCTGACGCCGCACGTGGCTTTTCTCTGAACAGGGCAACAATATCGACAACTTCTTTTTTCTTGGATATGCTTATATGAGTTTATTTCAAGCAAATGCAAGCTACGTCCTTCAGTTGTTTAGTGTCCTGTATCTTTATATCGTTTTTCTTTGACGATTATGGTACTTAACGAGCGAGTCAAATGAATTAGGTGCCTGCATTATTTCATCACATCAATTTGATGACTTCAAATTTTACATCCATATTTTGTGAAACACCCCAAAAATTCAAAGTTTTTGAATTTTAATTGAACTTTTGCTTGAATTTCTTTTCCTTCCAAATTTGGCAAGCTCCTCAAAACTTTACCTTCCCTATTTGGCATTTCCGCCTCCTCCCTGTGCTGGCGCCTCCGTGCGTCGCCGCCTCGCCACCGCCTCTCCCCGCTCGCTGTCCCACGCGTTGAGCTCTCGCCGCTTGGATTTGCGGCTGCGCTCGTGCCTTGGTTCACACCGAGCTGATAGCGGCGGTCCCACTTGTCAGCCTCCAGCTCCTTCCTCTCCCTTGCTTCGCACGCCACCGCTCCGCTCGCTCTCTTGCTCCCCGCGCAGCGAACCGCCTCGTTTCTTATCTTCTTCCGCTCGAGCCGTACCCTTGACCTCAGAGCTTCGTCAAAGCTAGCAGAACCATAGTGCCACCTCGCCTGCCTCTCTGCACAGCGTCACCTCCAACCTCGCTCACGTTTCGCGCCGCCCCGAACTCCCTCTTCGTGGCTGGCTCTCCTCTCTGCCTTTAAAGGGCATCCATTGCTCTTCAAGAGCCTTCTACCACACTCCAATCCACCATAGAGTCGTCTGATTGAGCGCTGTCGCATCGCAACGCCACCAGTGAACTCCCCTGCGCCGGTGAACCCTCTCAGCGATTCTCTCTAATTTGTTGATTATTTCTGAATTACTCCTGCTAAAATGACCTCCTTTGCCTCCTGAACTCGATGACGTGCTTGGTTCGACAAGGGCATACGCCTGGAGCCCTGGCGGCTGAAGCCGCCACCGGCCGAAAGGCTTCATCCGTCGCCAGCCCTATTGGGCCTTTTCTGACCCAAGTTGCCACAACCATCATGATCCTAACACATTCCATATGGTGAAACCGCTTTCAATTTGGCCGAAAACCTACCGGAGCTCCATGGCGCCGCTGTGAGGGCCGCCGTCTTCCTAGCTACCACTGGCCACCCCCATCTATCCGCTCACCTTCCAAAGCCCCAAAATGGGTTCCCCACTACCATAAACATCACTATACCCTCCTTTTCCACCGGCGATCACCGCTGCAGCCAAATCACAAGAATCCATGGCGCTCTGCTTTTCCGCCAGAGAGAAAGACCGGAGGTAGAAGAAAACCCCAGGAGGGTGACGTGGTTGCATCTCGGTCATTGGCACCGTTGCCGCCTTTCCATCCGAGTGTCCGCTCTTTGCGCATCCAGGCCGTCTGTGCCAACCGTGCGTCGCCTATCGGGCGAGCGTGCGCGCGCTGGGCCTTGCGGCCGCGCTCAGCATGGGCTACGGTTTGGCCAGCCCGTTTGGCTGCATGGGTAGAAACCGGCCGGGATGCACTGTGCAGTCAGGGCGGCCCGTTACTGTTCATTCGCTTAAAAATTCAGAAAATTATTAAAAATCCTAGAAAATTCTAAAAATTCCCAAAAAAAATCCCAAAAATACACCATTTTGATCAACTCAACACCAAGAGTTCATTTTTAGCTTCCATTCCACCAAATTCATCTCCAAATAAATTTAATTTTTTTCACTTGGCCAAATCCAACTCTAAATAAATTCAAACCCCTCTATTTGAGTTTTATGCATTTGACTCCTTTTTAATTAGCTTGTTTTCCCTAGCTTGATTAGATTTAAGCGCGGACTTATTGTTATTTTATGTGTTTGCGCTAGCTTTCGACCTCTCGGAAACGATTGGCCAAGGTTCGGATCCCGGCATCAAAGCTTATGAGATCATAGAAGTTTTCAAGCAGCAAGGCAAGTCACAAGTTTTTGATCATATTGAAACCCATGAATTTTACAGTATTTAATTAATGTATTTCCATTATTGATAATTGTGAAATGTTAATTGCTTAAAATAAATGTTTAGAATGGCATGCTATTTAGATAAATCCTATCACTGATAAATGTCATGTTTAATTTGTGGCCACATTCACCTTGACAGCCTTAGTAATAATTAAAATATTGTATAATTATTTGTAGATCATCTCATTCAACATTTTGTACTACTAAGTGATTTTGGCCGTTGGCTGGTAGAATTTGAAAAATAGTACCAGGACAAAGGTGCGCTGTGGAAAGCCACGATGTGACCTCCATCCATGACCTTATCCTAGGGAAAATTGGTGCTAGGTTAAGAGTGCGCTGTGGAAAGCCACGATGTGACATTCGTCCACAACCTTACCCTAGGGTGGAGGCTGGTTTGGAATGGTGGTGGTGGTGCTGTTGAGCCCAGTGGAGTTGTGGTTGGTGCCTCGGTGTAAACTATAAGGACAAGAACCTTATGCTAAGTAAAAGACATAGTGAACGCTCAACCACAGGAGTTGACTTGTCAACCCTAGTTTAGTAGTTGCTCAACTTGATTGAAACTCTATAGGAGGTTGGTATGTTGATGCTGAGGAGTTAGGTATGCGGAATGGTAAAACCATACCTAACAACGATAGAAATCACTCAGAGCGGCAATGGAGTTTAGGTTTAGTTGTGAGCTGTGTCTGAGTGATTCTATCGGGTAGAGCTTATATAAAGAATTGAGCAGTGAAACAACCTGGTTTTCTTAACTCAGTCATGAGGGTTAAGAAATCTTATGGGTAAAGCTGGGCAACTCTGCAGAGTGAAATTAATGGTATTCGAATACGCCGTGCTTCCGGTTAATGAAGCTGTGTTAATTGGATGATTCCAACAACGAGGCATAAGTAGAATTTATAATGTTGTTAATCTGGGAAATAATGATAAGTTTTATCTGTTAACAGAAAACCCCTGATCTTAAGGAGGACTGTTTTAACTTTATTTGTTTGCAAATAAAACTGCATCCACTCAATGTAATAAAACCAGTATATCCCCACATTTGATTATCCCTGCAAGTAGTAAATTAGGGTTTACTTTTGTGACTTGCTGAGTACGGTTGTACTCATGACTTGCTAAACAACAAAATAGAAGATCGGGGAAATCAAGAATTTCAAGCAGAAGAAGATGTCTCCGAGGAGCCGTTCTTCCAGTAGGGTGAATCGTTTTAGGTCTCAGCTGCGCTTAGGCCGCCTGGGGTGTTTTTGTGATGTAAGATAATTTTAGGCTCCCTCGCCCGTTGTGTTAAAACTAGTTGTTAAACCTTATGTCTGTAATAAAAGTTTGGCTCTTATGCTGTAAGCTTGTGTTGTTGTGGTGCGCACTCTAGTTCAGTACTCCGCGACTGTTCATTTTTGTACGGTTACGGGGTTCCGTAACACCTTCAGAAATGGGGGCGTTACACTTTGTTTGTAGTTGTTTAGTTTCCTACCTTGCTGCTGAAGAAGACGCTCTAGGCCAACTACAAATTTAGTGTGCTACAGGTGTGTTTAGTAATTATGGCAATAATGTGTGTTTAAATACCTCTAGAGCTAGTACTACGGTCACATACATACGTATAGTCGTAAATAAGCAGAATGCCAAATTGCCAGCACAATTATGATTAATCCTCTGCATTTTGATTGATTGATTACTCGCTTGGCAGTACCTTGTCCGTCCGAAGATGGTATTCCATTTTTCGCAATAGTACTATGAACTTATTCGCGTTTATTAGCCATAGTTAGGTTTGGTAGGTTCCCTAATTTTCCTGGCAAGGCCGCTGCCCTCCAGCGAGAGGTCATCTATTCTCAGGGCTGTGGAGAGAGGGCAATATTAAAGGCAGGGCACCAGCCAACCAACTCGGCTCTGCGCTGCGCTCCTACTCTGCACGGTGCAGGCATTGTGCTCTGCTCTTGCGCGCCGAGCGACGGGGCGAAAGAACAGAGAAAAGTTTGGCAGTAAACGAGCAAAAGTTTAATGCCTTGACGTCGAGGAGCCGGGCGCGTATTTAGCACTGTAGTTATATATATTTTTCAAGTTTAACTCTCAAACGTTTATATTTGTAAAATTGACACTCACTCTTCGACAGGTGACATGTATCTTGACAGGAATCGGACGGTGTGACAAAAAGAGCAGCCGCGACAGGCCAAAGGCGATGGCGCTGCCGAGCTGCGGTTACTAGATCTTGTATTTACAGGAGATAAAAATAACTAAGTTAAAGAAAGATGGACCCTCTAATTTTTTTGTTTTCTAAAAGGCTCGTTACTCATACAAATTACTGTGTAAGTAATAATCATGTTCTCTCTTTCACTCACCAAAAAATTGACGTGATACCTAGGCAGTTGTGCTTATTTCGGCTCCTTTATTAGACTTTGGGTTTCTATCATCTAATTTTTTTTAATTTCATCCTTTTCTAACTTTTTGGTTTTTGGGTTTTTTACTTTTTTTAATCTGTATTCTTTTGTATTGTCTGTGATAGACTAACATGTTTTTCTACCTTTAAATTTTTTTAAATTTAATTATGCAAAAAAGCTACAAACGGTTATAGTATAAAATAGATTAGTTACAGTACCAAATAGTAAAAAATAAGTTATAACTCCTGATCATCTCTTTTCCTCCCTTGCTATATTGACCTACGTGCGATTAATTGCGTGTGTTCATCTCGCGACGGTTGGGACCGTCAGCCGTGGATTACATGCAGTCATTGTGCAACAGACATCGGTATATCTTGTGGATGCACAATGTTGCCATAACTTGGAAAATGCACTGTGCACAGCGCATATAGAAAGCTCTGTGCAACCGCCACACTTCAAACTACTGCGTACGGCTGCTGCTACTCCATGTGTCAAACGAGAATGCAAGGGGTTTGTATCCTCTGCCGTAACAGCTAGCTACGGCAGACAGTGTTCTCTGCCTTACCTCTTTGCAGCCGTCAGATCAAGCGCGAACGAATGAGATGATCGCTACAGAAAAAGGCGCCTTTTGGTGTGGCGATTTGCCACAGCACCTAGCACACAGTACTTCGCTACAGTGATCTGCAGTGCACAGCTCTGTGCCTTTCGAGACTCATGCCACCGTGTCTCTGCCGTAATCTGCCTAGTTGGTGGTTGATCTATTATTTTCTTTTTTTTTCAGCCATGATCTGGATCATTTGTTTTTCTCCTCCTCTATCTCTCAGGATACAACCGCTCACTCCTTCTATTTTCTCCATCTCCTCGCGCATTCTGGCTACCCTTCTATCTCTGTCGTTTGCTCTCTAATATTTGATATGTGAAGTTGGCCAGACAGTAAATTTCGTCTCATCATTTTATAATTTTGTTGCAACGCACGGATCTCTAACTAGTAAGCATATATTTACCTTTGAGTTGCGGCACTTCGTTTTAGAACGATCTGAAATTATGTTAGAACTCAACGTTTCTACAAATAGAAAAATACTTCTTTTGGATGGGGCATCCATCGGATTGAAAGAGGTGCACGACTGTATGATTAAACTTTAGAATAATCTGAGTAGAAATGTGCATTGGATCCAGTCCTTGCTCCTTACATTAGAAGTCAGACATGGCGACTTGCCCCCCCCCCCCCTAGTCCCCGTCCAATTACGCCACCTTGATCTGATGAAAAGTTTTAATCCTTGGGTTCAGTAAAGTAATTACAACAGTGCTCATTAAAAACAAACCATGTCTTTCAATCTAAGCTCAACCCAGAGTTCTTCTTCTTACCATGTTCAAGTTCTTGTATTTTAGAACACTTTGTTAAATTCAAGCCAAAAGACTTGTGATATTCAGGCCAAAAGACTAGTGATTTTTAGCTTAAACACAGTGAGGGCATAATCTTTTGCTATGTTGCTTATTGTCGATTTCGGTACGTTGAATCGACTCAACGTACCGAAATTTTTGTTCCATTCTTTTGCACTTTTTTTTTCTCTTGAAGGAAAGACTTCAACCGTTTCACGCACCTATGGTTCACTGTAACAGTTTGCTTTTACTAATTAGTTGTTCATGCTGATAAGATGCTTTATCTTTCTTGAAAGGTGAATGAGATGCTTTTGCATGAGTTGTGAGGAAGGAATAAAGGAGGATTTGTTCTTTTCTGTGTGTGTGTGGTGCACCGTGCACATTTGCACGAGAAAATCTTAGACAGAGAAGGAAAAGTTTCAGCAGGAGAAAGAAAAGAAAGGCACCTTAGGCATGTGTGCCTACATTTCAAGTGTACCATTTCTTCTGTGAAGTAGTATACCCTTTTAGATAAGAAGATTTACAATGAGCAATTTTTTAACACAAAATGAGCAAATACTTCAGAAAACAATGTGCAAAGCAAGGTGTGCGTAAGAAAATTGAAGAAGTCCAACATGTACAATATTTGGTTTCTTTTATGAATATTAGGGCTGTCTGGTTTGGTTATCTTAGGCACCCGTCCTTCTCTCTGCGCAATTAAATATTTAAATATTGTTTCTAGATCATATTTAGGACCGAGGTTTCTAAGATTTGATCCCGTCGTCTATATGGTCTATGTCTTTCTAGGTACACATACATTCTGATCATCTTTGTGTGCTCTGAAAAAATTTAATCAAAACCAAGATAATGCTGAAGCCATCATTTGTCAACCTCTCAAATTGGGCCTATAATAAATGGAATAAAATAAATTGGGCTTATAATCTGAACGAGCCCTGACAAACTTTCTCCACAACGGCTCCACGCTGTCCATTAGGCCTATGGGCTCTGGCTCCAGTTAATTTTGGGCCCATTTGCACCGTTTTTTTTTATTACACAGAGAGTGTGTGAGTGTGGGTTCGAACTGGCCCAAATATTCCTTCAACTTCCTTAAAATGCGCGGGCCACCATAGGGGGTCTATTGATTATTAAGACCTTTCTCTTCAGCCTCTTGGCCCTGGCTATTTTAGCAGTGCTGAGCCGGCCGAGAAACAGCATGGTACATGGCCCTGGCTGTATTAGCAATTTAGCAGTGCTGGGCGAAGGAGGGGTTGATGCATATTTTGCATCTGAAATTGGAGATGAAGGTGGTGCCCCTAAAGCCTTTTCCCCCGATTATAAGGAAAATATATATGCACATAGATGCATCAGAATTTGAACGCGCACACACGCCAGTGTGTTCGCTTAGCACGCATCTATAAAGACGAAGAATGGAGATAAATTTGTGAGCTTACAAAATTCCTACTGAAGTATAGTCGTAAAGGTGTGCGTCAGAATTTAAACCTTACTGAGTGGAGACGTGCCCTCACAGCTCTACTACACCAACAAGAGGTGGTTCCCACATCTAAAGCTTCAATCAGGTAGTGGAAAATGAAAATAAAATATTTTTAAATTGAAAAATAGAGTAAGGAACTGTTGGTGATTTTGAGCTCGGCTGATACTGTAGTAGCAGAGAGCCATGGATAAAATAAATTCAAGTTACAATGCTATTTTTACCCCCACAAATATCTTAATCCATTCCCCACGACACAACAACAACAGTGAGAAAATAAAAAGGCACAGTTAAGCACAGCCGAGAGATAAAGGCCAACTAGGTCGGCCAAAGCAGAGAGACATCATTCAGCGAGCACGCAAAGCAAGCGAAAGCTTCACTTAGTTCATTCCCCCTTCCACTCCAAATCCAACCCCCACAAGCCCACATACATTCGGCCAGCACAAGGGGAGCTCAAGGCCAGTCAACAGAGAGCAAGGAGCAAGGAGGCAAGGAGTCGAGCCCTAGGAGGAGATGACCTGGAGCTTCCACAAGCCACAGCTGGCACAACCGACAAGGGAAAAGCGACCACCGCATCCCTCTTCATCCCACCACAAATCAACCGACGAGCATCCGACAGAGGTAGGCCACACACCATTTTCAGTAGTTTCGTTGTTTTCTTGGGACGACACGGCAAGCACAAAAATACCCAATAAGCATCCATCAGAGCATCACAGTAGCATCTCCAACCATCCTCAAATCAAAAGCACTTCAAATCATAAACTCAAGCAAATCAAGTATCAGAGGGAAGTAAAAGAAAGGAGGTAGGAGTAGAGGAAGAACTAAAGGGCAGGAGGCGCAGGTCCATGGGGGCGACAATGCCAGGAGACCGGTGTCACCAGTTTTGGTAGTGATGAGCCGAGTTGGTAGCTGGTGCATAGGGGCTAGTAGGAGGCATTAGGGAGGCTGGCTGATGGAGAGTCGGAGCCATGGAGGGTGACATCGGAGGTAGCCATGGCCGGAGCCAAGGGGAGCCAGGGCCGTTCCTGATATTTCGGGAGGCCCTGGGGTGAGACGAAAGTGGAGGTCTTAGGGTGTTCCTAATATTGTAAAAATCCCATTTTCTATTCAGGCTGAGCAGACACTTTTATGATCAAAACTTAATGTATACCATAACAAGTGCAAATAATTCTAGATAACCAACATCATATTGTATGAGCAAGGTTATATATGTTAAACTTCTCTTGCAAGTTGCAAGAGACATATAACTTAAAGGCCTCATTTAAGTCTCGAGAAATTTATGTTGTTTCTTGTGAAATTCATATGTTCTAAATATGCCCTTTACGAATATGAGCCTGTATGGTAGCTAGTTGTCTTCTTCATGTTGTTGCTGATGGCTGCCTAGAAGTTAACAATATGAGCCTGTAGCCTTATATACTTCGGTTGATCCTTCTAACTATGAGTCCAAACAAGTTATATATATATATATATATATATATATATATATATATATATATATATATATATATATATATATATATATATATATATATATATATATATATATATATAGGTATAGTCTGAGTCCAAACAAGTTATATATATAGGTATATATACATGTACTGGGGCCCCTAACTTTCGTGGGCCCTAGGCAGTCGCCTTTGCCGCCCATGCCCAGGACCGGCCCTGAGGGGAGCTTGAGCGGAGGCCAGTTGGCCGAGGGGGGAGGCGCCGAGTGGAGGCGAGAGGCAGGAGAGGAGCATGCCAGCATTGCACCAATGTGTCTGATACTGCGCTACTCCCACGCCAAGCGCATTCTGGGATTCCTGGTGCTACGCCACGCTTGCGACACCCCCATCCTCGTTGCTCCACTCACCCCCTTCGGCCCACTGCCAACCACCTCTTTTCCTTACTCTCCGCTGCTTTGCCTGACACTGCGCCACTCCCTTTCTTTGCGTGTTCCAGGATTTCTGGTGCTACTCCACGCCCGCGACACCCCCATCCCCATTGCTCCACTCACCCCCGCGCTCCACTGCTCCAGCTCATTGCAATGTTGTGCCAACCTCCGTGCATGCCTACCGCGGTCCTTCACCACTTCACCACCACGACCGCCACAAACCATCATGGTGCCAACAGCTACCCAGTCTCCCATCCTCTGCTATAAAGTAGCGCATCGTCTTCCCCTCACCCTACTCACCTTCCCTCACGTTCAATCACCCCGAGGGCCATGTGAACCCTCTTTCTTCCTCCTCTTTGACCAGAGCACTGCCACCAGTGTCGTTGAAGCTCCATTGCACCGTCCACCGATTGCCTGCGCCTGGAGCTTTGCACGGACCTCCCAAGGATGACCCCAGCTTCTCCAAGCTTCTTCTCTCTTTCCAGAGAGCCCTCCACGTTGGCTCCCTTTCCGTCGCCTTAGCTCTCCGTTGACAGCCCACGCCAAGCTTTCCTAAGCTCTGCCATCACCTGGGGTATGTTCCTCACCATACAGTGATGCTCTCATAGAGACAAATTGGGCTCTAATGCCCAATAGCGCCATGGTGCCATGCTCGGCCTAGTGCTGCCGCACAAGCTCATTGCTGGCCAGCCTAGCCTCAGAATTGGGTCACGATACCTCACCTAGAGGTGCATACTAGGTCAATGGTTCTATTTTTGGCCATGCCTCGGGCCGTTGTGGTCTTCCTCGTTGGCAAGGAGCTTCGCCTCTTCAGGACGAGGAAGAAGCACTATAGCGAAGCCATTAGGATTTAAATTGTATTTAGTTAGGCATTAACGACCTGTCATTAGTTTCATAGATCCATCATTGACATATGGGCCATCCCCCTTTAATTAGAGCTCGTTCCGCTGATGTGTGGGCCCTGTCAGCTCTTAAAAATCTTTTAACCAATTAGTTTAAAGTTGAAGTCACTGATAAGTGGGCTCGTTCTACTGTTTGCACAGTAAAAAGGTCCCACCTATCAGCCATAGAACCTTTCTCTTTTAAGAAATAAATCAAATTAATTTGAAATCTGGTGGGACCCAGTTGTTAGCCTTAATAAGGGTTTTCAGTAGAAAATTAATTCAAAAATTTAAATAAAATATGTGGGCCCCACATGTCAGTAAGAGTAACCTCTCTCTCCTGCCTTTTTTCTTGGATTAGATCTAATTTAATATTTGGAGGAGTTGTTCTCACTTATTTTGACTCTAAATTTAATAAAACTTATTTCTAAAATTTTCTAAATTCAAGATCTATCTATTGATAATAAAATTATTCAATTTAGGGTTATTTATATTTTCAATTGTATTTATTTATTTTTGTTTGCGTATTGTTCGTTTTCTTATGCGATCGTCTGAGTAGAGTACACAAGGACGTGGAAGAGCCCTAGTTAGAGGCAGCACAAGAATTTCAAGACCAACCCACGTGGGATCTAGGTGAGTCAATATTTTGATCATATGAACCTACATTTTTGCAAATTTTATATTCATTTAATATATCAAATTGTATGCTTAATTTATTATGCAAATATATGTTAAACATAACATAGATGCATGCATTCTTGATATCGTATTATTATTACGCCATCCTTTGACACTTGAATCACATGATTCTTGTTATCCTAGATATTTAATGCTAACTTTACTAGCTATAGGTCAAACTTAAGCATCATGCTAGTCTTGCTTAAAAACCGGGGCATTAATTTGCCTTAATCATCATCTTTTTATTATGAAACTTGTTTTGAGTAGTCATTAGAGGAAAATAACTAGTATTGTAAGATAACATAGTTTTATGCTTCTCAAAACCCTGAAACTTGTTGTTACCGTATCTGGACGGATGGTATGATGGTTGGTGCGGATGTAGCATGAGAAATTGTGATTTGTGGTAAGTACTGTCTAGATAACTTATGGACTTAACCCTATGATGACCTCCTAATATAAAATAGTACAACCATAAGTCTATAATGGTATTGACCTAGCTAAATAATTTATATATGTCAGTGCGAGTTTGAGAGACCATGTGGTCGTGATCCCATGTTTGTGATGAGTAATTGACAAGGTTTTTAGGAAAGTCGATTTTGGTTTGTGTAGTTCGAGCCGAGTTGTCGCGTGATGCGTTTTGGTTTCGGTCGAACTTGGTCAAACTTGGTCAATCGTGTTTAGCAGGGCTTATTCTGTGATTCGACAAGTTTGGACTTCATCATGGGTAAGTTTAATGCAATTTACGCTTTTATGTATCGAGCGGTGCTATTTGATGTGTTTCTTGTCTGTGTGACTGCAGGACGTCGAGTGGAGTCGTGGAGAGACACGGAGGACTGGACTAGGCACAGGTGGCGCTGAGGTCAGAACAGTCGGGAGGTGTCGAAGACGACGTGGACTCGAGGTGGTTGCGAGGCGTGCGAGGCAAGGAGTGCGGAAGCTTCCCGGAAGGTGCAGGAGGGGCGAATTGGGAATTTCGCGAGGCTGCACAAGCGGGAGACGGTTCCGTTCGGGTATAGCAGGCGTAACGGGTTGGAGACCCGTTAGCCAAGGGCTATAAATAGAGAGGAGGGGCTGCATGCCTCTTCATGTATTCTAGATGGATTCTAGAGAGAGTTAGAGTTTTAGTGAGTCAAAAGAACCTTTGGAGAGGTTGTTTTGCTTTGGGGCTTTAGTAGTTGAGGGTTGGCATGTGTTCCTCCCAAGAACCATGTAGTTCTTGGTGTTCTTGAGGATTGAGAGGGAGAGGATGAGTTGAGAATCCATGTAATCATTCCTCTGTTCTAATGTCCATGCGTATCGGGACTCCTTGTATTACATATTTGTTTGGAATGAAGAATCTGAAGTTGTATCTCTCTGCATTTCTTGAGTGTTCTTGTTTGTCCCTTTTGATTGCTAGTTCTTGAAATCCATTTGCTGTGAGTTGTGTTCGGCAGCTCCTTCTTTCGGCCAAGAAGTAGTACTAGCTCCCTGTTGGTTTTTGGTTTGTCGTTGATCTGCAGTCTGTTGGTTCTCAGCAGTATAAATCTCGGTCGACCATTGGTCTCTTTTGGACTGTAGTCCCTGTGTTCTCTGTTGAAATCTCCTTAATTGTTGTTGCTTGCCAAGAGCACTTTTTCTTGTGTGAGGAATACATGTCCGTAGGCCACTAAAATATGCATGCCTAGCATTAAATGACTTTCTTTTTGTGCGCTTTCGGTTGAATCAATTGCAGTTTGCTTTGCTAATCTTTTTAGCCATTAAAGGGGAGCATTAAATGGTCTAAGTACATGCTGTGTGCAGCCAAGACAAGTATTCGGCCAGCTCCTCATGATTGAAGCGCTCGGCTGCAAGTACCCTCGGCTACTGCACGTACTTTCCTCCTTGCCGACAGCTACTGCTCTGCAGCTTCTTTATTGCTTTTTGTTGGCAGCAGCATGTGCTCTGTTTCTCTCAGTTTTTAGCAGCAGTTTGTAGCAGGAAAGCTAGCTTGTTTTTGGGAGCTGTTTTGGCACAAATATTTTCATTTCGGCTGGCAGCAAGTTTCCTTCTCTTGTGTCTCTCGGTGGCAGCTTCCTTGTGTTGGGTTTTAGTTGGTCTTTGTGCTTCTCGACAAGCTTTGTACTGCATTGCCTCTTTCTTTGGTAGTTTAAGTTCTCATTGTGCTTAAGCTTATCTTTTCATAGTTTGTATAACTATTGGAGAGGAGTGGACCCTGGTAGAAACTTTTGGGGGCGATTTTAAAACGTGACATTCACCCCCCCCCTCTGTCGCCATTTCGGTCCTACAATTGGTATCAGAGCCGGTTAGCTCTTTTCAATAGATCTTAACCGGTCTCAAGAGCCATGGCGATGGACAAGTACTCGACCAAGCCGCCCGTTTTCGATGGCATCGATTACCCCTTCTGGAAGAGTCGAATGGAGACATATATCCAGGCCCAGGGGTATGCCATCTGGCGGAAGGTCAAGGTACGATATGCTGTTCCTGCCGATGAGAACATCAACGTGGCAAACATGCCCGATGTTGAGGCAAATGCGAAGGCAAGGAACATCATTATCCAGGGCTTGAGCAGAAGCGAATTCGATCGCATCTCCCACCTATCGTCCGCCTACGATATCTGGGTGACCCTTGAAAGCATCTAGGCCCCTAAAAATGTTAGTTTTGGTAATTAATGAATTTATGTAAATATGTGACTAATGTGTGCATTAAGTGTTTGAAAGGATATGTTCAAATAGCAAAGAAAGAGGCTCACAAAATATCCCATGAAGATTCAAGATCTCTAGGGCGACAAGGTAAATAGTTTAGGTATCTATTTTGTTTTACCGGTCTTGGAGTTAGGTTGGAAGACCGGATTATAGGATAGACGCCGTACTATTAAGAGGGATCATGGTGATTGCTTGATCATGTTCAAATGTGTCGGACCTCGGGTTAGCAAACCCAGATCCTCTGTGATTCCACCGCACTATTCCCTGGATCAGTAGATAGTGCTCACAGATACATTACTGTATATCAAAAACATACCATGCGAAAGCTTAAATAATACAGTAATACTTACTCATGGGCCGGTTAGGCCGAAGACGATAAAGTGCAGCAGCGGAAACTTCACACGAGTGGGACCCGCAGGACTTGCCCACAGGCAGCCAACCGGGGGTTCGCGACCTAGCCCATGGCCTCATCATCTCCCAGCTCTATCGACCCTTTTTAGGCATCGCAGGGCTTGACTTTATTTCCTTTCTGACTGAATGATGGCAGTTAAGCCAGAATGAGTACGATGATACTCAGCAAGCCACCACACAGGATGCAATAATAATAGATGCAAGGTTGTCAAAGGAGGCTTGAGGTTCTTTTATTTGCTTAGTGCGACATTTCCAATACTCATAATTAAAATTCCTATGACTTGGCATTTTATAAACATGCTTTAAAGAGTTCGAAATTGTGCAATAAATATGGCGGTGTCGGTTCCATCCACCAATTACATGGTTCCAACCACCTATGCTAGCTTTTGATCCTTATGCCACTTCCATATTATCAACCACGCTGGAGTACGTCCCTCCAGGAAAAAGTCCAAAATCAGAGTACCTCCCTCTGATAGGTTTTTGTCCCACCCACAAAGGGATTTGAAATAGAACTAACTCGAGGAAGATTTCCGTGTCTGCCCTTGACCGTGGGCACGGCTATTCGAATAGTTGTATACTCTGCAGAGTCTGTACATCTTTACCCACAAGAGGTAATCGTCCCGATGGTTCTACATGATTCCTTAGTCATGCAGATCGAGAGACTACCACGAGGCCTTTACAATACCTCGCTCTCTAGCATCTCACTCCTATGGGGTTGCTTCCATAGGTTGTGCGGGATGTCCGCCACAGGTTAGCGCACTCGGACTCCGCTCTCCACCATACGCTAGCCTCAGCGACGTCACCTATATCCGATGTCCCATTCCACGGGGGCTTTTATTACCCGCCTACACCGTTCTCCGTGAAATGGCTAGAGAGTTTAGTAAATTATTCAGCCAAGCCTACAATTTGCCAGCTTGTGGTTGTACTGTTGTACACGGAGGGGTCATCACAGGATTAAGTCCTTAATTTGTCCGGGCGGTTCATTCCACAGACCACAATCCTTGTGCTACATCCACACCCACCACTCTTACCATCCGCCCAGACTGGTATAGCAGATTTTTAAGGTTTTGAGAAGCATAACTTAAGTAGTCGCAAAGTATTCAGCCACGCACATCCCGTGACTGTCCCAAAACAAGTTCTTATGTTTTTGAAGATTGATGATCAGGGCAATTAGCGCCCTGGACTTGACAAGACTAGCATGGCATTTAATATGACTTATAGCTAGTAAAGTTATCATTAATATCTATGGTGACAAGGATCAGGTGATTCAAGTATCAAAGGATGGCATAATAAATTTAATACAGCATCGAGTGGGCATGTAGCTACCTTAAGCTTTGACATATATTTGCATAACAAAGTAGGCATGCAAGTTGGTAGTTTAAAAGAACATAGTTTTGCATAAAATGTAGGATCAATATGATCAAAGTGATGACTTGCCTTGCTTGGGGTACCATGGCCTTGATTAATCTAAGTCAAAGCCTGCTCAGTCATTGATCTTAATTTTTTACTGGTCCTCGCTTTTACCCGAGTCTTGGTCTTGTTCGAATCCGTCGCCTCATCGAGTCTTCAGATTCTAATACGTGGCAAAGAAAAGAAAGACCAAATAAATCTAGACATTTTAAATGCCCGATTTAATTTAAATTATACATTTATTATGATTTGAGAATAGAAGGATGATTCGGATTAATGGACTATAAACACAGCGGTAGCTGGATTTGAGTAAGAGAATGAGTTGTCTGAATAGCTTTACCGTGAGGGAAAATTTTAGGATAACAAGGATCAAAATGGATAAGTATCTTCAGGCATGTATTCATTCTGGAAAAAGGGTAGTGGTCATACATGGCTGAGTAGGGAAAGGCGAGGTTCGATCTGTTACTTGATAACTTTCCTTCTATTGATTTATATTTATTAGGGAAGTTCCATGAGGCAGACAGGACTTATGGATAGATAAAAGAGGTTAGCAAAGATAGTAAAGAGGAATAGAACTTTGTGATTTTAGGATACGGATACGTAAGGTGAGTATAATTAAATATGCGGTGTGACTTTGATATTTCATGTGGCAATACTTATTTGAGATTGCAGTAGCCAACTTAATAATTCATTATGTTAGCGACTTAAGTAAATGATGGGGTTGGCCATTTTAATCCAGTCGTTATTATGAGTAAAGTTAATCTTTTTGCTTGATCAACCAAATTGTTAGAAATGGTCAACGGTTATGTTTTTCTAAAAGAGATGCTATGACTTTTTAGGGATATTCTTAATAAAGCTAGTTCTTTTATTATTAATTATCCCCGACTATCGAATTTAAATCCTAAGATAATGATCAGAGATTTGGATGAGAGACAAAGATGAAGGATTACTCTATCTTATTCAAGAATTCTTAATCGTATTTTATTTGTCATCTTAAATCTCAGTATTTTAAGATAATGCTAAAGTCTTTACTACAGATATTCTTAAGCATTTTCTTGAAAGGATAGTTGTTATGATCTCAACGATAAGTAAAGCAAACTTGATATTTCATGTGACACCCTGATGATTTCTGAGGGATCATTCTAATGAGCGGGGTAGTTTCAAATCCTTGCTATTGAAATGTTATAACTGATGATACATTCATTCATATTACTATAGTAATTACCCTTGTTCCCATTGTTTTATTTGCCCTAGACTAGGCAAGATGAAATGGGGAATTTCTTCAGCTTCATGATTTAAAATCTTTTGGCCAAGATAACATTTTTATCTTGTTAACTTCATGTTAATTTCTTGATGCTAGGAAAGAGTTCATGGCAAGGGCTTATTTTAATTAACCTTGTGCATGGGAATTTACTTATTAACCTCGATTGGCCTATAATTGACTAATGCCTAGTTTTTAATTTAATTGCATATATCTTGTTAGTATGAATTTATAAATAATCCCTTGTCCTTATTACTAGCCACAATTTATTTCAATGTATGCTGGATCATTTGCATATAGATTCATCATTTAGACCAAGGGGGTGAAAAGTGATGCAATGCAAAATAGCTAGCTGGCCCACGGTTCAGAAGGGATGCAGACAGAGAGAGAAGGCAGCCGGCTTGGCCAAGAACAGAGCAAAGCATGGCGGTCAGGCTGGCGGGCTCGTCGGCGCGTCCGGCGGCCGGAGGAGCGGTGAGTGCGCAAATTGGGTTGCCTCATGTTGAGGGGGCTGGGGAGGCTGCGTCTTCGGCTGGGAAGGCGCCATGGGCAGCCAGCATCAATTCACGGCGGCCGGAGCAGGGGCGGAATGAGGCGACGCCGCCGTGGTGGGGGAGGGAAAAATCGGAGAGGAGCATGAGCATAGGGAGACATAGGGAAACTCACCGATGGTGATGGCTTGACCGGGGAGGGGACGAGGCACGCCGGCGACGAGAGCTTAGGGCGGCGGCGGTCGGGTCGCCGTGGCCAGAGGGTTCGGGTGGCGGAGAGCACCGGCTGACGGTTGGGACGGTTTCGGGGTGCTGAGGTGCGGCTCCCACCGCGTGGAATTGGCCCGAGCTCGACCGAAGGGGAGGTGGCGGCGAAAGCGGCGACGGTCAGCCGGAGGCGGAGAAGATGCTGGCGCGGCGTGCTCGGGCGTGGATTCTCCGATTAATCGCGAAGGGAGGCGGCGGACGCAAGGGGGCGCGCCGTGACACGGTTGGATTGATGGGGGCTTCGCCGGAGTGGCGGGGCGGCATGAAGTGGCGGCGGCCGGCGCAAGCTCAGGGCAGCTCAAGCTGAGCTCGGCTTGAAGGAGGAAGAGGGGGAAGCAGGCGAGCTCGGGGCTACTTATAGGCGAGCGCGCGGTAAAGGAGGGTACGGCGGCGGCATGGGCACGACGTGCACTGGTATGGGCGACGGTATGGCTGCCAGGGGTACTTCGGCATGGCCGGCACGTTCGTAGGGGAGTGGCGCGGTGGCTAGGCCGGTGGTAGGGTACTGGCGCAGAGGTGACAGGGGGCGGAGCACGGGCTGGGCCGGCGGGAGGAGCAGCGGCGCGGGGGCGGGCCGGCGACGCCATGAACAGCGGGAGAACGAAGGAGCAAGGAAGGAAGAAATGGGGGAGGAAGAAGGCGCCTGGGCCAATGGCTGAAAAGGAGAAGGCAGCCGGTCCAACCGGGAGAGAAAAAAAAATAGGCCAGGGAAAAAAAAGGGCTGGCTGGGCCGAGAGGGAAAATGGACTGGGCCCAAAATAGACTTTTAGTTATTTTAAGAAGTTCTGAAATTTTGGGATTTTAACCCTTGGATTTGTAAGTAGATTTTGAATTTAAAAACTTGGTTCATATTTTAGGTGCAACAATTTAATTTTGAGATTATCGAGTTTTTGGAGAAATAAATCTTACTTTTCCGAATTTGAATTTCCGGATACGAAAATTGGATGGAAGGATTTTATATTATTTTCAATTCCGATTCTTGGCTTTGAATGTCCAGATTTTTAATTTAAATTCGAACTTAAGATTTCCAAGTAAGTTTGGATTTTCTCAGTTCGATTTTTATTAATCGGGCACTTTGGCAAGACATCAAATCGAGACATTTAAACTTCGCCAAAAACTTTTTGAGAAGCCACAAAGAAACGATTAAAAGATTTTAAGATTTTGAAATTACACTAACTCCCTATTTGGGATGTTACAAAATGTGCCCTTTGGATCAATTTAGGTTCATGCATGCACAAGTCCTATGGGGGCACAGCTGGTCAATCCTCCTCGACTCCTGCATCTCAGTCAGCGGCGCACAAGGGCAAGGGTCCCGCCTCCGACCCTGAGAGTGACTCAGAGGATTCGCATGAGAGCGGATCTGAGGCCTCACATGAGAGCGAGGATTACGTGATCTCAGATGAGGAGATGCCTGAGGTAATTGCAGACGAAGAAGTGGACCTCGACAAGATAACAAATGAGGATTATGCTATTCTTCGTCGTCGCAGTCAGTATGTACGCCCTCGAAACTCGATGAACCCCCAATTTCATTCCAAGTTTCAAGAGAAGGTGTACCAGGAGATGTATGGTCCAGCTCGCAAATTTGCTGCACATAAGTATGTGGACTGGGATCACTTGTCGCAGATCGACAAGTTCAGTGGTGCTTATCAGCTTTTTCAGCGAGCTGATATCCATCAACTTGTTGCATTCAAATGCAACTATATGGACAACATGATCAGGCAGTTTTATGCTACCCTGTACATCTCTCCCAACTTTGAGCATCTGAGTTGGATGACAGGGACCCAGTTCATTGAGTGCACCAGGCACGAGTTTGAGCTAGCACTTGGGACGGAAACCAGTGCATATGAGAAGGTGTTCAGCAAGCGAGCTCTTCCTATTGCTGCATATTCAGAGTACTATGACCAAGCTGCTGAACGGACACTGGGGACGACAAATGGCTTACTTCCTATTCCCAGCCTTGTCAACAGGATCATCAACCACACCATTCTTCCCAAGAGCGGGAATTATGATGCTATTCGTGGCCACGCGTGGAATGTAATTGATTACATTATGCGCGGCCAAAAGTTTGATGTGGTGGATCTTATCATCAGGGGGATCGACGCCAATAAGAATGACAAACAGAAAAGGATTAACTTTGCACCATTCATAATGGCGGTGATCATTAGGAAGACTGGATACCGAGGAGCACTCTGCACCCCGCACAAGCCATACAAGCCGCGTGCAGAGCCTCCTGTTCCTGCTCCTGTTCGCACCCGTGCTCAGGCTCAGCCTCAGCCTCAGCCTCAGCATCAGGCAGCTGCTGATCCTCCTCCCCAGGGCGAGGGCGACGTGTCGCTTTCCCAGATTTACTCTGCCATACTCAGGCTGGAGGAGCGCCAGGATGTCTTGATCTCCACTGTGTCTTCCCTTGGTGATCGCGTATCAGCCTTGGAGAGTGCAGTTCAGCCGCCTTCTCCAGTTCGTTATGGTCGTCGCACTCGTCGCCGTGGTCCTCCTTCTCCCAGTGCAGCTCAGGACTAGCTCCTCTTTTTGGTATTTCGATGCCAAAGGGGGAGAAATAGTTAGGAGAAGAAGTTTTAGTTTATCGCTGTAATAATGTATGGTGAAATGAACCATGTAATGCTTATGGTGTGGTTTAAACTCTGTGGTCATTTAGTATTTTAATTCCTGATGCTTTGTAATGAACTATGTCTTGTCCTTAATGCAATGCTTGTTTTACTTGTCTATTGCGTATCCTTATGAATGCTATGATGAAATCATGCCTATTAAATTCCTGCAAAATTTGATGCACATGTTTAGGGGGAGCTCTTTCTTATTAGTTCCTAAAATGCAAAAATTCCCCATGTTCTAAAAATTGCTAAAATTTCAAAGTCCTTGTGATATACATCTTGCAAATTAGAAGTATATCCAAATCTTAAATTCTTCTCATAAATTGCTCTTGTTGTCATCAATTACCAAAAAGGGGGAGATTGAAAGCATCTAGGCCCCTAAAAATGTTAGTTTTGGTAATTAATGAATTTATGTGAATATGGGACTAATGTGTGCATTAAGTGTTTGAAATGATATGTTCAAATAGCAAAGAAAGAGGCTCACAAAATATCCCATGAAGATTCAAGATCTCTAGGGCGACAAGGTAAATAGTTTAGGTATCTATTTTGTTTTACCGGTCTTGGAGTTAGGTTGGAAGACCGGATTATAGGATAGACGCCGTACTATTAAGAGGGATCATGGTGATTGCTTGATCATGTTCAAATGTGCCCTTTGGATCAATTTAGGTTCATGCATGCACTTAGAAATTAAAATTAAATCAAATCTGTGCATTGTCAGAAAATCCGGTAGTTCCGGCGTGTATTAGGCGGAACTACCGCAGGTCCGGTAGTACCGGGCGCCCGGGCGGAACGTTTTTTCCAGAGAGCGCCCGGACTAAGACTTAGTCTCTCGGAAAACGGTAGTACCGCGGTTTGACCTGCGGAACTACCGGACTGCCGGTAGTACCGGGCACTCGAGCGGAACTTTATTTCCAGAGAGCGCCCGGACTTTAACTTAGCCTCTCGGAAAACGGAAGTACCGCTGTTTTACCTGCGGAACTACCGCATGTGCGGAAGTTCCGGACACCCGAGCGGAACGTTTTTTCCAGAGAGCGCCGAGAATAAGACTTAGTCTCGTTGAGATCGGAAGTACCGGGCTTGGGGCGGAACTTCCGGACGTCCGGAAGTACCGCGGTTTTAACGGCGGTAGTACCGCACTC
This sequence comes from Dendrocalamus latiflorus, assembly GCA_017311315.1. NCBI lineage: Eukaryota > Viridiplantae > Streptophyta > Magnoliopsida > Poales > Poaceae > Dendrocalamus > Dendrocalamus latiflorus. Next base: position 23,015,433 of record CM029644.1, on the reverse strand, counting down.
ATTGACCAACGGTTACTTCTGACTCTCTGACATAGCCGTTCTGACCGGTCAGCTAGGGTCCGGTAGTACCGCGGTTTTGCCTGCGGTAGTACCGGATTTCCTGAATTTTCAGGATTGTTTATTGTAACGGCTATTTGAGGTTGGTGAGGGTATAAATACACCCCCACCAGAACTTGGACAGGTTGTTGAACATCCATTGAATACATTTGAGCCTAGAGCAACCTCTCACACCTCATTCACTCTCTTGTGCATTCATTTGAGGTAGTTGACCCAAAATTCAAGTGCATTGCATTCTAGTTGATCCATTGAGCACTTGAGTGAGATCAAGCCGCAGTGGTCCATTCTCTTGGTGCTTGCCGGCACCTAGACGGCTTGGCGGAGCTTCGGTGATCTTCTCAAGAAGATTGTGAGAAGGCCCGGAAGATTGTGAAGGCTTGGAGCTCGCCTACCCGGAGAGGGAAAGGACATCCAATAGTGATCGAGGTGCTTAGGCTCATTCGTGGAGCCGGTCCGATTCGTTCGGGCTTACCTCAACGTGGACTAGGGGAGACCGGCAAGTCTCCGATCACCACGGTAAAAAGTAATCGTGTCAAATTGTGGTTTGCTCTCTTGTGATCATATTCTTCCAAGCAACGCTCTTTATTCATATCATTTGATTGCTTGCTTAGTTAGAGTAGCATTTGTTGTTCTCTACCTTTTCGCTATTGCTCTTAGTCGATTACTTGTGCTAGTGTTAGTGTTATCTTGCTCTATCAATCCATCAAGTTTAAAATTGCTAATTAGAATTAGACGAAAATTTTAAAACCTCCTATTCACCCCCCCTCTAGTCGGCCTCCTCGATCTTACATCGACGCATACCATGAGGGCACCACCCAGATCAAGACGGTTCGACAGGACCAGTTCAAGCGAGAATACAACAAATTTGAGATGCTTGCTGGTGAGTCCCTCGATGAGTGCTTCGCGCATTTCCGCAAGATCTTGAGCAACCTTCGAGCGGTCGGTCTCACATACCCCGACTCGGACAACGCTCGTCAGATGCTCGCGGCACTTGATCTGCGTGTTTGGGAGACGAAAGTGACCACCATCAAAGACACGACAGACCTCTCGACCTTGACTCTTGACGTGCTGTACTCGCGCCTCAAGACTCATGAGATTGACGTTGTCTCTCCTAGGTCGAAGTCACAGTCGATGGCCTTGGTCACCGATCCCGTTTCTTCTTCTGGTCCTTCTTCTGATTCGCTTTGCGGTTTCTCTCTTGCTGCTCTATGTGACGTAACTGATGATCAGTTAGAGCAGCTCGAGGATGAGCAACTGGCCCTCCTAGCTCGGAAGTTTTCCCATGCTTACAAGAGGAGGAGGGACAGAAAGAGGGGAGGACCCGTGATTTGCTTCGAGTGTGGTGGCCCCAACCACATTCGGGCAAACTGCCCCAAGCTGGAGAAGGGCAAGAACGACTACGACGGTTCGGGCAAGAACGACTACACCAACAAGAACCGCAACAAGAAGACTCCAGCGCACCCTCAAGGCAAGAAGAAGTACCGCGACTTCGGGAAGGCCAAGAAGCTGTTCCACCGCGTCCTCACCGCGTTCGACGACCTCGACCTCAGCGAGGTGGAGGGATGGAGCGACGACGACGGGATGGGTGACCAAGATCCCAAGAGCGGCGACGACTTCTCCGGCATGTGCTTCATGGCCCTCGAGGGCGAACTGAGCGACAACGAGCTGTACTCCGACTCGGACGAGGTATGCCCCACCTACGACTAGCTCAATCATGCTTTCCTTAAACTAGGTGGTTTTCATGCTAGAGCTAGGGCTAGGTGTACTAAGTTAGAGAAGGAAGTAGATAGACTATCACGGGAGCTTACTTCACTTACATCTGCTCCCTCCCGTGATGATTGTGATGCATGTTGTGCTCTGTTGGGTGACATGGAGAAACTAAGGACGTCGCATGATAGTGTGTCCTCCGAGCTTGATATTGTTAAGGTGGAGAATGTTAGTCTGCTTGCTGAGTTAGAGTTGAGTAGAATGGCTGTTACCCTACTTACTACTGATGAGACTACTTCTCCCACCTCATGTGAGGTTAAGGACATTGCTACTAGAGGACCTTATGCCATGCTCATGTGAACTTAAAACGGGCAGATCATAAAATTGCTGAACTACAAGCTTCTTTACTTGAGCCGATTGATTCATGCTTGAACTGTCCCAAGTTAACTACTGAACTTGAAGCTGTCTCCAAACAGTTTCAAGATATGATTGATCATGATAAAAAATTGGCTCAGTTTGCTTCTAAGGACCCCGTTAGCTCACTATGCATTAATTGTAACAAACTAAAATCTGACTTGATTGCATTGGATGAAAAATGTGTGAAGCTAACTAAGGACCTTCTAGAGAAGCCACATTGTGCTTGTAATGTGATTGCTGAGAAGGGGGAGAAACCCCAGGGTAAGGGTGAGACGCCTAGAGACGCGAACCAACCTGCTAGTGGTAGGACTGTCCCCTCAGAGTCGGCTGTGCGTGCACAAGCCATTCTTTCCTCTACTGTTGGTTCTTCTTCTACTCCCTTACCTTCTCCTGTCTCTTCTTCTCCCTGCTCTTTTTGCACCTCTCTCTTTCGGGAGTGTCAGTATCTTATGAACACTCTCGAGAGATTTGTAGGCGGCAAGAAGAAGCTTAATCTTATTCTAGACCAATCCAAGATCTGCAAGTTCAATCAGGGTCTAGGATATGATTTCTATGAGGATATGAGGAAGCATCCACCTGCTATTCTCAGACCCATAGTAGGAGGTGTGATCGAGGTCGAGCCCAGGTCTGATGAGGTTAAATTCAAATCAGCGGGCTTTGTCCAAGAGATTTCTGACAGCAAGGTGAGTCCACCTGCAGCTTCGGCCTCTCAGAAGGTGAAGTATCATTGCACCTTCTGTCAGAAGGATGGACATACGATCGACCGATGCTTCAGGCGCGCCAAGATCACACAGAGAGACCGTGTTACAGCTCTTAGGCGTATTCAGGGTCAGCCCCATACCTTGAGTGCATCTAAGACCAACACGAGGTCTCGGTTTGCTTCAGATACTTCTGATGGGTTTGGGCAGCATCAAGGACTTGGTTTTTCTGAGTTTTTTGGTTTTCGTCCTCGATATGCTCCTAGTCGTGACTTCCGCCGTCCTGAGGGTAGATCTCGTTACCTCCATCGAGATAGCTACCCGCGGCGTGATCAGCGTGTTGCCGGTGCTCCGACTCGCTCTCCTGTAGCAGTCGGACCCCGCAACAGCTTCAGGTCTGCTCACAGACCTTCTGCCTTGAGTGATAGAGAGCGTAGGGTAGCTAGAGGTCAGTCGTGTGTGGCTACTTCTGCTACTCGACGTGTTGTTCAGTATTGGGTGCCAAAATCACTCTTGATTTACCCCAGTACTGAGACTCTACTCTCTTGTTGACTCAGGTTCGCCGGGCAGGGAAGGGAAAGGTTTGGCTTGTCGACTCCGGGTGTTCACGACACATGACCGGAGATTCTTGTTTGTTTTCTTCCCTAGCCCGTGGTCCAGGTGATGAGAAGATCACCTTCGGAGATGCTTCATCTGGGCGCGTCATCGCCAAAGGTACTGTGCGCGTGAATGATTCTTTCATTTTGAAAGATGTGCCTTGATTAGTAAGCTGCAGTACAATTTGCTTTCAGTTTCTCAGCTTACCGATGACGGTTTCGAGGTGAGCTTTAAGAAAAACAATTGCAAAATTCTTGATTCTTCGGGTAGTCTGGTTTGCGGGATTTCTCGTTATGGGAGGATCTTTCGTGCTGAGTTTTCTGAGTCTTCTGGCGATCCTCTCAGGTGTTTAGTTGCTTCTGAGTCCCGCGATCTCTTTTTCTGGAATAGGAGACTTGGTCATATTGAATTTGACCACTTGGCCCGAGTTAGCGGCCACGATCTCATTCGTGGTCTGCCGAAGCTCAAGATGGTCAAAGATCTAGTTTGCGCTCCATGCCGGCACGGCAAGATGGTTGCCGCTTCTCACCCTCCGATCACAGTTACTATGACCGATGCACCGGGACAGCTGCTCCATATGGACCAGTTGGACCAGCTCGAGTGCAGTTGCAGGAGGGAAGTGGTATGTCCTTGTCGTGGTCGATGACTTCTCGAGGTTTTCTTGGGTGTTTTTCTTAGCCTCGAAGGATGAGACTTTTTCACATTTTCGAGGTCTTTTTAGTAGGCTTTCTGTTGAGCTCCCAGGTGCCTTACGAGCGACCCGCAGTGACAATAGCGCAGAGTTCAAGAATTCCTACTTTGAGAGTTTCTGCGGTGAGACAGGTGTAGAGCACCAGTTCTCTTCTCCATACGTCCCTCAGCAGAATGGCGTTGTGGAGAGGAAGAACCGTACCTTGGTCGAGATGGCCAGGACGATGCTTGATGAGTACTCTACACCGAGGAAGTTTTGGGCTGAAGCCGTTGCGACCGCGTGCCATGTTTCGAATCGAGTTTTTCTTCGGGCACACTTGCACCGCACTTCTTATGAGCTGAGATACGGGCGAAAGCCCAGCGTCTCTCACTTTCGTATTTTTGGTTGCAAGTGCTTTATTCTGAAGTCCGGGAACCTAGACAAGTTCGAGTCACATTCTTGTGATGGTATCTTTCTAGGTTACTCGTCTTCTTCGCGGGCTTATAGGGTATGGAACTGCGAGTCTAGTAAATTGGTAGAAACCTGTGAGGTGACCTTCGACGAGGCCAGTCCGGGGACTAGGCTCGATATCTCAGGTTCTTTAGAGCAGTCCGAGACCATCTTTGTGGATGATGAGGACGATGGAGACGATGGTTGTTCACCTGATCCAGCTCCTCATCCTCCCCTTGAGATGCCTTCTTCCACGGCACCTTGAGGTGATCAGCCCTTGCCTACTACTTCCTCCGGAGCTAGTGGCTCTGTCCCTGCTTCGTCTGCACACGAGGTAGAGGCCACTTCTTCTCCTCATCCAGGACCTCCCCGACATATCCAGAAAAGGCATCCTTCAGAGCAGATTATTGGAGATCTCTTCGAGCGTGTCACACGCTCTAAGTCTGGCCTTTCTCAATTCTGTCTCCATTCTGCCTTTGTTGCCTCCTTTGAGCCCAAGGACGTTGGCACACCCTTTCTGATGAGTCTTGGGTCAATGCCATGCATGAGGAGCTAGAAAATTTCGAGAGGAACAAGGTCTGGTCGCTTGTCGAGCCCCCGCGAGGTCACAATATTATTGGGACTAAGTGGGTGTTCAAGAACAAGCAGAGCGAGGATGGAGTGGTTATTCGAAACAAGGCTAGACTGGTAGCTCAGGGGTTTTCCCAGGTTGAGGGTCTAGACTTCGAGGAGACATTTGCCCCTGTAGCTCGACTTGAGGCCATTAGAATCCTGCTTGCCTTTGCAGCTTCTAAGGGTTTCAAGCTCTACCAGATGGACGTCAAGAGTGCCTTCCTTAATGGAGTCATTGAGGAAGAAGTTTACGTCAGACAGCCTACAGGTTTCGAGAACTCCAAATACCCACACCGTGTCTTCAAGCTTTCCAAAGCGTTGTATGGACTTAAGCAGGCCCCCAGAGCTTGGTATGAGAGGCTTAAGTCCTACTTGTTGAGTAATGGGTTTGAAATGGGTAGAGTAGACAAGACCTTGTTCATCCGCCGTCATGAAAATGACCTTCTACTCGTCCAGATCTATGTCGATGACATCATCTTTGGCGGCTCTTCCCGTACTCTGGTTTCACAGTTCTCGGATGTCATGAGCACCGAGTTTGAGATGAGTATGATGGGCGAGTTGACCTTCTTCCTTGGCTTCCAAATCAAGCAGACTCGGGAGGGTACATTTCTTCATCAGGGAAAGTACACTCGTGACCTCCTGAGACGATTCGACATGAGTGATGGTAAGCCTGTGTCGACTCCCATAGCTTCTACAGCCTATCTTGACCCAGATGAGGACGGCGAGCCTGTTGATCAGAAAGAGTTCAGAAGTATGATCGGCTCCCTTCTTTACCTCACTGCCTCGAGACCAGACACACACTTCTCTGTGTGTCTGTGTGCTCGTTTTCAGGCCTCTCCTCGCGTATCTCACTGCCAGGCGGTGAAGCGCATCTTTCGGTACCTCCGAGCTACCATTGACTATGGTATCTGGTACTCTTCCTCATCCTGTCTTTCCTTGAGAGCCTTCTCGGACGCAGACTTTGCTGGCTGTAGGATAGATAGGAAGAGCACTTCTGGCACTTGCCAATTCATTGTCACTTATCTCGTCTCTTGGTCTTCTAGGAAGCAGTCCGGCGTTGCACAGTCCACCGCAGAGGCCGAGTATGTTGCTGCAGCCAGCTGCTGCAGTCAGGTACTCTGGATGGCTTCGACCCTGCGGGACTTTGGGTTAGTTATCGACAGTGTTCCACTCTTTTGTGATAACACTTCTGCGATTAACATTGCTAAGAACCCAGTGCAACACTCTCGGACCAAGCACATCGATATCCGTTATCACTTCCTTAGAGACCATGTAGAGAAGGGCGATATAGTGCTCCAGTTTGTGGAGAGTGACCACCAGTTGGCTGATATCTTCACCAAGCCATTGGATAGTTCGAGGTTTTCAGCTCTGCGGGGAGAGCTTGGGGTGGTTTGTCCTTATGGACTGTAGTGAGGGGGGAGCTTTGGGCTTTACTGCTTTACTATATTGATTATGCTTCTGTCTCATTACTGTCGCTTTGCACTTGGGGTGCATCGGGCTTAGTCCTTCTAGCATAGGTTAGAGTGCTTCTCTTGTCTAGTTGCATAGACTTCTTACTCTTATTTTGTGCTTCCAGGATGCTTCTTATTAGCTGTTTCTTATCTCACTAGATTGAGCTCACTCACTTCTTGTAGGTTCTAGCGAGGGTTGGGCCACCCTCGGGTAGACAGGGTGCGTGTTTGCTCTCTAGTGTGTGTGTTTTACGGTCAAGCTAATAGTCCTGGAGTCATATGGGGTAGATGAGAGTCTGTCTGAGCCATAGTTGTCTCTATATCCTATCTATACTTTAAGGACTGCCTATTTGTTGTTTTCTTTCCCAGCTTCTCGATTTATTACTTTGGTTCAGGGAGAGTTCATTTGGGAGCTTCTGGAGCTTAGGCCCCGTTTGGCAGAGCTCTAGCTCTAGGAAATCTGTAGATTTCCTAGAGCTGGTCATCTGTAGCTCTAGGAAATCCTGGATCTAGAGTTGCAGGCATGTTAAGTGCATTTACATGACTCATTTCATTTATATTATATATTAAATAAAAATATTTAAATCACTTTAATTTAGTCAACAAACTATAGATCCAGCATAGATCTCGGAGCTAGAGCTGTGCCAAACGGGGCCTTAATATTGACTTAACTCAACTTGAACTAAAAGTTGCATCTCATATTGAGGGGGAGCTGGATTTTCTTGCATTTTAGCATTTCGCATTGTAATATAACTACATTGAGCCTTGATTATTATCATGTTATGACATGATTACAATGCTTTACACCTTGCCATGACTTGTGCTTATTTGCTAGATTTATCATGATTTCATATGTGTAGCCTAGCTTTTGCCATGATAAGTTAATTAAAATTGCTCAACTGAAATTAAAACTTGTCATGCTAGTATTTGAGTTTAGTCTATCTTTAGCTATCCTTGTAGGATTCATGCCATGTCAAATAGGTTGAGTTGAGCCTTAAATCTAGGTTGAATCTTAAATTGAGCTATTTTAGTATCTTGATACATCATAAGTTAGCACAACCTGTTAAAAGCAAAAAAATCTCTTTTATGTGCGAAAAAACTGATTTCACCAATTCTTTCTCATGAGACGGCTTGCCATTGCACTAGGCATGAACTCAGGGGGAGTTTTGGATGACCTAGACTATCTTCTTAAGCTTCTCACTTGGAGTAGTCGCATAAGGCTTGAGATCTAGCACATGACAAAAAAAATTTTGGTTGGAAACAACCATAAGATTTAAAAGAAAATATGTCATTTGTGCAAAAGTTGCTTAATCACTTAAAGATGCAAAGTGCTTAAACAAATTATACACTCTTGAGCTTGTAGCACTCTAATTGACTAAACTCTAGCTTCTTGTTTCCGCTTAGCTTATTGACATGGCATGCATCATTCTTGGATATCTTTAACTAGACTTTGCTTTGTGATGACTTGATATGCTCACAAAACGCACTACATTTCACATCGTCATCTATGTGTTCTAGCTAGGTTATACATATCTTGTCATGGTCTAGATAGCCTTTCATTGAGTTATGGCTTGCTGTACTTCATTATGGTCATTATGGATAATTCTCATGGCTCAACATGCTTAGAATAATCAAACTTCAGCCATTTCATCCATATGGATACCTATTCTCTCTTTCGCTCCTTGATGTGTTTATTGCCAAAAGGGGGAGAATATAGGAGAAAAAGTCATCTTGGGAACTTTCTAGAGCTTTGAAGAAAAATTTGCTCTTTCCTTGTTGCTCCAGTATTCTTTCTGTCGACATGGTCAATAGTTTCATTCCTTTTCTTTGGACCATGTTGGACTCTTTTCAAATCAAACTCAACTTCTTGCTTTTTCTTGAGTTTGTCAATATACTCATCAAGGGGGAGATTGAGAGACCATGTGGTCGTGATCCCATGTTTGTGATGAGTAATTGACAAGGTTTTTAGGAAAGTCGAGTTTGGTTTGTGTGGTTTGAGCCGAGTTGTCGCGTGATGCGTTTTGGTTTCGGTCGAACTTGGTCAAACCTGGTCAATCGTGTTTAGCAGGGCTTATTCTGTGATTCGACAGGTTTGGACTTCATCATGGGTAAGTTTAATGCAATTTACGCTTTTATGTATCGAGCGGTGCTATTTGATGTGTTTCTTGTCTGTGTGACTACAGGACGTCGAGTGGAGTCGTGGAGAGACACGGAGGACTGGACTAGGTACAGGTGGCGCTGAGGTCAGAACAGTCGGGAGGTGTCGAAGACGACGTGGACTCGAGGTGGTTGCGAGGCGTGCGAGGCAAGGAGCGCGGAAGCTTCCCGGAAGGTGCAGGAGGGGCGAATTGGGAATTTAGCGAGGCTGCACAAGCGGGAGATGGTTCCGTTCGGGTATAGCAGGTGTAACGGGTTGGAGACCCGTTAGCCAAGGGCTATAAATAGAGAGGAGGGGCTGCATGCCTCTTCATGTATTCTAGATGGATTCTAGAGAGAGTTAGGGTTTTAGTGAGTCAAAAGAACCTTTGGAGAGGTTGTTTTGCTTTGGGGCTTTAGTAGTTGAGGGTTGGTATGTGTTCCTCCCAAGAACCATGTAGTTCTTGGTGTTCTTGAGGATTGAGAGGGAGAGGATGAGTTGAGAATCCATGTAATCATTCCTCTGTTCTAATGTCCATGCGTATCGGGACTCCTTGTATTACATATTTGTTTGGAATGAAGAATCTGAAGTTGTATCTCTCTGCATTTCTTGAGTGTTCTTGTTTGTCCCTTTTGATTGCTAGTTCTTGAAATCCATTTGCTGTGAGTTGTGTTCGGCAGCTCCTTCTTTCGGCCAAGAAGTAGTACTAGCTCCCTGTTGGTTTTTGGTTTGTCGTTGATCTGCAGTCTGTTGGTTCTCAGCAGTATAAATCTCGGTCGACCATTGGTCTCTTTTGGACTGCAGTCCCTGTGTTCTCTGTTGAAATCTCATTAATTGTTGTTGCTTGCCAAGAGCACTTTTTCTTGTGTGAGGAATACATGTCCGTAGGCCACTAAAATATGCATGCCTAGCATTAAATGACTTTCTCTTTGTGTGCTTTCGGTTGAATCAATTGCAGTTTGCTTTGCTAATCTTTTGAGCCATTAAAGGGGAGCATTAAATGGTCTAAGTACATGCTGTGTGCAGCCAAGACAAGTATTCGGCCAGCTCCTCATGATTGAAGCGCTCGGCTGCAAGTACCCTCGGCTACTGCACGTACTTTCCTCCTTGCCGACAGCTACTGCTCTGCAGCTTCTTTATTGCTTTTTGTTGGCAGCAGCATGTGCTCTGTTTCTCTCAGTTTTTAGCAGCAGTTTGTAGCAGGAAGCTAGCTTGTTTTTGGGAGCTGTTTTGGCACAAATATTTTCATTTCCGCTGGCAGCAAGTTTCCTTCTCTTGTGTCTCTCGGTGGCAGCTTCCTTGTGTTGGGTTTTAGTTGGTCTTTGTGCTTCTCGACAAGCTTTGTACTGCATTGCCTCTTTCTCTGGTAGTTTAAGTTCTCATTGTGCTTAAACTTATCTTCTTCATAGTTTGTATAACTATTGGAGAGGAGTGGACCCTTGTAGAAACTTTTGGGGGCAATTTTAAAACGTGACATTCACCCCCCCTCTGTCGCCATTTCGGTCCTACAGAGTTGCACCATTGGAGTGACCCACGAGTCGTATCGCTATATTTAAACCATAATGGACACGGGTTGTGTTGTTGGTGTAAGCCGCCGTGTGGCGTAAGAGGGGGTCTGGGTGTGATGGATGTAACCACCCTCAGATGAAACCTTAACGGGTATAACTTACACTGGACGATGCATTGTAAATGCTTTGTGATGATCTTCTTGATTCATATGTTCAAGAAAATATGTGAAACATAACAAGTTGATTATCTCTTATGGGTAAAGTGTACAACTTTCGCAGAGTATAAAACTATTCAAATAGATGCGCCCACGGTCAAGAGCAAGCATGGCAACTTACTTGAGTTAGTTTCTATTTCAAAACCTTTGTGTGTGAAATAAAAACTCGTCGGGTGGATGTAACCCAAATTTTGTTTTTTCCTGTGCGGATGTAATCAGTGTTGATAATCGGGTGGGTGTAGCCCTAGTAATAAAAAACTAGCATACGATAGATGGAATCATGTAACAGGTGGATGAAACCTGCACCGTTATAAATATAGCACACTTTTACTCTCTTTAATAAAATATGGTTTGGTTAATGTACTAAGTCATAGGGATTTCATATTATTATAATTTCAAATGTTAGCTTTAGGAAATAAAAGAACCCGAGCCTACTTTTGTTAAACCTTGCATGTATAATTACTACATTCTGTGTGTTGGCTCGCACAGCATGGTTGCTTGTGCTCACCCTCGCTCACAAATCCCTCAGAATCTAGGGACCAAGATGACTACACTTACTATAAAGTCCCAAGAGCTGACGATGGAGAAGACGGAGGAGCTTAGGCCGTTTATCTTATAGTTGGTTCTTACCATAGTCGGGTTAACTTTGTGGTGATTGTGTGTACATATACTATCCAAGTTGGGTAATACCTGCAACTAATCCAAAAAACACACGAAGAACATACGATACCACTCCAACAGTTCAAAGTGTCGTCGCAAGCGTCTTGTTTCTAGCACTTCACCGGTCGCTTCGCTAAAAGATGACTACTACATCTCTCTTCAATTAATCTCTTCCATATCATCAAAATATCCTACATAGTATCTCTTAGAGACAGCTGGCATGGACTATTGAAGATGCCTTACAGAAGAAGGGAGATATCAGTGTAAAGTTAATAGGGTACGTGCAAAGGGAGAAGGAAGCACTATGCGGGGATGCTTTATAGGGTGGGTTTTTTAAGCTGTGACTTATGGTTTATAGCTTAAATTTTTGAATTTTGGCTGTTCGCGAGAAACAGTACGTAAAGAAAAATAGTCGCATGTGATTCTGGGCGGTATAACTGAATTCAATACACTTTTTACTACAATCTTTCTGTTGAACTTGCCTTAAAAAATATACCATTTAAAAGTTAGTTACTGTAGCATAAATCATAAGTTAGAGGCTATAAGTGAAAAAGAACTTAGCCATATTTGGAGTTATTGCTCAGTTATGTACGGGCTGTTCCTGGGCCAGCTCAGTAGCAGGGACATGTACTATGCTAGGCCACAACAACCGACTATCGAGCTGGCCCAGCGTAGCACAGCCCAAGTGAGCGGCCGAATCGATTAGGCCCCGTGCTAGTCCAGGGGGGAGACGGGCTATTATGTTAGGCCTGTGCCGCATTGACTGCGGGTCTTCCGCTACACGCTCGTGTGAATCAGTACGTACGTGAGAAGACGACGACCTCTCCAAGAAAACATGAGAAGCAGACGAATGTAAATTCTAGAATGAAACACTAGTCCAATGCCAAAAAAAAGATCGCGTAAATTAACATACAACCTGCGAGCTGAAAAAAAAGCGGAAAAAATATTAACCTATGATGTACAAGCATATATAAGAGCATGCATGATGCAAGAGCGCTAAGGTGTATTCTTAAAAAAGCATTAGTCTAATTATCGAGGTATTTGGAGAAGACACATGGACGGTAGTCTTGGGACTCGTAGAAATTCGTTCCGTGGAAAATGGGGCCATTGATCCCCAGGTCTTTTTACTCATGTCAACTGCTGTCATCCATGGTTTCCGTCCTGGTCGTTCACCATGAACATCATGTAAACAACATCGCCGTCGCTGTCATGCTCAGGGTGGGGGCAGCAATTCGCAGCTTCCCGGACTTGTCGTCCCACAGCTCAGGCAGCCCATCGGAGTAACTTGGGCCGCGACCGTTATGTAGCAACATCAACCGTGTGACACTTCTGCCAATCCCCGCGAGAAACCATCATCGTCCACATGGAAATGGTGTCCGTCCAGCAATCGTACAGCTCCGTGCCCAATACGTTGTCACCGTCGCCGTCGGGGAATTCCATCTCGACGAACCCGATCAAAGCGTTGCCGCTGGTCACGTCTCGGATCGGTCGTGGGCAAGTTTCCCGTAGTCGTCCTTGTTGGCAGCCATGGGGTCCGTCCGGTAGTGGGATGAAACGCACGACGGGGTCCTCATCGAGCACGCTGCAGAGCAGAATGCCTCGCCAGAGATCGACGCAGCCCAACGAGCCTCCCCCGGATGAGATCACCTTGTCAGAGCAATGGAACAACTCCTTCTCCCTGTCACATGACGACTCCAAGTCCACACCCTTGTCTTGGACGAGAAGACGTGGAGATCATACTGCCAACCCTCAGGACCCAACTGCCTATGGAGGACGGCGACGGCAAAGTGCTTGTCGTTGCCGTCGAGGGTGCAAGGCAAAAGGCCAACTTCCCCTTCTCTGAATACATGCGGATGGGGGCTTCGTAGTGTTGGAACTAATCTAATTGTGTTTTTGGTAGTGGTCATATCAAGCACTTGGTGTGTTCAAGTACTCGGTGTGTTTGAGTGCTGCATAGTCATGTTGAGTACTTGGTGTGCTCGAATACTATGTAGTCGTGTCGAGTACTCGGAGCATTCGAGTACTATTTAGTCAAGTGTCGAGTGCTGTGTAATCAGTATGTCCGAGTACTGTAGCGGTCGGTGTGTTCGAATGCTACAGTAGTCGTAGCTACAATATACTGGTCGTAGCAGTCATAGTCATAAGTCGATCTGTGTAGTAGTCGTAAGACACAGTAAACCGGTCATAGTAGTCATAGCTATAGTACACCAGTCGTAGCAGTCATAGTCGTAAGTCGATCTGCGTATTAGTCTCTCCTGTGTTTACTCGTTCTCCACTTGTGTGTGTTTCTTACCTACGCTGGACCAACAATTAGTATCAGAGCAGGTTACTGTGAGTTAGAGAAGATGCCGAGGGAAGGAACTACACGATTTCAGTAATGAAGATATGTATCGCTTTTCAGGCTCAGAACATGTAGAAAGCAGTGTAGTTTGGGGCCGTGGAGTACTAGAAAGATTGGATAGCGTTGTACGCCATCTAGCAGGCCATGCCGGAAGAAGTCATGTCTTCCCTCGCCGGGAAAGACATGACGAAGTCGACATGGGAGGCAATCAAAACGGTGCACATGGGGCACGATCACGTGTGCGAAGCCAAGACCCTCAAGAGAGACTATGAGGGGCTGAAGATGAAGAAAAGGGAGACCGTTAAAGACTTTGCTAGTTAGGTGACGTTGGTTATCACCGGCATCCGTGCGTTGGGTGACACCACGGTAGATAAAATTACTGTTGTTCGTAGGTTTCTTCGGGATGCCCTGACGCGCTATATGCAGCTCATCACCTCTATCGAATAGTGCATGGACTTGAAGACCCTCACAGTCAAAAACATCATCGGGCAATACAAAGCCTATGACGAATGCGTCCGAATCAGTTTCGGCGGCATGGCAAAGTAGAGTGAGCATTTGTTGCTCACGCACACGCAGTAGGAGACCCTCAACAAGAAGAAGAAAGGAGAAAGGTTAGGTGGCAGAGCAAAGAAGAATCGTGATTGTGGTGACAGCCGCATCACAGGTGGTGGTCGTAGAGACAGCCATAATGACGACGTGGACAACATCGACGACAGCGACTTCGACACAAGTGAGCGCAAGTTCAACAAGAAGAAGGTAAAATGCTACAATTGTGGTATACATAGGCACTTTACTAGCAAGTGCCACAAGCCAAAGAAGGAGGAGTCACGTCTCATTATGGTTGACGCCGATGACCATCCAGTGCTGCTCTGAAGTTCGGCGAAGAGGTACCAAAAAGAATGACAACAAGATTAGGGGTTGATTATTGGAACTAATCTTATTGTGTTGTTAATAGTGTTTGTGTTGAGTACTTGGTGCGTTTGAGTATTGTGTAGTTGTGTCGAGTACTTAGTGTGTTCGAGCGCTGCGTAGTTGTGTTGAGTACTCGATGTGTTTGAGTATTGTGTAATCGTGTCGAGTACTCGGAGTGTTCAAGTACTGTGTAATCGTGTGTCGAGTACTCGGTGTGTTCTAGTACTGTGTAGTCGATGTGTCAGAGTACTGTAGCAGTTGGTGAGATCGAGTATTGTTGCAGTTAGTGTGTTCGAGTGCTACAATAGTCGTAGCTACAGTACACCGGTCGTAGCAGTTGCAGTCGTAAGTTGATCTGCGTAGTAGTCATAAGACAGTGAATCAGTCGTAGCTACAGTAAACAAGTTGTAGTTATAGTAAACCGGTCATAGCAATAGTCGAAGCTACAGTGACCGGTCAGTACTCGGAAGACCTATGTGGTCGAAAGACCGGTAGTATCGATTCAGTGTGAGCGGTATTATCGGAGTTACGGTGGAGAAGTGTCGTGGTCAAAGTACTCGTAAGTTGAGTAGCAGCCATGATCAAAGAGCCATGGTCGAGACACTGTGGTCAGTGAGCCGTGGTCGAAAGGCACGAAGGGCTCAAAGTCGTCGACTTGGTCTGGTCTATGTGTGGTCGTCAACTTGGTCACGTCTATGTGTGGTTGTAGACTTGGTCAAGTAGCAGTGTGTCTGCATGTGTGGTCGTAGACTTAGTCAGTTGTCTACACCAGTTGTGTTAGTTGGTTAATGGAGTGAGTCTTTCGGATAGTGCACGCAAAAAGTGGGAGATGGGTGGCAGGTTAACGAGCTAGAAGGACACCTCGACGGTGCGGCTAGCGCTTGTGGGGAGATCTAGCTATGGTTGTGTTCTTGGAGGTACACCTGTGGGTCGAGGAGGAACTAGGCGTGAAGGCGGCAGGCGTTGGTGGCGGCGTGAGATGGTAGTATAGGCAGGTTAGATACGATATATGATCATATCAGATAAGGATATGATTAGATACTATATAAAGGGAGGTGCGGGGGGCTAAGGGAAGGATCTCGAGACACACCTATCGAAAACTTAACCACCACCTCTCATAACCCCTGCCGTGTGCGTTAGTGCTAGCATACCGACGCACGACACTTCATCCCTGGACGTGTAGACCTTGGTAGAGGTGCTACTGTGATTATGGCGCCGATCGGGACGATATCCAGGAGGAGACGGTTGGCCAAAAAACAATTGACTACTTTCAGTGCATCGATACGCTCTTTGTTGAACTGATCGCTTCAACTTTACTTCTGTTGCATTGCATGTCTAGTGGTAATGATCTATGATCTCTTACTCATGCGACTTCTTGGTTTACGTGGTAGAAAATTTTAATCTGCGTTAATGTAGCCTACTCGTATCCAACACAGGGTTGTATGTACAGTCTAATTCAGAGGCGTACTGGTCGGGAGGAGAGATCATATTTTTTGACTACAGCTGATGACTATTGATTATAGCTGATGATTTTTATCTATACTTTTGAGATAATAGTGAATGGTGAAGACATCAATGAAAATGGCGTACGCAGTTTTGGATTCGAAATGCCGTTTAAAAAAATTCATTTTAAGAAATTATTCGTGTTTATTTTGAGAAATCAAAAGTGCAAAGTCAAAAGAATAGCCTACTGGAGATGGGAACGGAGCGGGGTGTGACAACGGAGATAGAGTTGTCAGAAATCATACACGAATCCTCGCGGGAAAAAAAACCCGTACACGAAGACGTGAGTTGCGACTTGCGAGTCGCGAGTAAACGCTCATTTGCTCTCATCCGAAGCGTCTACTCCTCGGGCTGGGCGGACGGCTGGGACGAATTTACTCGATGGGCCAGTGCTGGCCTGGTCCTCACTCGACCCATCTAGCCTTGTATCATTCACTGTCAAGGCCTCCGATCTCCTTTTTTGAACTTATTACCCATGGTGCTGCTAGTCCGTGATCATCTAGCAAGTTGCCAAAATATGGTACTCTATACGACGGAATTATTGGGAGTGTGTGCCAGCAACAAAACAGAATTTGGAATCCACGAAGGAGATATACTTTGGTACTGTACTACTTCCACTGTGCACAAATATAAGATCATTTTTAACTTTTTATCACCTTTAATACAAGACTTGAACTATAATTTATTATCTAATATAGTAACAAAAATAATAAAAATACCTTATGAAAGTATTTTGCAAAATAAATCTAATGATATTTTTTATATAGTCAATCTTTATACTTTAATATATATATTAATAAGTAAAGCTTAAAAAATTTTAATCATACGAAATTAACGGTGACCTATAAATATGAACAGACGGAGTGCTCGATATCAATAGAAGACACGAGAATATCACACTGGTCCAAACAAGCTGAGGTTGCTGTGGTTAACGATGTCGTCAAAACTGAAAGCTACTTCTTCCAAACCTTTTACCAGGGTCGTTTATTTTGCAAGTGCTTGTCATACCAAGTGCACCGGCACCACCATGCTGTAGTCTATTTTCAAGTTGCCATACGAAGTCTTTTCGGCCGTTGCAACTTTCTTGGTCACATACATTTTTCCAGAATCCCGAGTAAGGACTGACAACGTCCACGGAATCCTAATTTCTATCTCTGTCCAAATTATCAAAACTGAAGCATCGTAGTGTCCAAAAAAAAAAAAAACTGAAGCATCGCAGTAACAGTGATCTGGCCAAAAAATGGTTCACTTAACCAACCAGAAACATATGGACTGGTAATGGAGTGAGTGAATAAACTCACACCATGGCACTAAAACCTTTTATTCATTGTGCCAGAAGGATCCATGGAGTTTGCCCTCGCGAGGCAAGAGCATGCACACGGTGGCAGCGCTATGAACAAGAGGCTAACATCAAAAACTAAATGAACAAGGGAATTAAAACAAGTCCCGAAAAACGCAACGAAAGTTCCCCGTCTCCTCGTCCCGACGCCGCCTCTGATCTGTTTCACCACCCCGTCTTATTGCTTCGTACTCCCAGACTACGACGCCTCGGTTCAGTTTCTTCTGTTCAGGCGTCCACGGTCTCGCCGTCGTCCGTCGACGCCAGGATCAGCTCCGGGTGCATGGACGCCGGAGCCGCCTTCTTGATGGAGCCGTCGATGCCGTTCGGCCGGCCGAGCGCCTTCAGCGCCAGGTGCGCCGCCTTCTGGCCGGAGATCATCATCGCGCCGAACGTTGGGCCCTGCAACCACAAGAGACAAGCGAATTCTCAGTCCAAGAACCAAGAGAGATTCCAAGAACTGTTGTAGAAATGCAAAATTTAATAATCCTTTGTTACCATTCTCGGGGCGCCGTCGATCTCGGCGACCTCCATGCCGGTGACGATCATGCCGGGGACGACCTCGCGGGTCAGGCGGACGATCTCGTCCTCGGCCGTGTTCATATCAAGCGCGCGCATCCCGGGCACCGCGTCGATCATCCCGATGTCCTGGAGCCGTTTGACTCCCGTCGCGCCGAACGGCCCGTCGTGGCCGCAGGAGCTTACAACCACCTTCGCCTCCATGACGTTCGGGTCCATGCACGACTGGGTGTTGTGGTTCATGGAGACCAGCGCCCAGTTTGTGACCACGCCGCCGACGCGGCCCTCCTTTACTATGAGGTCTTCCACGGCGACGGCGTTAAACAGCTTCACGTTTGGCCGCGCGAGGAGGCGGCTCATCACGGTGGAGGTAAAGAGCGCGGCGTGCTTAATCACCACGTAATCCTCCTGCTCGTCGTACGCGACGCCGAGCTCGTCGAGGAACAGGTGCGCCGGCTTGCGGACGACCATGGCGGAGAACAGCTGGCCGCCGAGCCAGGCGCCACCGCCCGGGGAGACCGACTGCTCGATGATGGCGATGCTGATGGACGGGTCCTTGGAGAGCTCGTACGCGCAGGACAGCCCCGCGGAGCCGGCGCCGATGATGACGACGTCGGTGTCGGCGTGGGTGATCAAATCCGTCATGTACCGACGGGTCATCTCGCGCGAGACGATGGACTCCTTGATGGGGCTGAACTTGATGGCGTTGAGGTCGTAGGGAGGGGTGGTGGAGGACATGGAGTTGCAGATGGTGACGGCGCGAGGGGCGGCGACGGAGGACGGGGAGCGCGCGGCCGCGGGGAGGCGCGCGCCGGCGAAGGAGTTCTTGAGGAGGCTGGACGCGGTGGTGGCCATGGCTGCCATGTGGCGGTGGCTCTGAGCTTGGCTCGGAGGAGAGCTAGGAGCTTCTTGGGTTGAGTGGATGGTGCTTGGGATGAGAGCGTGAGGATAAGGGGCAGTAGTGGCAGGGTATAAGAAGAGGGAGTGCGCAAATATCTGGAGATTGTGTCTACGTGTCAGCAGCTTGGAGGCTGGGGGCTTTGGATTGGAGAAGATTTATTTTAGAATGTTTATATAATATTTGACTATTTTTGAGGACAAAAACAGTTAGATTTTGAGCTGTTAAATGGAGATCCAACACACTAGATCATTTTTTTTGAAAGGGGGTTATTTTTTTTTGGAGAGGGGTCATTTTTTTTAGGGATGCTTGTATGGGTGGATCCGTTGGATGGAGATCTAACACCTCAGATCAATCTGACTATTTTTGTCCTAAAAAACAGTCGAATGTTATATAGACATACACTTTTTTTATTGATATTTTTGGTGTCTCTGTGAAGTGCCTCGAGAAAATGAGATCGGACGTAAATATCTGTAACTGTTTCAGCATCACACATCAGACAAATTCCGGCCTTCTTTCGAAGTGATGTGATCTGTGACTAAAATAACACTATAATAATAATTAATTTTTCTGATATATTTAAATAAAAATTAAAAAAGATACCGTTATATCTTCACATATAGTACAAAGAAAAAACTAAAGCAGAAAAATCACGTTAAAAAATATTAACACATTCACTTTTGATTTCTATAAAACAAAAGCTATTATCGTTTGAAACCGAGCCTTAATATTGTCTTTTTTTAGTGATATTTGTTTTCAGCCATTCCAAAGTAGATATTTGCACGTAGCCAATATCCAAAATTATGCAGCATGGATTGAGGCCGTTCAAGTGCTTGTCATATCTCGTCAGCAAACCACGCCACTTGCGAAAATGGACCATATGACGAGTTAAGCCATTCCACGTGCCATAATCTCAATTATCTTAGCAGCAAATAATTGCGATGGCATGCTTCTGTTGTTGTGATCGATGCTTAATGGTACAAAACTACAACGTCGTCTTCAATAAAATTTGTGCCACGCATTTTGGTCCACCTGATTCTTGAAAGTGACCTCGGATCCAAAACGCCTTTTCTACCGAAAAGGTCACGCCTTTGTACCCATTCTCCTTTCCCTAGTTGTGCGATCATGTGACCCTTGTATTCGCCGGCCAAAGGCAACATGTAGCGACAGATCGTTTGAACCGCTGCAGTTACAGGCTTACAGCTATGATTTTGACAGAAGATATTTTACCATGAGTCGGTTTAAAATCATCTAACTACATAGCAGAAAAGCATTTTATGAGGTATATGCTTCAGCTAACTTGTGTGTCAGCAGATTTGCTACAATTGCCCAAAGACAGAGATGGATTTATTATGCAAGTAGCTATCATAAGTTGAAGAAGACACGATATGTAAAATCTCACCAGTTCCATAATGGTCACTTCACATGCATGTCATTACTACATCAATTATAGTTGCACTATGCCACATAATAGCTGATAGGATAGTCCCATTTGAAAAATTATGGCCATTCTATGTCAAAGATATTTCCTGGCTAGTGGCTAGTCGTCTTCGTACCTGTTGTAATTATTCTTAATTCCTTGCTCTTTGACACAGCACGGGGTTGCCTGTTTGAAAGAAGGCTTACACAAAAATGCTGCCATCTTTTCAATTTGCTAACTGGTGGCTGGTTTATGCATGTTGGGTTCATACAAAGCGCTTAATTGTTTGACAGAATGATCACTCGAACATGATTATGTGTTAGTGTGGCTTGGCTGCTTTGTTTTGATGAAGTGCCGTACGGTATGTGAGCAAAGTTGGCCTCCCTTTTCTTCCTTAATTGGTACGTTGGAAAAGTTGCTATAAAAGGTTAGGCGGCTGGCACAATTTTTTTTTCTAGGTTTCAGGATTTAGTGAAATGTGGTGTGGTTGCTTTTCATCTCGGGAGTGCGTTGTAGTTTTCATGCTAGTATAATCTAACAATTACACTCCCTGAATGTGAACCTTACAAGGTTTCAATTGGCTCCATCGCTATAGTTACTTTGAAGTATATAAGGCGTCATTTTTCAATTAGTTTATATATATTCGAGATGCACTATATTATTGAAGTACTTTCATTATATTTCTATTTTTTGTTTTATTTTTTATTTATTTATTTATGAATTTGAATTTACAAGAGTAAAATATTATATTTGTATCAATCTAACTTAGTTTTTTGAGGTTTTGAGCTCATCCTTTATTTTCATCTTAGCTTCGTCGCTGTTTGGAGTCCTTGCTTTGTTTTTTTTTTTGAAGGAACGCCTCCTTGCTTAACTCTCACTTAGGCTCATGCCATGTGACCACGCTGCTCCGTTAGTTTGATTATCAGATGGGCCTAAATGGCACAACTAAGTTCAGTGTTCAGAGACATGCCAATCTACCATACAGAACTACGTACGTACATGCATACGTTTCGAAGGGTCCCTGGTGCAATTTGCCCAATTTTGCAAATCTTGCTGCACGAACACGTGCCGGCACTGTTGTTGTGGACTCAAAAGTCTGTTGGAACTATCAGTGATTGCCTGGTGTTGCAAGGCATTGTGTTGCTAACCAAGGTTAGGATCTTAGGATGGCAGTTCCACCGTGGACGACCCTGCGGGAAAATCTTCGTAGGGGCAAAGGCAGGGGGCGATCTGCCGACCTCCCTCGGCAGGGAACGGGACATGCCTCTGTTACGCTGATGGAGCAGGGACGATGTCGTTCTGCTCTCACGGCCCCGTGGGAGCCGGTAAAAATTATAAATATATTGTTTTATTTATAAATTATATTTGTTAATATAAGAGATGTAATATTTTTATATATGTAGACTAAAACATAAATATATATATTAGAATATAAAATTTGAAGTTATATTTCGAAAAATAATATATAAATACTTATAAATTGATAAATAAAGTTACGTTAGTTGAGGTGAGGTGCCATCGGTCGCCTGTCGGGCCGAGCTCGCCCGCAACATCGCGTGCGTGGGTGCGCTCTTCCTCGGCCCCTCGCAATGTATGCTGCGCCGATAAAAAAAAACCCGCGGGGCGGGGTAAACTTCAGAATCTGCTGCGTGGGATAAGCCTAATCAGCCAAACGGCCGTCCGCTTCGGTGGCGCCGCGTGGACCGTGGAGACGCGGAGTATGTTTACGTAGTGGGCTGCGTGCCGCCCGGCGGATAGGGGCCCGAACACGGCCTACACCTGTTCCAACTCCACCTGGGCCTCGTGCGAAACCACGGGCTTCCGTTCACCGCTGGCCATGCGCCAACGACGACCGCGAGGCGTTGATGCCTCTCCTTTCACTTCCAGCCAACAGCCAGGGCCACAAGCTCTCGTCTGGTTGCCGTGTCCAAGACACGAGAAGGCAGCCGCTGGCTTTGGTAGCATGGTCCATGACCAGACCATCGGGCGTTATTATGCCCGGTGAGGCCACGTGTCGGCAATCCGCATGCGTCTCGAAGCAGTTGAGCGTAAACAGTGGCGTGTTGTGTTGGCGAGTAGGAGCAGCGGATAGACGTGGGACTTTCTTTTCAGCCTTTAAAAACTGTTTTTTATTTTTTTTATAATAACTAATTTTTAAATAAAATATTTTTTAAGATGAGATCTATAAGTTAATTATAGTATATATTATAGTGGTATTATTTATATCAGCCAAAACCATACGCAAGTTATTTGTGCATTAGTACTATCTCACAAACAGATAAAAGCTATAAACCGAAAATAAAAAGAACAAGCACAGAGCCACAAGTCTGACGTGGATAGAAAAAAATGTTTCTTCCCATGCTTACTTGGTCATCCCTCCCTCCTTGCTCCCGAGCCCAATTCTTATCCAATGGTAGGTGTGTAATCGTGTATCCTGCCCAATTCTAATTGACTCCTCCACTGTCATGGGCCTTACCACCCACGCCTGCATGTTGTAATTAGCTACAGATATGTATGGGTATGGGATTGATTATATGTGCATGGAGCAAGTTAGAGAGGATTTCATTTCTGCAATTGCATTCCATAGCATGCATACACTGCAACACATCCGTGTAGAGGCCTAGAGAGTAAATGCGTCTCAATCACTGAAGTAGTCGAAAGATCTCTCTACATTGTTACAGTCACTGATCACTGTTCAGTTTACAAAAACTATGAAAGTCACTAAGATCATATTACACCTCCTACACATAACCTATTGAGATCTATGATCAAAACGGTGCAAAACCTATTAGTTGGCACCTTGGTTGGTCTGATAGTAGGTGGCACACTGGTCTGACCGCAAGTCGGTCTGATCGCTCCCCTGTTCCCAGGTGAACATCTTCTTAGGACAAAAACACAAATTGATGGATCTTGAGCAAATTTTATCCAAATATTACTAAAATTGGTATAGACCTTGGTAAGGATGTCAATAACCAAATCAAGGCAAGAAGCACAAGGTTTTTGGAGTTGGTTCCATCCAATCAAAGAAATCAAGTTCTATGACTCAAAAACACACCAAACCTTAAAATTAAAATTACTTTTTACTCGTGAGGATTTAAGCCATGAGAACTTCTAATTCATCTTTCGCATGTCCTAGCAAGGTAATCTAAGAAAGATTTGGGCTAGAAGGGCCACGATCATGAAATCACATATCTTAATCAAGACAAGGTAAGAACAGAGTAAGATCTTGATTCTTGCTATAAAAGTGATCTAGATAGACAAATATTGATCTCAATGATCTACTAGTGCCTATTACTAGTTATAGATTACAACAAGATCAAGAGAACCATGAAGGGGCCAAATCATCAAAGGCAAGAACAAGAACTTATGCAAAGAGAGATAAGAACACAATGATTGTAAGAACTTGATCTATTGCATGAAGAAGAATTATTCTTATAGCTTACTGATTTACAAAGAACTTTCCACAAGTCCTACTCTTATTCACACCATGAAGGAGAGGAAGTACTAGCCTAAGCCTATAACTTAACCCTATTTCCTTGCTCACCCTAGCTATCCTCCTTCTCCTCTAAATAGCTAAACCAACCCCCTTAGTGGGCTTAGATCCGCTAAGGATTGGAAAACCCGTCAACCCTATTAATACCGAGTTTTACACTTGGACGCTTTTCAAAGCATTACAAGATCAGTTCGCTGGCACGCTAGGGATTGATCCACACAACATACACGACCCTAGTCTAACCCTAAACCACTTCCCTTGTATCTTCCGGCACCGCGGTTTTAGTATAAGCCACAAGTATGATTTTGGACATTTCTCCAAAATGCCCTCAACAAACTTCTTGAAGCCTTCCCTTGACTTCACCGTCTTCTTGTCATGCAAGCTACCATACATGCAACATGTATGTTGATCAACAACTTCCCTCCATCGGCAAGTCTCTTATATTTCTGGCTCCCACTGGATCATGCCTCACTTGAACCGATGAAGCTACTTGATCCAACCTGTTGCTTAAACCTTCCCTTGAACACATTCCTTTGCTTTGTCATATGCCATGCTTGAGTACAACTATCTCACACGACCTCTTTGACTGTTCTAGACCTCGATCCACCTTAACCTAGTCCCAGTGTCCGTCGTTGACCATAGTTGCCTCCAAGTGTCCCTGCATATTCAAAGACCAAAAAATTGTTTTCTGGGCACATGTCTTTCATAACTTGTCTCACGTTAGTATAAGCATGCAGCATGCAATACAATGCAACTAAGAAAAGAGTTTCAAGATCATCCTATGATCAAATCTTCCAATTTCCCAAAATTCCAAAATCAACACCTCAGTCAGTTTAACAACCATGGTGTGGCTGGTCAGACCGCCACCAAAGTGGCTAGTCAGACCACAAATCCTACCCTCAGTCAGACCGCTACCCTGGCTAGTTGGACCTCATGGGTTGACCAGAAAAACACCTTAATGAGGATATAATGATCCTTAAATTATTATTTGTAAATGATATTCTTACGTCATTATGCTCCTTGAGTATACTCCTTATTTATAAGGAAGAGATTTCACAGGGTAATCGTAAGCTCTTCTACAACTACTCCTGAGTCATAAGCTCTTCTACGACCACTCCTGAGCTGTAAGCTCTTCTACAACTACTCATTAGTCATAAGCTTTCTTACGACCATGATATAGTCGTAAGTTATCCTGCGACCACCTTGTGGTCGCAAATCCTCCTACGATTAAGCCAATCTTCGACTGGCCTATCTACAATAATCCATTGCATCGTGGGTCTAACTAATAAGGCGGTTAGACTGTGCATTTATTCTCTGGAATAACTGCCCATAATCTCTCTCTCTCTCTCTGACAGTAACCGTTGCACGACACATGATGATACCACGTCTCTCTAACAATAACTTCTTTCAGACAGTTATTATCTGAAATGTAAAGGCATCTCTTGGCATGGAAAAACTGCCGCCGCCTTGAAAGCTATATAAAGGTGGGCATCAGAGAGAAGAGAGGGGGAGGCTAGACCCAAGGGAGAATAGTTGTAGAGCAGGACATTTTCGCAATACTTTCTCTGCTGTAATCAATTCATTGAGCAATATTGACACATGAAGTAGGGTCGTTACTCTCACAACAGAAGGCCTGAACCTGTATAAAAATCCCTACGCCTCTTCTCCATGTGATCATAGCCAGGTCGTAGTGAGAGATCCCCTGAACCAAACAGATTATACGTAAGATCGATACTAAAACATTGACACACTTCTTCTGGAAAAAGTTTACTGCCAACTAACTTTGATCACATCGTAGATCGGTACAGCCACTCCCATTGACCGGTCATATCAGCCACCGACTAGACCGCCGCCCTAGGTCGGTTTGACCAGCCATCCCCGGTAGTCAGACTGGCAATGATCTGAAATTCCACATTTTGTAACTCCTTTGCAAACCTCCAGAATCAACTTACCCCTTGGTGCCAATTGTTCTCCATTGCTTTACCAAAACCTTCTCACATGGTCTCTCAATCCTCCACTAGAGATAGATCAAAATTTTATCTCAATCATGTTCTTGTTTTGTGTTCTTGCTTGGTTTTGCTTGTTCTTTAAATAGATTTATGAGTTTAGGTTCGTGGGAGTTCTAGGCCAATCTCTTACTTAAATTACCTTGCTAGGATATATGAGAGTAGATTTAGAAGACCTCATGCCTTAGATCCTTACGAGTAAGAAGTAATTCGAGTTTTAGAGTTTTTGGTGTTCTTATGCCCTAGATTGGATTCTCTTCAATTTGTGAACTTGACCTTAAGAACCTTGAGATTCTTGATTGGCTTAGGTTTCTATTGCCTTGAATAAATCTCATGTAAAATTTGAAAGTGTTTGAATGAGAATTGAGCAAATTCTTGATATTTGAGCTTTTGATCCGAAAGGTTTTTAGGTCTGAGAACAGGAAGACCAGTTGGGCCGATCAGACCGGCTTGCCGGTGTAACTGGTCAGTCAGACTGGCTAGTGGTCAAACTAGTCCCTCAGTGGTGGTTTGATCAGCTCTGTGCAGGAGGTTGTCGATTTTATTGTCTCTTGTTTCTAGCTTTATTTTGCTTAGTCCAGTTGGTGTGATATGAATTTGGTGAGTATAATAGTCACTCGAGTGAAAATTTTAAATACCTTAGAAGAAAAGGTTTTAGAAATTATTCATTATCTCTGATTGTTGGCATCGGTGAGCTGAGGTTGACCTCCAAGCAATCCGGTAGCATAAACTGCTGTTACTTTTGCTTGGTTCAAATAATTGCGGTGCATGCATGCCTGTATCGTTTGATGTTAGTATAACTTTATTGTTTCTGTGTTTCACGTATTAAGATGGTGTTAAGAGAGTTCAAATGAATTGTACTTGCAGGTAGGCATGATCGAGCTCATATCTTAATGGAAATTAATTACAGTTGTGTACGTGTAACACAAATCTTGCAAAATATGTTTACCTTCCAACCTGCAATTATAACTTCCAAATTCCAACCATGCATGCATTAGATGCAAAGGATCAACATCCATATTGTTGTGAGCACGTGTGCAAACTACCCTGTTCAAGAACACTGCCCGATGGACAATACTGAATTCATAGTTCAGAATCAGTAACCCTACTACGAACACTACACTGTGGATCGTGGACTGGTCAGCTATACGCCACTTGCGCTACGGTGCATTGACAGAGTCTTACTACTACGTAATTGATCGGTAGTAGCAGCGGAACCAAGAATTAACCGATGTAATAACGGCAAACCGCAAGCACTAAGATTGGCAGTCGTCGGTAGACTAGGCAGAATGGGATCAAATGCCGCTACTTAATTTGCAAACTGACCTTGATTCGATGAGCAGATCCAATCGTGGAAGGTCACTCGGTAGCCCTCGAGACAGGAGACACCGCCAAGTAGCCCATTGCATTGTAGATCTTCATACTCCAGACCACTAGGCCAATGGAGCACCAATAGGTTGAACTACAACCAATTGTTTCAGCTAAGAGGAAGCAGTTAAAATAAGGCCCTGTTTACTAAATAAGAATTTAACGAAAAATAATTCGTTTTTCATAAAATTGAGTGGTGCTTATTTGGGCTTAAAAGTCCTGACTTATGGCTTATTTTGTACTGTAGCGGTTAAAAATATACTGTAATCGCTGGTAGCCTTTTCAACATAATTAAATTTAAAAAAGTCATACCATCACACACAATTAAAATGAATAAGAGAAAAAGAAAAGACAAAAAACTATATAAAAAAAAGATGAAAATAAAAAACTAGAAATAAGAAGCCAGAAACAAAAACGTAAATAAACACCTCGGGAAATTTTTTTGGGCGCCCTACAGTCCTACACGGACTCTTTTAACTAGACTCTAAATTAAAAGTACTCTACCAGTTGGCATTTGGCAACTCCAATGTCAACGAATTGGCAACTCCAATGTCAAGTGGTACTTATTACGCTAGAACTATATTTGTTTACTTTGTGTTTACATGCACGTGACGTTTTCCTACGAGTTCCCTTTTTTTTAGAGAATTTGCCGGTAGGAGATTAAAAATGGACTTTGATACGACTGAGATCAATCATCGGTGGAGGTTGACTCAAACCAAACGTGAGTATTTGCCTGGGTCTCGTAGTGTAGCACCTCTGGTTCTGTGCACCTAACACAGTAACCTCCCCCAGTGGACTCATTCTGAGAAGGAAGTGCTAACAAGTACTTGAATATTTTTAGAATTAGGAGCATTTAGATTTGGGTATTGATAAATATAATCCGGATGTTTATTTCTATCTATCATCCAGATTTATGACCGCTCTAAAAAAAATTCCCCCCCCTCCAAAAAAAGAGACCGTTGGATTAGACCGTTGGATCTCTAATCCAACGGTCCGAATTTGGATGATTGTTCGGAAGAAAACATCCGGGTGATACCTATACACACCCTTTAGATTTTAGGGCGTTAGATCTCTATTCAATAGATCCTCTATATTTCCTAAAATCTAGATCCTTCCCTCATACCATCCCCTCCAAAAAATATATATAATTGCTCTGAAGCTAGGGCGTTGGATGGAGATCCAACACTCAGAAAATTTAAGTGCTTCTAACCTTAAAAACACTCGAGTGCTCTCTAGACACCGCCGAGACTCTATCCAATACTCAAAACAATCTAAGTGCTCGTAATCTCAAAAATACTTAAGTGCTTTCAAGACACCACTAAGAAGGGAAACCATTGCAACTTACAGGAAGCATCATTAACAGCTGCTGCTCCTAGTAAATTCTAATTCTAAGTTCGAACCCACCTATATATATGCACCTCGCAGGATACGTTCGCGGCAAAGCACAAGCACAAGCACAAGCACTGGAGCACAGTACTACTACCACTACACTGCTTCAAAAAAACAAGCCTAATAGTCTTTGATCTTTAGCTGTAAGTTGTCGATCATCCCGTCTGCCTCTGTCTAGCTCGATCGACCGCATTGACCGATGGCTCACATCGACCTCGCCGACCGCTTCGACGTCTCTGGGCCGACGCATATGATGCCCAGAGCCGGCGCCGATCCTTCTCCGATGATGATCGACTGGTATGTTAATTATACGAGTTCTATGCGTGCATTCATGCCTATATGTGCGCAAGGTATATGCATTGCATAGGCTGATCTATATCAATGTCACTGCAGGGACAATGAGGAACACCGCCGGTGCATAGCCGCCTGCATTGTCAACAGCACTTACGTCCTCGAGAACGACAGAACCAGGTGCAGGGTGCACACCAAGGCGCTCGCGCCGGCGTGGTGGGAGAGCTTCCACTTCCGCTTCATGGACGTGCTCAAGGACGACTCCGACGAGAAAGACCAGTTCGCATTCGGCGCCATCTACGAGCACGTGCCCCCGGTGGGCGGGCGCCGCCACCCGTCCGCTCCACGCTACGTCGTCGCCTTCCGAGGCACCATGCTGCTGCACCCCAAGGCGATACAAGACCTGTGCCTCGACTTCAAGATCATGGCCAACATCCTGCCGGACTCCAGGCGCTCCCAGAGCGCGCACCGGGCGGTCGACACGCTCCTCGCCACCATCGCCAAGGGCGGCGCTGCCGACCCCGACCGCTGCGTGGTCTGGCTCACGGGTCACTCTCTCGGCGCGTCACTGGCGCTGGACGTGGGACGGGTCATGATGGCGGAGAAGGGGCTCAGCCTCCCGACCTTCCTCTTCAACCCGCCGCAGGTGTCGCCGGCTCCGGCGATCAACGTGCTGCGCCCGACGGATGTGGCGAAGAGGGACCTTTACGCCACGAGCTACCTCGTGAAGGCCGGCCTGGGGTTGGTCCTGAGGCCCCACCGGAAGCGCATGGAGAAGCTGTTCGAGCTGCTGTCGCCGTGGGCGCCAGAGCTGTACGTGCACGAGAGGGACGTCATCTGCCAGGGCTTCATCGACTACTTCGAGCAGCGGCAGCTGGTGGAGGAGCGCTTCCGAGGCGTGGCCAAGTCGGCGATGACGCTGTCGTACAGTGACATGGTCTTTTCGGTGCTCGGCAAGGAGAAGGAGCAACCGCACCTCCTGCCGTCGGCGACGCTGTGGAAGAACTCGAGCGTGGACGGCGACGCGCACGGGCTCCAGCAGTGGTGGAAGCCGGACGGCGAGCTCAGGTTGAGCGCCATGCGCTGCAGCTGGCCTGGAGCATAAGCTGCTGCCACGCCTTCGCTCTGTAGGAAAATAATCCAGACTTAATGAGCTGGCATTAGACTGAGTCCATTTTACTTGTTAAGAATCATGCAGATCGTGACCGAGATTAGCGGATCCGATCGGGTGTTCCCTGCTTTATCGCTCTCTGTTAGTGTTCAGAGTCTGTGGCTGTTTTTCCTTCACAGTTTGTGATGTTCAGTTCACTGTAGCAAGTATTGCTATTGCCGAAAACATTCAGAGTTCAATTTTCTCATTCCGTTCCTTTGTTCAGTTTCTTCCCGATAGATTTTCCCCTCGATCCCTCACTCGATTGGTGCAGTTTTACTGGGCTGTGATCTACACGCTCGCGGTCAAATTGCACTATTTGCAGTGTATCTTCGTATCGTTTGAAGTTTACTTATTATTAATGTCTTTCTTAGAAAAAAAAATGGATCGGATGCCCCTTAACATTCCAGTAGATCGCCATTTAAGTATCTAAATTTGTAGCGAAGTACCAATTAAGCCATTTAAGTATCTAAATATGTAGCGAGGTACCACTTAAGCCATCTAAGTATCTAAATTTGTAGCAAAGCAGGGGCGGAGCCACACCCCGGACAGGGTAAACTTTAGCCTGGGTGTGGAAAATATCTAGTGTACAGTTCGTGTAAATTTAGTCCAGTCTGTGTAACATTTTTATGATCCAGCCTAGATAGTCTAGATCATTCTATCATTGAGCCCGGGACGTAATCAAATCCTGGCTCCACCACTGTAGCGAAGTACCACTTAAGCCTCTAAAACTTGCAGACTACCCACATTTTAAGTACTGAGCTAAAAATGACGGCGTGATTGTATAATGTTGATAGCTCGACGTTGCAGTTGTCAGGCTAAAAATGACATTTATATCCTGAAGTTTGCATTTTGAGGAAGACAGTAGCATTGGAAAGGGCACACGGTCTTCCTCAACTTCACAATGCCAAATGAATGCAAGGGAAAAACAAGAAACATGAAATGCATGTTTCTTAAGTGCAGTTCCAAAGCCGGCACGGCTTCAGTTCTTGAGTAACTCTGAACATCATCTGACTTCAGTAGCGAGCCCCTGCAAATAGCTATGCACCATCTCCCTTCAACCTTTTGAGCAAAATGTGCCAAAAGGAAGGAACTCAATTCGGCAAAAGTGTGAGGACCGAGTCCCTGAGCATCCACCATGTCTTCTGATTTTGGTCTTTATAGTTTGCGGATAGATCCTTTGCCACTCCGTCCTTTCCTTTTTATTTAATGTTTATAAATGAGTACGGTTAAACTTTCTAAAATTGAACTCACGATTCATACATAATTATCTATATTGGCTATACAAAAATTATATCACTAGAATTATCGTTAAAAGTATTTTCATAGTATGCAGAATCAAAGTTGAAGGGAGAATACGCAAAATCAAACTGCAAATGCTTAAGTTGTAAATTGACCCTCGGTTACGCAGATGATGAACAAATTATATCGAACTGTGGAAGGTCGTCGCTGAGTTTAGAAGGGGATTTTCTTTTTAAGAAAACGTGCGTATATTGGTCCGAGTCTTTGAGCTAGGCACCAGACAAATGGTCGATAACCCCCCCCCCCCCCCCCAAAAAAAAGCATATACAAACATGAGTGTTTTCTTGGTGTGTCCTTGTAAGCTCGCATTGTAAACCGGAATTCAGTAACACCACCGCCGATAATGCTAACAGAGGAGACCGGGTCAGCCCGGCGTCAAGTGCCAAACCTTGTATACATGCATTGGTTCCGGCAAGATAAAATCGTACTGAGCGCTCTCCTCTCGTCAATGATGGAGGACATTCTTAGTCAAGTTGCTCGCCTCTCCACTTCGGCTAAAGTCTGGGGAGCACTGAAGGCGATGATTTCATCACAAAATCGAGCAAGGATCATGCAAGTTCGGTATCAGTTATCGAACATGAAGAAGAATGATCTAACGGTGTCTGAATTTTTTCACATGATGAAGGGACATGCTGACACCATGGCATCAATCGGCAAGCCCCTCTTTGATGACAAAGTGATCGGCTACATCTTGGTTGGTCTCGGCTCAGAATATGACCTGTTGGTCACCTCCCTTACCACAAGGAATGATTCGGTGAGCCTTAACAATCTATATGCTTATCTTCTGAGTTTTGAGATTCAGCTCGAACAACACAGCTCATTCTAGGAGATATGATCTTCTACCAATAATGTTACTCGTCATTACAATGGGAACAACAAAGGTGGGAACCGTGGCGAAGGAGGTCTAGGTCGCAACCGCGGTAGGAACCAGCATCAAGGACACGGCCAAGGCAGTGGTCTGGCCAAGTCCACATGCCAGGTGTGCAGCAAGTATGGGCATGATGCGCTGTGATGCCGACAATGTTTCAATCATGCCTATCAACCGGAGGATCATCGAGCCGAGAACGCTGCCACGTTCAGAAATTATCACGGTGAACCGAACTGATATGCGGACACTGGCACAACAAATCACTTGACAAGTGATTTGGACAGGCTCATGATGCACGAGCGCTACACCGGCAAGGATCAAGTTCAGGTCACCAATGGTGTAGGTTTGGCAATTTTGCATATTGGTAGTTCTATTTTACCTGGCTCAAATAATTATCTCATTTTTAATAAATTGCTCCATGTTCCTTGCATAAATAAACACATGTTATCTATTCACAAGCTTGTTTCTGATAACAATGTGTTTATTGAATTTCATCTCGATTCTTTTCTTGTTAAGGACAAAATCACGAAGAAAGTTCTTCAAGGTAGGAGCAGAGAGGGTCTCTATCCTATACCGATCAGCAGGGCATCATCCTCTAATCGGCACGCTTGTTCTGGTGTCACTATTGGGACGACGCAGTGGCACTGGAGGCTTGGTAATTCTTCCAGAACCATCGTTGAGTCCATTCTTTGGTCCAATAAGATTGCCTGTCCTTCCAGTTCACAAGTCATTAGTTTGTGATGCTTGTTCCCGTTCAAAAATTGATACTCTACCTTATAGTTCGTCCACTCGTGTGAGTACTCATCCTCTAGAACTAATACATTCAGATGTCTGGGGGCCGACCCTTAAGTCTGTGGGCGGTTACAAATATTATGTGAGTTTTCTAGATGATTTCAGTCGCTTCAGTAGGCTTTACTAGCTCAAGAAATTTTTTTTTGATGTTGAACAAGCATTCTATAATTTTCAAACTTTCACTGAACGACAATTGAATGCCAAAATACAGTGTGTTCAATCAGATATGTGGCGAGTATCATCAATTGCATCACTATTTTTTGAAAAATGGCATCTCCCACCGTGTCTCCTGTACACATACATCTCCCCAAAATGGCGTGGCCGAACGGAAGCATAGGCATATCGTTGAAACCGGTCTTGCTCTTTTGGCCCAAGCTTTGCTTCCTCTTTGTTTTTGGGATGAGGCTTTCCTTATTGCGTGTTATCTCATTAACAAAATGCCAAGCCATGTTCTCCAAAATTCCAGTCTCCTTGCTCGGCTCATGAAAATTGACCCAGATTATTCCTTTCTTCGCATATTCGGTTGTGCCTGTTGGCCGAATTTGCGTCCCTACAACCAAAGGAAGCTTGAGTTTTGTTCCAAGAGATGTGTTTTCCTTGGATATAGTACCTTACACAAGGGATACAAGTGTCTAAATCAGTCCATGGGTCGCATTTACATATCTTGGGATGACATCTTTGATGAATTAGTTTTTCCTTTTGCCGAGTCCACTGTGAGCACATGCTCGTCCACTTCTCCAACCTTGTTTCCTATCCCTGAGCTAGTAATTCAGGATTATCGATTGCTAAATTATGACTTGCACTTGTTGGAGACTAATAGTGATCTTGCTGTAGCATCCACTCCTACAGGTGGCCCTTCTTTGCCCAGCGTCCTATCTACGTGTTGAGGAGCATGCGACTCAGGCAGCTTCAGGTGCGGCACCTGTTGGCGCGGCTTCACCATCAACCGAGGCTGGTATATCGCGCAGGATGCATGAGACCAGCACATCCGATCGTCATGTCTCCCTACTGGGTACACCGCATGGGTCTATCGAGCCAACTGGTTTACTAGGAGTCTCACTGGAGACTACCGAACTGCCTGCGGTTCGAGTGGTATCAACTTCCTCTCATCCAATGCAGACTCGCCTTCGCAACAACATCATCAAACCTAAGACATTTATTGATGGCACCGTGCGTTACTCGTCTCATCGAGGAGCATTTTTTGCTGTGCCCATGTCACACACAGCTGCACTCACTGATCCACAGTGGCGTGCCACCATGGAAGCCAAGTTTCAAGCCCTCTGTGACAATCACACATGGATGCTTGTACCGCGACCGCATGGACAACACATTGTCAGTTGCAAATGGGTCTTCAAGGTCAAGGAATTTCCTGATGGGTCTGTTGACAAGTATAAGGCATGGCTTGTTGCGAGAGAATTCACACAACGCTATGGGATTGACTACTTGGACACCTTTAGTCCAGTCGTCAAGCCGACAACTGTCCGGTTAGTCTTGGCTCTTGCAGTTTTCAGGGGTTGGTCCTTGCGGCAAATTGATGTCAACAATGCTTTTCTTCATGGCGTTTTAGAGGAAGATGTCTATATGAGTCAACCATTGGGCTTCAAGGACGCTCGCTATCCTTCCTATGTTTGCAAGCTCCAAAAGTCCCTTTGTGGTTTAAAACAATCACCTCGTGCTTGGTACTCCCGTCTCAGTGAACATCTGCAACAACTTGGTTTTGTTCCTTCACAAGCAGACACATTGTTGTTTGTCTTCTGTCGAGAAGGTATTACCATTTATATGTTGGTTTATGTTGATGACATTGTGATTGCTGGTTCTTGTCCGATGGCCACTGGTCACCTCATCAGCCATCTTGCTGCAACTTTCCCATCAAGGACCTGGGCCCTTGCGTTATTTTCTAGGTATTGAAGCTACTACGCATTCAGGGGGAATGAGCTTCACACAGACGAAGTACGCCACTGACTTGCTGCATCGTGCTCATATGGAGAATGGCAAATCAGCTTCAATCCCCATGTCTGCTCAAGAAAAATTATCTGGTGCATTTGGGCGTGTTCTTGGTGAAGATGATGCTTTCAAGAACCGGACTATGGTTGGAGGTCTTCAATATCTGACCTTAACCAGACCGAATATTTTGTTTGCCATCAACAAAGTCTATCAGTTTATGTCACGCACAACTAACGTGCATTGGGAGGCTGTCAAGCGTATTTAACGCTACATTAAGGGGACAGTGACTACGTGACTCTATATCAGGCATTTTTCTTCCACGCTCTTGAGTGTTTTTACGGATGATGACAGGCTGGGAATCCTGATGATCGCTGATCCACTGGAGGCTTCGCTGTGTTTTTTGGTCCGAATTTAATTTCTTGGAGCACCCGTAAGTAACCTACGGTGTCTTGTTCTAGTACAGAGGCAGAATATAAGTGTTTGATGTGAGAAATCGCTCACAGATTTCTTGCCCTAGGGTTATAAGGTGCGGGCATGCCAGTGTACTGAAGTACACAAAAATATATAAACACAACAAAAGTAGGGAAAATATGTATTTATTCATTCATTTGAGAAGAACAAAATTACAAGTTCTCTTTATATATATGCGCTCCGTAGCCTGCTTTGTGTAGCAGATCCGACATAGACGATATGGTATCCTAGTTTCCAAGGCCTCGGAAGGCTCCCGGTTAATTACATTCATGGGGTAAACCCACAGGATACCTCCGATTAAGCTGCACATTGGTCGTCGTCTTCAGTCTTCGCTTCACGTTCTCCATGCATGTGATGAATGGTTAATGAAGATGTGGGCGTTAGCATTATCCATAGCCTCGTCAGTCTATAGGGCCATTGATAGCGTGGTCGTTACACTGACTGCGCCCGCCCATGCCATTCAACCTCGTCGGTATCAAACGGACACAATGAAAGTGATTTGAAGTATGCATGATTAATGTCTAGCGTGACCAATCTGACAATAAAGGCAGCAAGAATTGGTGTCGAGGACATATCAGTAATCAAGGGTCACATGGTCGAAATCCATCGGATGTCGCACATGGTCGAAAGTCATTATTGTTGGAACCCATTGAGAAATGTATGTGGTCGAAATCCACCAGAAGATGCACGTGGTCGAAATCCATCATGATTGAAGCCCACTGGGAGCGCTTTGTGGTCGAACTCATCGGAAGATGCCTGTGGTCGACAGTCACAGTAGTCAAAACCCATCAAAAGATGTTCGGGGTCGGAAGTCACTGTGCTCGAACTCATCGGAGGATGTCCGTGGTCGACAGTCACAGTAGTCAAAACCCATCGGAAGATATCCATGGTCGAAATCCACTGTGGTCGAAACACATCGGAAGATGTTCGTGGTCGAAATCCATCATGGTCGA
This sequence comes from Dendrocalamus latiflorus, assembly GCA_017311315.1. Taxonomy (NCBI): domain Eukaryota; kingdom Viridiplantae; phylum Streptophyta; class Magnoliopsida; order Poales; family Poaceae; genus Dendrocalamus; species Dendrocalamus latiflorus. Next base: position 22,979,295 of record CM029644.1, on the reverse strand, counting down.
AACCCATCGGAAGATGTCTGTGGTCGAAATCCACCATGGTCGAAACCCATCGGAAGATGTCCGTGGTCGAAATCTACCGTGGTCGAAACCTGTCGGAAGATATCTGTGGTCGACATCCACCACGGTCGAAACCAGTCGGAAGATATCCGTGGTCAAAATCCACTGTTGTCGAAACCCACTGGGAGATATCCGTGGTCGAAACCCACCAGGAGATGTCCGTGGTCGAAATCCACTGAAAGATGTCCGTGGTTGAAAGCCACCGTGGTCGAAACCCACTAGAAGATGTCCGTGGTCAAAATCCGCCATGGTCGAAACCCACTGGAAGATGTCCGTGGTCGAGAGCCACCATGGTCAAAACTCAAAACCCACCGGAAGATGTCCGTGGTCGACAGTCACAGTAATCGTACAACTGTTCATAAAAGTATTGTGGCATATTGGTCATAGGACGTACTCGTTGGAGTACTGTAGCACGTGGTCGTAGGACATACTCGTAAAAGTACTGTAGCCCAGAGGTTGATCATCACCGTATCACTGTGGTCATAAAAGTGTTGTAGCACCATGGTCGAACATCATGGCATCACCATGGTCGTAGGGCATACTCGTAAAAGCATTGTAGCACATTGCGTCGAACGAGGCACCTATGAAGCCTGGTCATAGGGGAGTACTCGTTGGAATTCTAAAGCACTGTGATCGGAGATTTGCAGCCAAAGAAGTATGTGTACAACGGGTGGTCAACAGCACTTGAGCACCCAAGGCGGTTGACGTTGCTCGAGTACAATGAGTGGTCGAAGGCACTCGACTTCGGTAAGCGTACGGAGAGGCCCGCCTTCGTGAAGCGGTCGGATAGGCTTGCCTTCAACATGCGGTCAGAGAGGCCCACCTTCATGAGCGGTCAGAGAGGCTTGACTTCAGCAAATGGTTGTATGCCTCCGTCTTCGAGGAGCGGTCAGAGGCGTTCAGCTCCGACGAGCGGTCAGAAGACGGAGGATGCTTGCCGAAGACGGAGGTAAGGGATGAAGGGGCTTTGCGTTTTAAACTTATGGGATCGGCAAATAATCAGCGATCTTGCCATCATCTTCGTCATGACCCTGGGCTTTTTGACGGTGAACTCTGCAGTGCCTAAACGATGGTATTACCAATTGTGATCGTGGTGCTTGGCAATCTTTCCTACACACTGCCATCTATCAACATGTGAGATGGCTAAATAGTAGAGAAAGGGAAAAGAGGAGATTTACCTTCCGAAGCAGAGCGCACCATGGCCTTTCCTTGTGCAGACTATTCTCCTGAGTTCCTCCACCTTCTCTTCCTTTCCCCTGAGTTCGTCAGGGTCCTAACTTGTCGTCGAGTGTCTGATCTGCGTTTTTCCTCTACATCTATATTTGTCCCTCTATTTCTCCCTCCGTTTTCTCTTCCGTCCTCCGTCCTTTGGTGAACGGATGAGCTTCCCCTTTTATAGGCGTGGGTAAGGGCCATAGACATCGTATGCGGCTCCCATGCGATGCCGATCATGCCATTTAAGTTGAGATAAAATTCCTGATCGACTATGGATTAGTTACCTTCCAGAACTCTGCTTTCTATGGCAAAAGATTTGTTAAGAATTACTTCCATCGGATGGGGACACGGTGCGATCATCTTTCCATTGTGAAGACAATGCATCCCAAATCAATCTTTTCTTTCCATCTCTAGGCATAGGTATCCGTAAATTAGCCAAGCGCCTTGCAATCAATCGAGAACATGTGGTCGTATGAGGCACGGCGTCGCAATTGATTGAACCATGGTCGTAGTTCATGGTCAAAGTGACTGTGCTCAAGCAGGCGTGGTCGACGCAACACACTCATCTCAACGTGGTCGTAGTACGCACCCATAAAAGCACTACAATAGGCTTGGTTGAAAGGAGTACTCGTAGAGCATTGAGGCGATGCAGTCGGTGGTCGTAAGCTTAATGTGTTTGAAATAAAGAAGCCGCGGTCGAGTGGCCCTGATGATGTAAGGTGCGACACACTGATCACTTTATGGTTTTGCTTCTCGTGCTATTTCATGACTCAATTATACAAAAATTCTTACCTAGCATATATGTCCCTATTTACCCCGACTTGACATATTTGCACAAAATCTCATCAAACAAGGCATTGGCAAATGGGACTGTTGAGGTGACATGGGTTCAGTCGTTGCTTTAGGAGTTGCAGGTATCTCAGCCATGAGCGCCAATCTTTGGTGTGATAATTTTGGGGCAACATATCTGACAGCTAATCCCGTGTTCCATATCGAACGAAACATATCGAAGTCGATTTTCACTTCGTTCGTGAGAAGATGACACTTGGAGCTTTGGAGGTTTGATTTGTGTCATCATCAGCTCAAGTGGCTGAAAGCAGATGTTGGATAGACTTCGACGCAAACTCAACCTTAAATACATTAGATGAAATTGAGGGGGAATGTAAACCGGAATTCAGTATGCGCCTAAGGCCTGGTCGTATGCTGTGGTCGTAGGCGCAACCAGAATTCCATATGCGCGTGGTTGTATGCCATGGTCGTGTGTGCGTGGTTGTATGCCGTAGTCGTAGGCGCGTGGTTGTATGCCGTGGTTGTAGGCACCTAGTCTATTTCCATTTCTGAAGATACTATTCCTTACCCAACAATGATACTATTCCTCACCCGGAGATAGCATTCCATTCAGTAATGATCTGCTAGCTCTCCGATGGGATTCAGATAACTATGTAAATACTCCCCATTCTTTGCTGACTCTGTTGTATCAACCTATGTAATCACAATAGCATACTTGATTAATATAAATCAGGAGACCAGAGACTGGTACTCATTACACCAAATATTCCTAGTACAACATACTTTCTAACCGGTATCCCCAGCACATAACGCTGGTCCAAAAAAACCTAATTATTTTTGGCCGGTTTGAGTAGGCCTAGAGCCGATCGAACTTAAATTGTTTTGCATATGTGGAAATTCCTTGGTATTACTACTTTTTAGTTAACCAGAAGTGTTGATGGCTCGACGTTGGAGACTTGCAGTTAAATGGTGTTGTTTTTATTGGTAAAAGCAATTGAATAGAGTTAAATAGAGTTGTCAAACTATGCTCATTATTTAAATACTGATGTTTGCATTTTGAGAAAGAAGCTAGCAGAGGAAAGGGCAAACACAGTTTTCCTCAACTTCACAATACCAAACGAATACAAAGGAAAACAACATGAAAAGTGGGACATGCCGTTGACCAGCTTGGATGTAATGTTAATAAGAATATATGTCAGGATTCAGAAGTAAGAAATTGGAAAAATCACAGTGACGACAGAAAAAAAGGCAGGCACAGAATCAAGCAACATGAAGAATTTTTATACACAACATGCAACTCTCTGAACGTATGTGGTTGTTACACTAAGGTACACCGATTGCAGTTCATAGCAATGCTAACAGAAAGATAAAGCTGTAAGTAGATAGCATACCAAGCATTCTCCAAAAGATTAGACACGCGAAGTTGGAGCCAACACCTACTGTAAGACGGCTCCTTGTTTGTTGAGGCAAGTGGGCTTTAAAAGCTCCTCTCCACCCCAGTCGCCTTTTTATCGGCATGAACAGGAACCCTAGCTGCCAATTAGATGGGTTGCGAAGCAATAGGGTAGTGAAGGTAGATAGGCATACCACAATGGCAATCCTCTCACTGACTGGGCTCAAAACAACATATGCTCCCAATGCGAATGCTGCAACCATACTTCGTGTCGCCTGCTCCATCGAAATTACAGAGAAGAACATATACACTGCACGAAGAAGTGGATGAACATGTTCAGAACCAGCATAAGTGAGCCAAATAGTGGACAACGTGGAGCCAACAAATGCAAGAGTGTTCGCCATCACAAATGCCTTGAAGGTATATCTGTGTGACAAAATTGGTGCACCAGCATGTGGATGACCATCGGATATGTAACCACCGGGCAGAGTGAATACTGCTGCAAATGTGACCGTTGAGATAAGCACGGAGCCAACAACTAAATTCTGTGAAATGTTGGTAAATTTCTTTAGCTCATTTCCAGAAGCTTTCCCAATGTTAAACTCATCCATGAAATGATCCAGGCGGCGAGGACTAAGGACAGCTCCTGTCCATGCCAAACAGCGAAGTATAATGACCTGTGGATTCTACCAGAAGTAATCAATATTAGAAAAGCAACGGATACAAGCTGAAACTTGGAATGATTTTGCAGCCAAACAAGAGTATGCATTAGAATGTGCAAAGAAGAACAGAGTGGTAGGCTCAAGAAGCTTACCAGCGTATAACTAATTCCCTTGTCAGTTGCCAGTACCGCAAGATCTAAGGCAGTGAGGCCATTGTTGTTCACTATATTTGGAAGTACACCTTTATTTGCCATCAGAAGGCTCACTATCATCTGGTCTGCATTCTTTACTGCAAGATGCAGAGCTGTATTCCCTTCATTATCCATGATATTCACCATCCTTTCGAGTTCTGGGGCACCACAGAAATGCCAAACAACTTTCCATTTCTTATGCTCAACAGCAATATGTAGGAAGTTTCTTCCTTTACTGTCAAGCATTTCATCACAATCTGGGCAGTGTTTTGAGAGTTCATAGATCAGTTGACCATATCCCATTTTAGCAGCAACATGTACAGGAAATAAGCCATTTGAATCTGGGACATATGCTGGAGAAGTATCGTATCGCAATAACAGCTTCAATGCGGAAATGTTTCCAACAGATGCGACATAGTGAAGAGGAGTACTTCCTGAATCATCAACTTCTTTCACAAGTGTTGGGTTCCACTGCAACAAGTCCTGTGTCATCTCTATCACTAAAGAACTTAGTAAATGTGTCTACACAAAATCCAACATTCATATTAAAGCAAGATTAAAACTTAAAACATTACTGCTCCATGAATCTACAATTGACTACTGATAAAATAAATGCACTCCCAGTTGTCTTACAGAAAAAGGGAAACATATTTATCAGTGAATACATATCCACACAAACCAACATATATCAATAGCCATCCAAATGAAGTAAAAATGTAATGATTGTTTGGTATTGGTAAAGTAGACGAGAGAAGCGAACAAAGCAAAAGTAACTGATCAAAGATGCCCCTCAGCACAAATGAGAGGCAATAAGAACCTTCGAAATTCACAAAGCACTGCATCATGTCAACTTCAATTATGAACAGAATTTTGAGACTACTGTGACAAAAGATTCTTCTACGTGGTCTTCCATATTCCAGTTGGATCACTTTCATCCACAGACAAGCAAAGGACTATTTGGATAGATACATCAATTATATAGGGTTGGCCAGATGGGGTCTATTATCAACCTTAGTTTATAACGGGATAAATATCCATCGAAGGGAGGTCAGATGGCGACGACTTGAGGTAGAACGGCACTACGTTAAGGAGGGCATCAATTGATGGGGAGGAATGGATCTAGAGTAGCCGGTCTAGGGAAGAGACCAGAGTTAGGAATTGGGGACTTGGAATACTTCTTCATTATTCATTACATCATTGCTTGATTGATAATATATATATGTTAGCCTTTTTATAGGGATAGCTCAACTTTACCTCCGAGAAATAATCTCTATCTCTAAGGAAACATATCTTTAATAAATAAAATATATTTATAAGGTAGTAAACCCATCTAATAAGGAAACTAACTATTCTTATCTCTATCCTAACTAATCTGACCCCGCCATGCGCATCTGCTACAGTACATAGGTACCATGAACAATAATTCGGCACATGACATCTTCTCCCCCCTTCAGCGACAGCTCGTCCTCAAGCTGTGGTGGTGGCAATGGTTGCAGCCCTTTGTAGAACCAATCTGACGAGTAATTACAATACCCTGCGTGGGAGATCAACAGTGTGTTGATGGCAAAGACGCGAGGGCCTTAGTGTTACTTGATGTCAAGGAAGTTGCCAGCGACGAGGGGCAGCAAATGCGGAATAATTGTAGTGCGCTTTATGGTAAGCAGAAGTAACGGGAAAGAATCGACTGCTCTCATATCAATTCATAACGGGAAATATTCGTCGGACGGCAACGACTTGAGTAGAACGATGCCAGGTGAAGGAGGGCATCGATTGAGGGAGAGGAATGGATCTAGAGTAGCCGATCTAGGGAAGATGCTAGAGCTACGAAATAGGGATTTTGAATACTTCTTTATTATTCATTGCTTCATTAATTGATTGATAATAGATACATGCTAACCCTTTTATAAGAATAACTTGACTTCACCTTCAAGAAATAATCTCCATCTCTAAGAAAATCTATCTCTAATAAATAGAATATATCTATAAAATAGTAAACCCATCTAATAAGAAAACCAACTATTCTTATCTCTATCCTAACTAATCTGTCCCCGTCATGCGAGTCTGCTACAGTACCCATGTGTCTGCTACAGCACGCAGGTACTGTTAATTCAGCACATGACAGGGTCAGACATTGGAGTAATGTAAAGAGTCATCTGGTCACTATGGCTTCAGAAGCAGGTTTACTCCAGCCTTTATCCTCTACAGCTTTGCATCACCGAATCTCCATTTATGCTGATGATGTGGTCCTTTTCCTCCGGCCTCTTGCTAGTGATATGGAGATTTCTCTTGACTTGCTCGGCCTTTTCGGTGAAGCCTCTGGTTTGAAAACGAATGTGCAAAAAAGTAATGTGTTTCCTATCCAATGTTCAGAGGATGACATAACAGCTATTCAAAATCTTCTACCCTGTGAGCTGAAGGATTTCCCTTGCAAATACCTCGGAGCCCCTCTGTCTTTGAGGACTGTATCAAAAGTTCAGCTGCAGCCTTATATTGACCGAATTGCTGCACGTTTGCCCAGTTGGAAGGCTGATCTGTTGACCAAGGAAGGGCGGCGAATTCTGGTGCAGCATGTTCTCACCTCAATGTTGATCTATCTAGCTATGGCCATTGATCTTCCTCCTTGGGCCATCAAGTCTATTGATAAAATAAGAAGGGGATTCCTTTGGAGAGGAAGGAAAGAGGCCAATGGTGGTCATTGCCTGGTGGCGTGGCCCATAGTATGCCTCCCCAAAGAGCTTGGTGGTCTGGGAATATTTAATCTCCGAAATCTTGGTTGGGCTCTTCGCATGAGATGGCTGTGGTTGAAAAAAACAGACCCTAACCGTCCGTGGAATATGTTTCACATCTCCGTCCATAATTGTGTCCAATCTTTCTTCTCTGCTGCTGTGGTTTCAGTAGTGGGCAATGGTGCAGCGACGCTTTTCTGGACAGACAGATGGATTCATGGCCAGAGCATTGCTGATTTGGCTCCCCTTGTTTTGGCTTTGGTTCCCAGCAGGAAAAGGAAGATGAGGACTGTTTTAGAGGCTCTATCAGATCACTCTTGGGTTAGAGACATCCAGGGTGCCTTGTCGGCTGCTTTCTTTTCAGAGTTCCTAGCGCTCTGGGACAACATCTCTGAAGTTGTGCTACAGCCAGTGGTAGAAGACTCCCATGTGTGGAGATTTTCAAGTGATGGGCAATATTCAGCAAAATCGGCTTATGAAAATCTATTTCGGGGTATGGTGACTTTCAGTCCCTATGAGAGGATTTGGAAATCTTGGGCTCCCGGTAAATGTCGATTTTTCATGTGGTTAGTTGTCCGAGACAGGTGCTGGACAGCCGATCGGCTAGCAAGAAGAGGCCTCCCACACCCGACCTGTTGCCCCCTTTGCGATCAAGAGGAAGAAGATATCAATCACCTGCTTTCAACTTGCGTCTTTGCCCGTGAATTCTGGTTCTTTCTCCTGCGTAGAGTGGGCTTGCAAATGCTTACCCCCCAATCTGATGAGACTTCCTTTGATGCTTGGTGGGAAAGAAGTTCAAATGCAGTGGTTGTTCATTTAAGAAAGGGCCTCAACTCCATCATTTTGGGAGCTTGGACTTTGTGGAATATTCGTAATCGGTGTGTGTTTGATGCTGATTCTCCAAACCTAGCTAGAGCTTTGTTGTTCGCTAGTGAGGAGCTTATTTTTTGGAGTTTGGCAGGGGCACGAGGAATCAATTACCTCCTTGCCCTGAGGCTGAATGGGAGTTAATTTTGGGTCGAGGTCGTCTGTTTTGTGTATTTAGGGCGCGTCTGTTTATTTTGTTCCCTTTGGTGTGAGTAGGTGTGTCTTGTTTGGGTTACTTTTCTTCTTAATATAATGATGCGCAGTTCTCCTGCGTGTTCGAGAAAAAAAAATGTAATATACAATGAGGGCACTATGTAAATTTAGATGCTTGCCCTCTCTGCCTTGCTTGTATCCTTGCTTAAATAATATTTCACCGACTGCTACCAAATGGAAGTAGATATGGAATTTTGTATTTAAAAAATCAGTTGTATCTCATGTTCAAATACAGGTAGCATATATAAATATTTCAAGATTCACACTGAGGTTTTCTCTATGTTAAGAGTCGACTTTGAATTTGAATTGCACTTTGAAAATTATCTAATTAAAACGAACTTAAATACCTAAATTAGATCTACTATGAGTTATTTTCAATTCAAGTACATCTTTTCTAAAGTTCTCATCAAAATTAGATTCTTTCTATCAAGTTCTTAACTTATGCAAAAATTTCTCCGATCAACTTTGTCAATATATCTAAGAATACATCCCTCCATGCTTGCATAGTTGCATATGCTTTTAAATAAGAATATAAGATCCTTTTCACACATATCCCTATTTCTCCTTTTGTCTCATGATTCACATGGAGCATAAAAGCAAGCCACCCTGGTCATTTGGTAGTACCCACCCACATTCCAGTGTGGCCCGGAATCATTTGTCAAACCCTGCAGCTCCACAAACACACAAGTGCCCACCTCCAGTTAGTCCACTACCACAAATCCATCATGTTACCCTCGCCAAGACGCCAACTCGCTCTGCGTTACCCGGACACCACTCACACCACAAACACAAAATCGCTCTCATTTGCTCACAGCAAGTTCAACTGTTCAAGTTTAGTTGAGCGCAAGCTAATCTACAATTTTTTTTCCCGAAAGAGCACAAGATTACCCACACTAAAATTCAAAGCGGAATCACGTTGACGCGAATTATCACATTAAACAGAGACCTCAATCATACCCCCATCCACTTGCTTTACACGCTATGATCTCCTAACTGCTAATTTCAACAAAGTTGTAATTCAACCACAGATTAGTCCAGTCAATTACTATATCCAAAGAAAATTTTCCTGATTTCAGACAAGCTTCTTGCAGTACCTCAATTCCGAATAACCAACTACCTAAAGCTTAAACACTCCAATTGCTCGTAATTGGTCAGACACAGAGCAACATACATAAATCTTGAAAGTTGAAACTTTGACGCGGTAACTGGTCAAGCACTCACCATTGCTCGTGAGGACAGCGGCGTGCAGCACCGTGCACCCGCCCCGGCCCGTGAGCGAACACAAGACGGGCACCTCCTCCTCGTTATCATTCCTATATGTCTTTGTAAGAACGCGCACCATCCCAAGGGACCCAGCCGCAGCCGCCATGTAAATCGGCGACTCCCCCGCGCCGCCGCACAGCCCTGCGAGCCCCGGGTCCGCGGCGGCCAGCGCGCGCGCCGCAGCCTCGTGCCCGCCCCGCACCGCGTCGTGCAGCGCCGTCTCGCCGCGCCTGTTAGTGGCGCGGGTGAGGGCGCGCAAAGAAGGGGTGGACGAGGAGGCAGCGATGAGGAGGGCGACGACCTTGTGGGCCCCGGCGCGGGAGGCGAGGTGGAGCGGGGTGTCGAGCGCGGCGTTGCGCGCGGCGAGGAGGCGCGGGCCGCGGCGGAGGAGGAGCGACGCGAGGGAAGCGTGCCCGACGGCCGCGGTCACGTGTAGGAGCGTGTTTCCTCCGGCAGTGACGGCGGTCTCGAGGTCTGGGGCGGTCGGGTCCGCTAGGAGCGCCTTCACGAGCCGCCGCTCGTCGCCGCTGCGCGCCGCGCGGAGCAGCGCGGGGCTCATGGTTGGCGCGGCCACCACCGGCCGAGGAGTTGGGCAGGATGCTGTGGTTGGGGTGGATGGTGGCGAGGTCTCCACCTCCGGCGAGGCCATCGTGTATGCGTCGGTGGGGCGAGGGGGAAGGTGGGTGGTTTACTTCGGATTTATGTCACTAACGACTTGCTTTGCTTCGAACTTGAGGCGGCAACGGCATGCTATTGGCTTTTAAGAAATACTAGTCACTTATTCGTACGTAGTAATAAAATTTATTGAATATATAGATAATCATAATATATAAGATAACTACTTCGATCAATTGATAAAAGAGAGAGTAACAAGAAGTTGAGCATAAGACGGTTGGAGAAGAATGGACGTAAAACTACTAACTCATTCTTTTATAATAGTAATGATTTTTTATATTAAATAATTTTTATAGTATTTATATTTTAAGTAGAATATATTTAAAATAAAATCTACTATTTGATTGTAGTATATAGTATAACGACTTTATTTATATTAGTCAAAATCGTACGTAACTCTCTCTATAAGCTTTTCGGTAAACTATTATTATTCATAAATCAAAACCAAATGCTAATGTGAACAGCCCTAAATCGGTACGGATCATGTTGCTGTTTACCCCTCGGTGATGTTGATATATGTGTGCAAATGTTTCCTTGCAACCTTTTACTTTCTCTATGGTAGAAAATCGATGTTGATAGGTTGGTAGTTTTGGTATCATGATCTCAACCATCCTTCTTAAGTATTTACAGTTAAAATTTTTTAGATCATTCACTTAAGCCAATGTCTTAGTCGTGTACTATATCCATTTTTAGGTATGTAATTTGCAAACATTTCATTCAACAAACGAAGACAGAATTGTAGTCAGGAACTTGGATGTCGGTATCTATGCTATAATGTTACATTCTTTCATTGACTAATGTTAAAACACTGCAGCAAAACTGATGAGGTTAGAACCTTTTGCTTAGACTGAAGTTGAAGCAAAAGCAAAACTGGAAACGAATGATTTTGTTCCTCACTATACATTTACAGTTTCACGTTAAAGGTTATGTTCTTCCACGTAAATGTGCTCAAGTACAGGTCCTAAGTGACAGTTCTTTTCAGTTAAAAAAAAGGTCGGAAAGCTGGTGAAGGTGCTCTTCTAAAGTCGGAACGCGCATCATTGGTGCCGAATAGCGATCGGTGCGTCTTGTTGCATGCTCTACCGACGCATATACAAGCGCACAATTCCAACAGTATCTAAGGGCATGTTTAGATGGACTAGGACTAGTTGTTAGTTACGATTAGTTATTAGCTGATTAGTAGTTAATTGGCTAAAGATTAGCCCAGTCCTGTTTGGATTCAAGGACTAATAAGTACTATTATCTCAGTACAAAGTCTGTTATGCCCCTATGCATGGCGGTCTGGGAGGGTTGGCGTAGGTATCAGCGTCTTTTTTCCATCCTGTTGGTCCTTTAGCCCTCATTAGCTGAGTTTGGCCAACTAGTTGGCTAACAACTAGTTGAGCTTTTGGCTAAACTTTAGCCCACTCATTAGCCCTCCTGTTTGGATCCACAAGGACTAAAAATTAGCAACTAGTTGTTAGCCCATAGGATCCAAACAGGCCCTAAATGAATAGTAACAGTTTTAGGATTCATTCATATTAACTTTTAATGATGGCATTTAGTTTATAAATAGTAACAGTTTTAGAGAAGTCGTACGGAGAGAGACACTCACGTGCAATTTTTCTCGATATAAATAAACTCACTACAGTATCTGCTATAATCGATTAGTAGATCCTATTTTAAAAAAACACTTCATTTGAAAAGCTAAATATTATAGGAAAAACGGTTTTCGGAAGCCAATACGAACATTCAGAAAAAGTTATAGTAGCTCCTGGCTAGCTCGTTTGTGTGCCGAATCAATAAAATCATATACTAGTATTAGTAGTGTGCAAACGGATCGAATAGTTACTAATGGATTTAGACTATATCCGAATATGGATACTGTCGGCTCAGATATTTGTCAGATAGCATCGGATCGAAAAGAATACCGATTTTTTCTATGGATACAAATATGGATTTGGTAGCTCATTATCTGTTGAATACGAATACGGATTCGGATTATTTGGATATTCAAGGGCCGAATATCCGTAATATATATCATTTATTTCAGCCTAACTCATTTACATAATACTTTAGTAGTTCATTATATATTAACATATACATCAATACATGCAGCTATAGAAGTAACCTTAGCTTATACGAAGATTTCACGGATGTTTGGATTAAATAAAATATTTATGTTTTTTGTTCATTTTATGCATACAGCTTTAAGGTTTTCCATGTTCAGCAATATTCGTGACCGTATTTGATTCGATTTTGTATTTGCTCTGTATTTATATTTGAAATTATTTATATTTGTATCTGAGGTATTATATTCGTATCCGCATCTAAAGAAAAAAATATAAAATAAATATGACAGAACCATTATTCATACGTATTCTATCTGTTTTCATCCCTAATTACAAGGCGAGAAAATATTGTGTTTTTCCATTTTTTAAGGCATGAAAACAGGAACTTGTTTTTGACGCTGGGTACAGGATAACTTGATGCTAGTATGCTACATATAATATTAACCCACGCATCGATCAAGCAAAGCATAGCAGAAATCTAAAGTATAGGCCATAGTACGTCCTAATATCAATAATATCATATACCACAGCAGCACAGCTGGAACGCAATTTGGGATGCGCGTCTAACAAGAATCCGCCAGATGATTTTTCGTATGGCTTATTTTTTATTCTAGTGACGATGTTTTATTTAGTGTAATTAAATTAAAAAAATTTAAAAATAAAAAAATAGATTAGTTTATCACGAACAATACGAAGGAATATGGAAAAAAAGAAAAGACAAAAA